>JAAXCT010001453.1:0-171847 GCA_012490785.1 Eragrostis nindensis
AATCTGAGAGGCATATATGCGTTTGGCTCCCTGTTGAAGTCAGCCTAAGACACTTTATACAGCAATAAAATCCAAATACTTTTTCAATTTTTTCTAATGTCGAACATCAGTAAACTGTTAAGGTGGCATCTCGGGGTAATAGTTAATCTAGACCTTTAATCTTGATGAAGCATATCCTGGCAGTGCACCTCTGCCATTTTTTTTTGGAGAACGTGCGGAGCATATCCTGGCAGTGCACCTCTGCCATTTTTGATGTGGGTAGTTAGGAACAAGATGCTTTCCAACTAGATGTTTGGATGTTTGCAACTTTTTTTGCTCAAGATTTTCCCAGTGTTTAAGATTTTGGAATAGCCAATTAGGTAAATTATGATCATCCAGACTGGATATTGCATCTCTATCTTTTAACGCGTTACTTATCTTTTTCTGAGGGCCACATTATTGACATAGGCATTGCTTTCTGTTGCGGTTCAATTTAATTCTGCTCTTTTGAAGCCACTGATAAGAGTCTTGCGTCGGTTAAGGCACATAATTTAGGTTTAAGGAGTGCGGAAATTACTTGGTGTGCCCATTTTTCTCTGATTAAATATACTGGAAACGTGAGAGAATAATTAATGAGCGATTGAAGGCGACAGAAGATGTAATAAATGGAGCAAAGAAAAATCAATAAGTTTACTTGCAAACCTTTTATTTTGGTAAAAGATCCTTGTGATTTGGAATGTAGTGTATCAAACGCAGGTCATTCACAGATGGAGGCAATAAAGCTGTTCTCTTTGATTATGCTCTTAACTGGCAAGTTTTTCATAGATTGTTGGGTCCCTGATCACCATGCTTTTCATCAGGTACCGGTCTTAATGAATGCTGTGGGTGGAATTCTAGTTGGTCTTGTCACAACTTATGCAGGCGGTGTTAGAAAGGCAAGTGCCTAAACTGACACTACATGGAAAATCGCCATCCCTTCCATTTACATATAAAAACTGGACCTAACATATTTTTCTTCTCAGGGTTTTGTCATAGTCTCAGCTCTCCTTGTAACTGCACTACTACAATTTGTATTTGATGGGAAGCCGCCATCGCATTACTGCCTGATGGCATTGCCACTTGTCGCGACAAGCATATTCATTTACCAGAAGTATCCATATGTTGATCGGAAGAAGAAAGACTGATATGCATACTTGTTGGAGGGAGGAAATTTCGCATCAGCGGAATGCAATGCTAAATTCATACTCATCCACAAAAGTATGGAATTTGTGCGGTTAAATTGGTCGAAGATGACCCTTGAAGAGTTGTCTGTCCATGGAGCTATGTATCTATTATCTACTGATATATATATTTAGAATTAAATTAGGAGGGCACTATCCGGGAATTAGTTTCAGCAGTCAGTCTGATTTTAGCTTGCATTTAACTTGCTTGACGAAGGTGATTTAATGAAGTATTCATGAAAGTACAGCTAGATATGCTTGTTCATGTAACGAGGGGCCGAATGAATTTCATGTGTTATTTATTTAGATGTGTGTGAACATGAAGTAAGATCTGTATCTCATTCTCTACTACTAACAAAGAAATTTAATCAAATATTCAATCATGGATTTCATATGTACTATCTGTCGCATTGAAATTTGCATTCTGTTATTGTTGGTTTGATGATGGATGCCTCGTAACATTTTGCTTCTGCCCTGCTGTCCTTGCCAAGTTTCCCTCTGGTGGGGCAAGTGACATCTATTTAGTTGCGTTGTCCTGGCAGTTTTCAGCCTCTAATCATTTGTGTATCTCATTTGTTAGCATCCTAACATCTGCTTCTTAGATCATCTGATCATTTTACAATTGTAGACTGAAAGGTTGAGGCAACTTCTTTTTTGAGGCAAAGAAGCAAATAAGCTCCGCGACACTGTCTCATTGTCAAAGATGCTTCCTTAATCCTACTCAAATAGCAGGTAAGTTCTATATCTACCAATCTGAGAACATACCACTGTGATGGCTACTCCACCAAAGACTGCAATAACCAAATGGGAAACGGATCTGATGCTAGAAGAATCCATATCTGATGAATAGTACAGATCTTTTCGGCAACTAGCAACCTATACCACAAAAGTTCTACTATAGGACTTGCTTCACATAATCAATTATTGTGTCCATCATCCAGGAGGCTGCATGACTGATGACTTGTGGGCACGCCAATGCTATAGACGAACAAAATGTGATAATTTACATATATAATTCTCTCTGTCCAACTCCTAACCAATTAAGTTCGGACTCCTGGCATCAGTTGTCCACGTTCCACCCTGTTGTCCTGTGTTCAATATTCAAAAAGAGAAAAAAAAAAACTTCAGCAAAGGATATCGAATTTGCTAACCAGCTAGTTGAACCAAATTCTAGTTAACAGCTCCAAATTCTAGTTAACAGCTCCATATTTTACAGGCAGTTTAAGAGTTGTCACAACTTATTCTTTAGTGATAAGCTGCAAACTTTACATGTTCGGGTGTGATTTTTTCGGAACAATTGAGTTACCGTGCATCTGAACTCACAATGACTGCGAGAGTTGACTCCAGTTCATCATCGTATGTGATTGTGGATGCCTGTCCAAATAACTCCTACTGGAAATGTCAGCCTCATCAGCTGCGTAAGGATCAGATTGGCCAGACGCCGCGGGGGGTGACCATACTGGTACCACCCCACCTTCTCTGCCCGTCCAGCTACTCGAGGCCTCAGATGTGGTTGGCATGGCACCCTGCATACGGTGTAGGGTGCTCTGAAAGGTATACTGCTGATGAATGCCATTCATTCTGACAGCATTGCCGGTTCCATTGTCAACTGTTTCTTCCCTCTCTGTCTGAGGCTGCAAGTGCACATTCGATGGCACCTCCGGCCTACTGTCCTCACTGTTGTTCCCAAAATCCGCGGTGAGTTCAGTTTCAGCTCTTACCAACGAGGAAGTCATGCTAGGCACCATCTGATCTTGTCGTCTCCGACCATTCATCATCGGTGTCTGGATAGCATTCCGGACCGGTTCTCGATCCACTTCCATTTGCAATTCTTGAGGGAAATCGATTGGTGGCACGTCTGAGGAGTCTCCAAGGCCTTCTTCCATTCCATTCTCTATTGCGGCGCGAGAGGCTGCCTCGAGCTCCCACATCTCTGACAGTGCGTCCTGCAACCTGGCATTGGCTGCATCTAGCTCAACAATGGGCCGAGGGTAGTTCGAGCCTAGCTCCACTCCTGCAGCCTGAAGCACAGACCCTGGTGCATCCCAAGGGTGATGTATCCATTCCGTTGGCAACCTTGCAAGCTCCGGTAGCCATCGCCGGACATACTCCCCGTGCGGGTCAAACTTGTACCCTTCAAACTGAACGAAAAGATTGCACAATTCAGTTACTTAATTTCAGAAGCACGATGGAATTAGACAAAAAGAACTCCTGTACCTGAGGGTTGTCAATGCGATCGAGTTCACGGCCATCAGGAATCGACCCAGAAATGTACTGCCAGCCTAACGCGTCGCTCTCAAGGTCAGCATCCAGCAAGGTGTCCCAGAAGTACTTCATTCCCCAGCGCCAAGGCAGCTGGAGCACCTTGACGAAGAAGCTCGAAACGACCACGCGTATCCGGTCGTGCAGCCACCCGGTAGCCCAGAGTTCCCTCATGCCAGCATCGACAAGAGGGTAGCCAGTCCTCCCCTGTCTCCAGACCTTGAAGTACGCCTCATTGACCACCCAGGGAAAGAACCTGAGGTGTGACAGGAGGGGTTTCTCATGGCTGCAGGGGTGGTTGAAGGTGAGGTATCGTGAGTACTCCCGCAAGCCGATGGACCTAAGGAATAGCGTGCAGCTCTCCTCGCCAGCATGGTTGCCTTCGTTGCTCCACATCAGCTGCTTCATCCGAACCTGGTGGAAGACCTTGCGCACGCTGAGCTCGCCGAAGTGCAGGTACGGCGAGAGCAGGGACGTGCTTGTGCTGTCGGCCTTCTTGCGGTTCACGGAGTAGTCCATCAGCGGGCCGTTGAGGAAAGCCGTCAGCGCCTTGTCAGCATTCTGCCACCCTGGCGACCAAGCCCGAGCAAGCAGAGCATTGCTCCCCCTCTCGGACTCGTCTTCGAAGACCAGCTCGTCTGACGGGCACTTGGACAGATCACCTGTGTCATTGTCACAAGCACAGCATTTTAACATCAGTGGTTGATCTCCAAGAACTTCAGTACGTGTTATCAATATCTAGCTGGTGCATTTCCAGACCTGAATTGATCCTCTTGGGCGGCAGCAACGGGGCTGCAGGATCCGGCATGCACAAGCACCTGTTCCAGAAGGGCGCGAACATGGTGAACGGGCACCCGTCATCGTCGAGGACCTCCCATGGCTCGTACAGCAGGTCGGCATTGAAGGACTGCACGGTGATGCCCTCGGCCGTCAGTAGCTCCTTCACCCGGTGGTCCCGGACCAGCGACAGGGGGTCTGCATGGAGGGCACAAGACAGCGATGGGTGAGCAACGGCAGGCCATTCGTGTCAGCGACGACGATAAGATGCTTCATTTTTTAGGGTTCTTGAGGGAAAACTCAAAAGAAGAAGCTGGTTGGTGACCCGGGGTCGGGTGGAAAGAACTTTTTGAAATTAAAGAGGGACGGCGGACCAGGTGTTCAGGGAGTGTTTGATGGCAAAGTCTGAGGCAGATGCTAATCTTGGAGTACCATAACATCCATAATTGGCAGACCAGGTTATACTATTCATGGAAAGATTTTAAAAATAATTAACAAAATTCCCCTCTGTTTTACTATTTGGATCATGATGGACTGGATCTCCATCAACCAGAACAGAGCAAAGGTGTATAAGAATCGAGCAAAGGTGGATAAGAATCGATGGAAGAAAGCTAGAGCGATTCTGACACGGAAACCAAGCTGAAAGATTGCATCAGCGATTCTTTTTCGGCTGCAAAGAACTGACAAAAGACAGAGTGAGAGTGATCGAACCGTAGAGGTGATTGAAGAAGAGGTGGGTGGCGCCGGTACTGCGGACGATGTCGAGCAGCGCGACGACGGCGTCGGCGGACCGCCGGGTGATGAGCCGGCTGGCGCCAAGCCGGCGGAGCGAGGCGTCCAGGTGCTTGAGGCTCTGGCTGAGCCACCATCGGGACACCCTGCCGGGGAAGTACGGCCCGTCCTCCTCCGGCGCCCACACGTACGCCGGCACCACCTCCCCGGCCTTCCGCGCCGCCGCCGCCAGCGCCGGGTTGTCCTCCACGCGCAGGTCTCGCCTGAACCACACCACCGTCCGCACACCCGCCTCTCCGGCGCCGCTCATCGACGACTGCGACGCCGACATGGCAGCCAATCTGAAACCCCAAAAGTCAACAAGCTCTTGCCCACCTCCAGCAAGATCAGCAGCCAAGAACAAACTCCTGGCTCTCTGCTCTGAACTGCTCAGGAGAATCTGCGCCAAGAATTGGCAACAAAAATCTGCTTCTGACTTCTGATTTCCAGGAACTGTGGAATGGGCTCAATTGGATTGTACCGGTCTCTTCAAAGCGACTCCATGTGCAGTGAAGGTGGAGTAATCTGACCAATCTCCTCCCTCTGATACAAAATCAGAGTAATTTTTTTGCCTGGGGAATCGATGAAGGCGGGCGGGCGTTCTTGCTGGGGTTCCTTCGTCTTGGGGGAGAGAGGAGGTGTGGTCCAGTGGAGATGGTGGCCTGCGGATATGGGGATTGGTTGGTTTGGATTTGTTCTCAACTTTTTCTCGCCCATTTATCTCCTCTACTCCCTCTCCTCGCTGCTCTTTGCCCCTCTCTCTCCTCTCCCATAATTTTCCATTTCTTTTTTGTTTTGTGTCTCTTTGTGAGAAAAGAAATTGGGGTTGCCAGATTCTGGTGGAATTCTTACCTGGCCTCTGACATGTGGATTCACGTGCTGATGCCCCCCACAATATTTCACCTGATGGGTGGCGAAAAAACGATTTTATTATCAAGTTTCACCTTATATTCAGTATCAATATTCACTTTGTTTCTCGGTTTGGTAAGTCAAACATTTATTTCTTTGATCAAAGATTTATATAAATTTATACAATCTAACAAATTGAGAGTTATATTTTTTTAATATGTTGTTAAACTATATAAATTTATATTATATACATCAATAGTCAAAGATAGTAAAGTTTAACTTTGACCTAAAACAAGATTGTAAATATTGAAATAGAGGGAGTATTGTATAATGAAACATGGTCTCAAGGGTGCAAAACTCGCACGGGTTTTGAAGAAGAACGACAAGCCCACGAGGCATACAACGTCAACGAGACATATTCTTTGTATCAATGACGCCACTTGATTCACGTGCAAAGCACCTAGTCTTGGTGATGATAGTGGCAATCGGTTCCTCGTTGTAGCGACATGTATCTGTTTGGCAGACGCCTCATCCTGGTAAACTTGAGTGGCAGCCAACCGACTAAAATTTTTCCCATGAATAAATGACTAAATTTTTAAAATTCTTTCACCAGAATTTACCTAGATAGGAAAGACGGCTTGAATTTGATGTGCGATACTCAATATATGGATGGACGATAAACATGTATGGCGTGACGGGATCACACAAAGGTTGTATTTGGTAACCGGTGGCCAATTGTGTGTTGGATTTCTTTGTCTTGATCAGATTGATGGGGCGGCTGACGTAGTGCATCTTTTAATTTGGAGGCGGTGAGAGCACACGAGATACGTTAGCGGCCAAGATATGACACGGCCTCCACGCCATGGTGGTTGTGGGACGTGTCAGGCTTGTCATGTTGCAACTGAGGCATGTTATGGTTTCATTTATGAAAGAAATCCTCTACTCCTACACTGACGATGGTGTCCATTGGCATTCTCCTTATGGCGTCACTTTGGGCTGCAGCACCATCCGCTTCACCTCTTGCGGGATCTTACATTTGATGCGTCATCGCAGTTTCATGGATCGTAACCTATTTGTTGAGATGGTAGCCGAAGGTGCGAGATTTAGAATTGTGGATTGTTTGGTGGATGCGGAGCCATAGGATAATTGTTCTTCTCTCTTTTTTCCTATGTATTTGTTCAACATAGAATGCAGATTTATCTTGCTTTCTTCTTAGTTGCACTGCTTAATTCGTTATATGCATTTATCGATGCAAATGCTAGAATGAGAAGTATTCCATTGCATAACAAGAAATTATTGTTTACTATGGCTAGGTAATGGTTAATCTAACACTACAACGACAATTTTTTTTTATTTTTACACAAGAAAGCTCAATTTCTTACTCGACAATTGCTATGCTTATGGGTGTTCTTTAAAAGACGTTGGCACTTGGCAGCGATCAATTGCCAGACGCGCGCACATGGAGAGGAGCATAGATGATAAGATCTGCCTGCCTGTGCTTTGCGCCATGGAACTTTTACCAAACATGGATTTACTTCTCTAGCTGCTACTGTCTGATGCCAAGGTACGTGTTCGCCTAACCAAACAGGTCTAGGTGCTACGAGCACTGCGTTTGTGCATAGCTCGCGAGCATCTTGTCGGGAACGAGCACGACCGTGTAGTACGCTACCACACCACCACATGCGGTTTGTAAAAGAGCGGTCGCTTCTTCGATCTACCACTAGCCGGTAGGCACTTGCTACTCCAGGAGCTAGCAGCTGGTCAAATGCAGTAGTAAGTAGTACTACGATTCTAAGCGCCTGCTTTTACCGACAATTTTGGCGAGGTCGTTTATCTTTGCGGGCATCATATGCAGCTGCAACGCGATTCCATGAACCAATTTAATTTACGAGTCAAATATGATAAATCAATTAATAAAAATTATAGGGAAACTCATCGAGTTCAGTAGTGTTCCACATCAAACACCCCATATGTGAAGCAGTGGAATTTGATTAGAACCTTTTAGCCATCCGTTGCACCCTATATAAATATAGATTTAAACATAACGTGTTTGAGATTTTTTGAGTTTGCTGTTATCACATAATTCACATTTTCTGCTTCAGTTTGCCTTATGGTTATATTGGCCACACAACTCACTCGTCATGAAAATGGGGACGAATGTGACTAACATTTCTGGTTTCTGGCGTGGTTATTCACATTTAACTCACCACGAACAAGCAAAACATTTATGGCGCGAGGGCTCCTCCTCCACTGTTGCCGAGCTTGCTTCGTTAGCGCTACTAGGAAAGGCTTATCACATGCTTCTAGTCTTCATCGCAGCTGTCCTTTCATTAGGAAAACTGATACGCTTGGCACGGGGGTATCTCTCTCCATCGCCGTCGAGAAGCTAGTCTGGTTATTGATTGATCTACTGGGAACAAGACGATTCCGGCAATCCACTTCATTCGCGACTGATCCATCCATTTCGAGAATTTCATCTTCATTACTATATTGTAGCTGTAGAATTTCAGAACTCTACCAAAAAAAAAACAATTCGTATCTTCCAGAAAAATAAGAGCCATTTTGCTGCATTTGTCCTTCTAAAAAACTAAGAATATAGAATAATGATCCGTACTTGAGGATGCACAGATTTCTATCAAACATCATCTAGGACTATTGAGGTTGTAATTTGTATTTATTTCAGTAGCCATGTCTATGTACACGTTTGTTTCACTTAGTTACCAAATATCAACATATCAAGCGTGTTGTCCGAAAAGAAAAACAATGATCATATACAATGTTTTATTATTTATTTCCTTTTTTTTTACAATTATATGGTACAATTCAGACACTCACAACGCACGCACACTCACCCCTATGAACGGACATACGCAAACCCTACCCCTATGAGCATCTTCGAAGACTGAGCTTGCAAATCCTCGAGATTGACGAAGTCACCACTGGCGCCTCGCTGTCGACGGCCACGTCGCCTCCCACTGAACGCACAACGCCGTTAAATCCTAGAAAATTCGCTCCCACCGGGAGTTGAACCCAGGACCTCAGGTGCTACTGAGGCTCTTGTAACCACTAGGCTACAGGTCCTTTCGTTTTTATTATTTATTTCCACAATAGATCAAGAAAACTTCTTGCTAGGACTGACATATATAACATGTTTTATAGTATATCCCCCAACAATATTCATAGTTCCGTAAAAAATATATTCATAGATAGCATAATTAAAATTTTCAATAATAGTGTGATGTATGAACCTATAAATCTTTATCTAGTAAATTTCAGAAACCTACAACTATTCATCCCTTTGTATCACAAAACCACAATTTTGAAGTCTATTTCACAAACTACAACTACTTTTACCCTTAGTGACAAGAAACTACAACTTTTGTAGCACATGTGTGACTGACAAGAGAGACCAGGCTATGTGGCACTTGTGTGAATGACATGTGATCATACTATAAAAGTTGTAGGTTTGTGTTACTAAGGGTCAAAATATTTGTAGTTTTGTGAAATAGGTTTCAAATGTTATAGTTTTGTAATACAAGAGCACAAGTAGTTGTATATTTGTGAAATTTACTCATATTTACCGCTTCTCCAATCCACTCCCAAATAGAAGTATATTATCATGATTACGTTGGGCTCCATAATTTAACGTACGTGTTGCGCATTAAATATTTAGTTAACACGCCCAGCTAACCAAACCTAATCAGTCCCGCAAGGCCGCAAACATAAATAGAGCAGCCCGCAACAGTAATATTTTGTTTATTAAATCGTTAAAATATATTTTGACCCTAAAAAACAAATTTGTAAACCTACGAACTAAATTGTTATGGTCATAATACCTGCTTTTGGCAAAAAAAACTTATTTTCTTTTACTGTTTGAACTTTGAAGGTCCTTTAACTGTAGAAAACGGCAAGAATATGGTCTGTGACATAGTATTATGGTTACAGAAATGAGCGAGAAGCAAAAGCATCTGGCGTGCTAATTAAATAGTAGGTGTACAATTAAGCCTTTCAAAATAGTAGGCAAATAATTAAGCTTTTTTTATAAGTTGTATTACTTTTGTGTATTAAGTTTGAGACTCTGGTGCCACAATTACTTGTCGCTGTAGCTCCTGGCGATATAAACGTGAAGCAGAAAGTTGAAGTATATCGGGCAGATTTTGTTTCAATTCAGATAGGCATGAAGGAGCCTAATATAAACACGGAGCTTTGGATAGACTAGAGTCTGCATTGTCAAGCTTTCTAAAGTGTGATCACTAAACAGGTCTATAAACTATTACTAAGATTCTCTTTGAAAATTATGAGTAGTTTACTTTTAATATGATTTCACAAAATTGTAGCTTTGTATTATTGACTATATACCAATGACAGCGGTTAAAGTCACACATTGACGACCCAGCAAAGTAAAAAAGAAAAATCTTAAGAACGGAGAGAGTAACTCTTAAGATTGATTTAGCTTTGAGGCGGACTAAATGTGTACAGTTCAACAAAAAATTCTCAAAAGAAAACATTTTGTTTGCATTTTCTTGCAACCTTCCGAAACAAGTGAAGCCATTCCCAAGTACACGAAGCACATCTACAAAAGCCACGAAGAGAATCCAGACCGGGCGCATGTGGGTTTGCCCCCTTTACCCTCCTCCTCTCTCCAGCTCGATCTGGTCCATGGTCGTTTCGGATCACTCCACCGTCTCAATCAGTTTCCTCCTAACCCCCTTCCCCACTGTCTTGTGCAAGGCGTGGTTAGGATCGCGCGCATTAGGACCACGTCGCCTCTCCACCACCCGTTCTCGGCCACGTCCATTCTCACGTTTTGTTACCTAGTTCCTCCTTCCATGACTTTCTGTCGATATGCTAGCAAAAAAGTAGAAACTTTGCACGTCCCGCTGGATTCGGATAATCATCATTCGATTGTGTCACGACTAACACGGAAATTCCATAGATTACTTCATCAGGTAAACTAGGCTGCTAGTAGCTAGGACGAGAATCATCAGGTATCGTTCTTTTTATCTTTCTTTTACTTTATGAGGACATGGTCTCCGATTATTGTCACGAGAAGTTTTGAGCATAGAATCTGCAGGAACGCATCAGAATGGCATATCGTTTTGTATGACAGCTAATATGTGCTATATACATGCACTCCTGTTTCCGGTTTGTGACAGCCGTGGCCCCTTTTGTTTTTGCTTTCTTCGTCATGGCTGGCAGCATGGTGCTCATCATGTATCCACTTCGGAGCAGAGCACTGCATTAAGAAAAATTGGAGGACGTTCAAGACTAACGAACTCATCATCAATTCGCTGCTTGATGTATATGCATACTACGGGGCTTTTTTTTTCTGAGAATCATTTTATGATGGACAGGTAATTATTCCATGATCTCTTGTACTCCATTGCGGAATCATATGCAGTGAATTTTTCAAAGTGATACGTCCAAGTGAACTACTCCATTCTGAATAAGTATTTTCTCATAACGGTTAATATGCATGGTAACTTTTTGCTTCTGCCGCAGACACGCGGACCCAAAGTGCAGCATTTCTCCACGGCACCCGCATCATTCAGCGCGATGGGAGGTACTGTACACAAGGCCTGCGAATGAAGGGCCTGAGAAATCTGCTGACAGCGTCGTCGTTCGTATCGATTCCACTCCTGGGCCGTCTTTGCTTGCCTTGCTTGAGCCAGGCAGGACCAAACCGACCCTTCTCAATCTCAGCTGATCTGCTCCGGCTGGGAGGGTAAGCCAAATTAATTCTGAGCCGAGAGCGCGACGCGTACCGAAAAGCGAGAAGGCTCTTTCTCGACAAGCCAGCCGTGCACCTTTTTACGTCGGTCCAGGGCCCGCCGCCGCCGCGGGCCTTGGCTCCCGCTCCTCCTCTGTCCCGGCGGCCGGACGGAACCATGATTCCGCGATTCCTCCCTGCCTGCTGCGAAATGAACCTGATCGTTTTTTCAGTTGAGCAGCAAGCATCGCCCTGACTGACCGGCGGCCGTGCATGTCCGGTCTTATCGTTGGCGGGAATTATATACAGTTGAGTGACAGGTACGGCCGAGATTGATCGAAGGCTACGTATCAGTTGTGCATTAACGTTTCTCAGGAAGGAGTATCTGCATTGAGTCCGCCCCAGGAGTCCAGGTTCAATCAATAAACCACAGTTTGGGAACGGAACTGCTGTCAAACAGCAGGTGCTCCGTGCAGCGACGAAACCTCCGTCCCTCATGGCCTCATCACCAATTTTCTTTTGGCACCTGGGTGGGTCACGATCGGACAGCCTAACCAACCCTTGATGAACAGGGCGCAAGCAAGCAAGCCGGATATGATGTGGCCGGCCAATCAACGACGAGCGTTTTCGTCTCGACTGACAGATAAGCAGATGCTGCGCGGATAATGTTTTCGATGATTTCCGGGGGAAACAAAAGGGATCAGAACTTGTTTGAGCTGAGAGGAGTGAGTCTGCGGCGGCGGGTGGCGTCAGTGCGCCCGTCAGCACAGGCGCAGCGCGGAGACGGCGGGAACTCAAGTGACGGCGCGCGGCGTCGCCAGGTGTGAACGGAACGGGATCCCTGCGTGCGGGCGCGGCACGGCTGGTGAGGTGAAGGGGTGAGCCAGAAAATCTCGGGGATGCCGTGTACTAGCGGCGACGTGGGAGGTGACAAGACCGGCCCACGTGAAGCGGATCGAGGCGGGGCGAGACGCCACGCAGGCTCCACGGTGATGGGAGGGGGGCGTACGGTACAGCGATGGGCGCAGCAGCAGCCGCATGGATGGTGGTGGAGTGGAGTCATGGGCGGAACTCGGAACAACAAGCCCACGGGAAGCGCGCCATGCCGTTCTCGTTCTGCCATGCGCCGCCGATCGTCGTCGTATCTGATGATCTGATCTGGCCCAGTACGTAGTTCCCGGCGCGTCGGCGCCCACCCATGCATCCCCTGCCTGCCCGGCACACCAGAGCGAGTCCGTAGGCTTCGATCGGCGTCCGCGTTGCGTTGCTCCTGCGACGTCACGCGCGCAACTGGCACGTGCCCCCCGTGCCTTACGGGGTGTTCGGCAATTTAGACCTAAAAGGTCACATCAAAACTAATCTTACTATTTATGCGTCTTAAATACGTTTAATTACAAAACCTTTTTATAGATATGGACTAATTTGCGAGACGAATCTAATGAGCCTAATTAATCTATGTTTCACTACAGTGATACTACAGTAACCATCGTCTAATCACGGCTTAATTATTCTCATTAGATTCGTCTCGCAGATTAGTACAAGGTTCTGCAGTTAGTTTTTTAATTAGACTTATTTAAAACGCCTAAATAATAAGATTAGTTTTGATGTGACCTTTAGGCCTAGAAAAACGAACACCCCCTTAGTTTGCCCGGACTTATGAACAAGATGACGGCTCGTTAGGATTTCTAATCACTAGGAGTAGCTACAGTTGAGAGCGGCGACCGGAGGCGATTTCGCTTTCCCCCGTCAATCCGTCGCCGCCCTTGCCTCTGGCGCCCTCGCCGGCGTCGAAGGAGGAGGGTGGCTGGATGAATCGACCGAGGACATGTATATACCCGTACCTAATAGGCTTGTTTTAGTTAGGTTAGGGTTAGGTTTTCCCATGCTGGTGATGAAGCAGGGGGCTTTCTTCGTGGGTGGCGTCTCCGGTGAGCGACGTTGTGGATGTGCGGAGTGGGGCTTCGTCATCCACGGCGGTTTCCCCGACTTCGCCGGCGGCGACGACATCAGTGAAGATAACAAGCTCGTTAGATCTAGATTGATGTTGATTCCTTTGAATCTGAGTGGGCTTGTCTTTTGTCCCTCATTAATCTTTTCTGGGGATGCTGTGGGCTTCTCCGGTGAAGATCTTAGAAGGTATGTTTACTGACTCGCTGGAAATCGGGTTGATTTTCGTCTCTCTCCGTTTCTGGTGGTTTGCATCCCTTTTTGGCTGTCCTCTACACCGACGTATTAGGGTTGGTGCTGTTTGTGGCGTCAGTCCCCTTCTACACCGGCGAAGAGATGGCCTTTGGCCATCTTGCTCGACCTGCACGTTCAACGACAACAAGGCATGTTGGTTCTCCAGATGTGCTACTCATGGTGCCATCACAAAATTTTAAAGTTGCTCCGTCGGAAAGGTGATCGGCTTCAGGGCGTCTCCTCCGGCCGCCGGTGACGGGAACAGCCGGGAGTTGCCTTACAAGGACTTGCTTGTAATTCTCTTTTATTTCAAGGGTGTCTTTGTAAGTTGTATGATGTAAACTATCAGGAATGAATTATAAACCCGGTTTCTCAAAAAAAAAAAGGAGTAGCTTTTTTGAGAGACATTTTGGTTGACACTTGACACAGGGACGACGGACGACAGCAAGAGCTATATTATATAGTATATACATTGGCCCAGTGGGCCAAAGAGGGGATTTAGGGTTGGTTGTGCAAGCTAGCTAGACCATGGAGGCAAGGCCCAAGTATATATACACCTGTTGGGGGCCCGTTCAGTTTGGACCCCGTCTGGGAGAAAACAGAAGAAAATGAACAGGAAGGTTCATCTTCGTTCGTTCTTTTTCTTTTTTCGGTGTGCATCTCATATCTACTGTATGTTTTAGAAAATGGTGCAAGTCAATGCTAAAATTGCAATTCGCTCTGGATGCTGATTTCACTACTATACTTCAGAAACCAAAGAGAATGGTTGTGGGAATCCATGTTACGGAGAAAGAGAAATATTCTGTGGATGTTAATAATACTAATAAAAGAGATTTTAGAGGACTAGTTTGTGTAATTTGCGCCTCCTAATCACACACCATTTCACGGCAACCTCGTGTTCCGTAGATTGATTAGCTGAATTATTGAGGGGACGGTGGCCCAACTCCGAACCCAACCGAGCGGTTTTTTTTTTGGTCTTTGGTCCCTTGGAAACCTTTGCCCACTTGACCAATGACCACCCACAGAAAAGAGGGCCCGCTGCGTGAACGACACACTGCCGAGAAAACACCACGGAATGGAACCACTGACGTGTAGGACAAGAGTGTTTCGGACCATTGCGTCAGTGGGTGTACTGGTATAGAGTGCGGTACAGCAAACTTGCAAGTTGACTTCCACGACAACTGCCTTGCTTCTGCACTCCCCCACGCGCGACTTCCCACCGAGCCCTTTGGGTCCTCTTTATTTTCTGAAAGATTCACAAGGTATCCAAATTTACAGCCCAGCCCCTGAAAAGATTAGCGACAAAGTCAGAACACTATTACATCAAAAGCAGGAAACTTGAAATTCTGGTAACAAACAGGATACCCAAGATTACAACAACATAATTACAGAAACAAATGCTTTTTTTAAAAGTACTCCAGTTCATGATTGACCCAACGGCAATGGAAGATTAAAAAAAAAGAAGCACTCATTCCCCCCCCCCCCCCCCCCCCCCCCTAAAAAAACATAAGTATTCAGATACAGGAAAATAACACATGATTATGTTGTCATTTGCAACGCTAGTGGAACCATCATCTAGAATTCTAGATAAATCTTTCTCTGTGTCAGAAAGTCAAGGAAGGCAGGAAATGCAACCTCTCATCTTTTCTTTTCTGCTGAAAAATGGATCTTTTGCAATTTTCTTGTTCACACTTGTGACGCGATCTCTTTGAAAAAAGAAACAGCTGTTTCTAACAAAAAAGAGAGAGAGAGAAGAAGAAGAAAGAAAGAAACTGAAGGTTTGCTTAGGCTGACACGGCAAACGCAAATTTCGCATATGAAGTGGACTCGCACGCAAAAGGCACCAACCTCAAATCAAACCACACTCAGCGGGTCGTCGCAATCCAAGTTGGGTACCACCACCACTGGCGATGGGCTCCACCACCAACCAGCTCGCCGGCGCCGCCGCAGGCGCTGTCGCTTCGCGGGGCGCCACGGCGGTGACTCCGGAGACCATGCTGGGCGGCGCTCCCTCTGACGCCCTTGTGGGCGCCGGCGGAACCGGAGGAGGGGACGGGGACCCCCGCGCCGCTCTCCTGCGGCTGGCTGCCCTCGGGGACCACATGGCCGCCGTACGCCGCCGCATCGCCGCCTCCCTCTCGGGCGAGGCGCGGCCCCTCTCCGCGGCTGACATCCACTCCGTCTCCTCCGAGATCTCCTCCACCGCGCACCTCGTCGTCCTCAACGCTGCCTCGCTCCTCGCTTCCTCCGTCCCCTTGTCGGCTCCGTCTCCACCTGCACCTCCTCCCGCCTGTGCTCCGGCTCCGGCTCCCGCTCCCGCTCCCGTCCAAGAGCTCCCCGCTGCGGCGGCCTCCTCCCAAGATCGCCCTCCAACGGTTGCTAAGGGCGACGGCGTCTACGACGTCGTGGAGCTCGACGCCGATGAGCTGCTCGCGGAGCACGTCCACTTCTGCGAGATCTGCGGCAAGGGCTTCCGCCGCGACGCCAACCTCAGGATGCACATGCGCGCGCACGGGGACCGCTTCAAGACCCTGGACGCGCTCTCCCGCCCCGGCCTGCCGAAGCCGCCCGCCGGCCGCGAGGTGCGCTTCTCCTGCCCCTTCGAGGGTTGCAACCGGAACCGTGCGCACCGCCGCTTCCGGCCCCTCAAGTCAGCGGTGTGCACTCGCAACCACTTCCGGCGCAGCCACTGCCCCAAGCTCTACGCCTGCGAGCGCTGCGGCGGTAAGAAGCGCTTCGCTGTTCTTGCCGATCTCCGGAGCCACCTCCGCCACTGTGGTGAGGAGGCACAGTGGCGCTGCTCCTGCGGCACCACCTTCTCCCGCAAGGACAAGCTGTTCGGCCATATCACCCTCTTTGAAGGTCACACGCCAGCAGTCACTCAGCCGAATAAGGAAATGGTGGCTGATCCTACTGAAGCATTTCCTGAACCAATGGAGGAAGGAGTTGAAGGGAATGGCGATCGGGAGGAGGATAAGGAGGACGGTTATGATCCAGAGTTCTTCAAGGAGTGGATGGAGGAGCTTAGAGGTGGTGCTGGTGGCTCGATTTGGTCTGGACCGGCAGCAGCAGGGCAATAGCAATATAGCGAGGTAAGCGTCTTTACCTTCCCGCCATTTTGCTGTTGCGTTATTATTCAATTTGAGAAGATTCTGGCACGAGAAGCTTTTAAAACGATTCCTATATGCTATGATTAGGCTATATGTTGCAAGTAGCTATTACAAGCTAGGCATTTTCATTCTTCTGCAACTTGGCAAAGCCTTTAAATCATGAAGTCTGGTAGAAATTCTCACTAAAGAAACGAGTCATGATTCTTTGGGTAATGAATTCCTGATAATGATTTCAGGATCATTAGATGTCATTAGATAGGATATCCAAATTCATAGGTTGTGTATGGATAGAGTTAATTTGTTCTGTCACTACACATGGAAAGAATTGATTCTCTCCATGAATGCAACTAGATCTTGCCACGGTATTGCACCAGCCAACTGTCCTCATTCAGAAATCGCATTCTACGATTAAACGTATCTTTGACACTTTGGTGATCGAATGTACCCAGCTCAGATAATTTTGTAGAGAGGATGAGTTTCTGGAGGTTGCCCTCCTGTTTGATCAATGATCACAATAGTCGAAGATTGAACTGGGCATTTGATTGCAAGGAACAATTCTATTTGTTTAGCTAGTACACTAAGATTTTTCTCCAGGATCTTTATCCAACTCTTATTTTTTGTCATGTTTCTCCTATTAATGCATGCAATTCACCTTATATTTATCTTCTATATAGGCTGATATTGAATTGTTCCTCTTCTTTTTTTTGTTTGCCTCTCTTGTGGGTTCCTACAGGTTTCATCTCTAGCCTACCCCAACTTGCTTGGGATAAAAAGGCTTATTTGTTGTTGTTGTATAGGCTGAAATTGAATTGTTAAGCATGTTGAAACTCCAAAATGCTTCGCCTCTTAAGTTAATGCAGGTGGTTGTACTAACGTGGCCCGTAGCAATTGCTATAGGATAGCAGGGACCCTTACTTTACATTGTAATAGAGGTCATTTCACAGTTCTGGTGATTCTGACTGGCAGTCTTGGACCCTCTTGTGGCTGCCATTTATAATTTATGTGATTAGTAGGTTCTTTCTTCCCTATTGCTCGAGCATTTAACATCTGACTACCGATGACTATTATTAGTGGAAATGTATGACAACATCGTCTGACTGTTGTGCATGGCACCTTGTTTGAGTTTAATGGGGTGCGCTTGACCTAGTAGCGAGTTTCATCAGAGTCATAATAAATAGTTTGTCATGAAATATTTTGCAAACCCTAGATATCCTCAATTAGTTTTAGTTGTCGTTTAGTCTCTATTTTTGGACAAAGGTGTCCTTTTCCACCCAGCCATACAAAGGATCAGACCGTCATTGATTTGCTTGCCTGCTATGCGTTTTATCATAACCAATAGCACACCCTGACCTCTCTCGTCCATCTTGCCTCATATACCTATGCGTTATTTTGTCCCTTTTTACAGAGGACTTTATTAGTTTTGTCGTTATCTTCTTTTCTCCTTTGACCTAGATATATCCCCCTTGTAATGCTTGTTACTTCAGTTTCTTCTTTTCTCATAACTATGATTTTAGTGTGCACCAACACTCAGATAGTTGACTTGTCAGGAAAGTTCTCATTTTTTTCCCCCTGAACTTCTTGGTTTTTCTCGTGCAAACCAAAGGATGGGCATCTATGTCAAGAGATTGTGCATTCTTGTCTAGTTAGCTGTGTTGAAGGGTATAGTAATATGGATTGGATTTCTCATTCTTAGTTAACTGGGAAAAATACTGAACTTGTGCAGGTTATAACTTATAACCACCATTCAGAGAAATTACTATGTTCTATCTATCTGACTATGCATGTCTTGTAGGAGGGTAACAACAAGCGGTGTCTGACATGCATTAGTGGACTGGAAAAATCGTCGAAGAAGGCGGTCAAGAACAGAGGTGTCTTTACCTGTGACTGTGTGTGTTCTGACTTGTAAGGTGTTGTGTGCCGTCACCTTGTTTTCGTTTCTTCGCTGTTCACTTTGGTCTGGGTTGCTTTCTGAAGCTGTTACAGAGTTAGAGCCGTTAAATGGTTTATGGGTTCTCCTTTATATTGTGTCTGCTGAGGTCTCTCTGGTGATTGCCTGATCTGTGCCTCTGTTATCGGAATCCGGAAAAGGAGCACATCACAGATTTGCAGGGCTTGTGGCAACTAGAAAAATGCGGTGGCCTCAAATAAGAGCTCGGTTGCATGCGAACTTTTGCGTGCCCGGCAGTCTTAACGCGCGACCTGAGGTTAGTAGGTGATCCGTGCCGGGTTGGCGGCGGCATGATCTTGAAGACAGTCTTTCTATGGATGGGCACACAGGGATCGGTTGGAGTTCAAGCGTTCATAAGAATTAGTTAAAGGTAGAGCAGATCTATGGATCAATCCATGCCCAGTCCACGTCTTTTCTCCCCTTTACCAAGAAGTATTTGCTCCGATGTCACCAACTAGGCTGGTAGGCATTTGGACTTCCCAGAATGCACGAGCCCGTGCAGGTCAAGTATGGCTTGTCTCACCGGCGTGGGCACCAGCGGCGCCATCACTCCTTGGGGAAGGCTCGTTGCGAAAATGCAATGGTCAGTAATTCAAGCCATCTTGGCCTGTCTTCGAACCATCTCTGCGCCCCCTCGTGTATCCGTCGCGACCAATGGTCAGAAAGAGTGAATGATATGGGGACAGAGAAACAATGACATGTTGCATTCATGGCTTCTTCACTAATCGGGTAACGCATGGTGTTCAAATGGCAGACTGTGTTCAAGTGCATTGGTTCTTTTACCCAAGCGGAGAAGTTAGAAGCAAAGATGGCAATCTGCACTGACATCATCAATCAGAACTGATCCATCTGCATGATCACATGATGCGGGGAAACTGGCGCTGTCGAGATCATATGAAACTACTGTATACCAGCTCCTTCTAACATCACTCCACAGTCCTGATCCTTCAGACAGACAGCGATCACATCTCCAGCGCAAGAATTAATTAGAGACTGCTAATTCTTCACTCTTCACCAACAAGCACGCTGTAATTAAGCATCCCCCTCGCCAACATATATGATCTATATCAAGCTGGATTCTACGAGTAGTGATGCAGCACCGGCGCCAGGTTGGACTTGTAAAGGCTTCTCCTCCGGAAGAGGTCGCCGAACTTCCTCAGGATGGACCGCCGCTTCTTGTGCTTGACGGCGTGGTCGGGGTCGCCGTACTGTCCCACGTCGTCGAAGTGATCGAACTCGTAGCTGTAGTCGTCCATGGCCGCCGCGGCCGCCGCCGACTTGAGCTCGGTGAGGTTGCTGAGCGACGCGAACATCCGGCCCTTCCGGCCCGCCATCAGCCTGCCGGAGTCCAAGAACGTCGACGCGCCGAGCTTGCCCTGCACTACCTCGCCGGCGTTCCACTTCTCCAGCGGCAGCTCCGTCGCCTTCTTCCCGAAGGCCCCACCGTCGTCGGTCGCTTTCCTTGCCGCCGCCGCCGAGATCGCTAGCTGTAGCTGGCCGTCGAGCTCCTTGGCGCGCGCGAGCGCCGCGGCCTCGCTGGCCTTGAGGGCCTCGTTCTCCCGCCGCGCGGCCTCCAGTGCGGCCTCTTTTTCGCGGCGGCGTCCTGCAGCCTGGCGTTCTCGGCGGTGGCGAGCTCGAGCGACTCGGCGGCCGCGTTGGCCTCCTCGGCGGCCCGCTCCAGCGCGCGGCGCAGGCCGGCGTTCTCGTCGCCGAGCGCCCGGCGCGCCTCGGCGCTCTCGTCCTCTGCGGCGCGGGCGCGCGCCAGCAGCACCTTCTCCCTGGCGCGCCACGCGGCCGCGGCGTCCGTCCACTCGCGCGTGACGGCGTCGATCTGCTCCGTCGTCGCCCACAGCTCCGCCTCGGCGGCCTGCAGCAGCGCCGCGAGCCGCGCGGCCTCGGCGTTGGCGCGCTCCACCTCGGCCTGCGCGTCGGAGAGCCACGCCTTCACCTGCTTGGCCTCCATGGTGACCGCGGACAGCGCGGCGGTGAGGTCGTCGGCCGCCTTCCGGCTCCGCTCCTCGGCCAGCGCCGCCGCCCGGAGCTTGGCCCTGAGGCCATTGATCTCCTCGTCGACGCCGCCAAACATGAGGTCCATGACGCTCCACTGCGGCGCGGCCGGCGCGGCCTGCTCGCCGGCGCCCCCCTCCTGCTGCTGGTGGCGCAGCGTGGCGACCTCGAGCTTGGCCTCCTCGAGCGCGATCTTGGCCTGCTCCAGCTCCTTGGTCTGGTGGATGAGCGACTCGAGCATCTTCATCTCCGTGTGCTTGGACACCGCCACCTCCCGCTCCAGGATCCGCACCCGCTCGTCGGCCGCCGGCGCTGCCTCCCTCTTCGCCGCCGCGTCGCCGTCGCTCTGCGGCTCCGTCGTCTCCTCCCACTCCGCGCCGGCGCGGTGCTCCACCTCCTCCTCCATCAATCCGCCGCCGCCGCTGCCGCTCTGCAACGCGTCCATCACGACCACGTTACTGTTATGTTATTAGCGGTAGCGAGCATGATCTGCGCACTCATGTCATGCACGCTTGTATAGTGATACAGCTACGCACCTCGGAAACGAGTGGCGAGTACGTGGCGGACCGGCTGCGCTCGTGCCGAGACGAAGGAGGAGGCGGAGTCGTCGTCCACGGCCCAGCTCCCCAGGACCTGGATCTGCACGGCACGGCACGGCGAGCGCTCGTCAGAAACTCACAGCCGGATCGGAATGCGTAGTTAGCATCATGGCAACATGTGCCGAAACGGTGAGGATGATCGTGACGACGGCGCGCTCACCCTCACCTCGCTCTGGAAGACGGCTGCATCGCGCGCGCGGGCGGCAGACGAGCGGCGTCGTCTTTTCTGCTATCGTGCAGCCACACAGCTGCGGTCTGCTAGCTGTGCTGGAAAAACGCAGTAAAGCACAGCAGTTTTATAACAGTGGTGCGCCGCTCGGGGTTCGGGAGCAGGTGAAATTAGAAAGTGACAACAGCTTGACCTCCACCGTTGCGCGCGATCCCATGCAGGTTCTAATTTACTACGGGTATATAGTACGTATCTGCTCGTGATCCAACGGCGACGGGGTGTGCCATTCGATGTTCCATCCCCTGAGATCACTCAGGCTCGGAGCATGTGTAACCAATCCGTTCGCATAACCGGATAATTTGGACGGATCTCTATAGCTCCGAACGCCCTCTCTCGTCCAGAGCCTTGACGTTACGCCGTCGTCCACTGATTGAAAGACCTATATGTGCCTCCAATGTGTTATCACGCTCACGCATGACCGGCTTGGTCGATCCGTTGTTTTCAGCGAAGGCGGTCCAGTGGCGGGGCAGTCAGCAGATAAATTATTTGCCAGCGGACGTCCGAGGAACTGATGTGTCGGAGCGGCATTGGCGTGGCAGCCGCCGAGTTGAAAATACAAAAGAGGCTAATGGATAGTAGGTTCTTGTCTCGGTATGCTTGTTTTAGCTTCGCAAAACGAGATGGTTAGGTAAGCCTAGCAGCCATCCCTGTGCTCAAGTTCAATCAATTGATTGCCTCCGGAAACAATAGAAAACCTGATATATTGTTGTTCTCAGCTTCCATGCCATTTCTGAATTCGTTTTGGCATTAACTGCGAAGAAAATGGAGCCATGCAAAGGGATCTGTAGGAAGAAGAAGAAGAACGGGTATGGAATGGAACATAACACTGAATACAGCGTCAGCGAAAAGCGAAAGGAAGCAAGCGGCAGTTGCGTTTGCGTCATCGGCAGGCCCATCTATCTCGGCGGCGTCACTCTGCACCTGCTGCTACACACGATAAACTTGTTTGCCCCAAACACTACCACCTCGCAAGTGGTCGCCGTCCATTTGACTGCTTCTTTTGCTCCAAAAAAATCTCTTGGTTCAGAGGCACCGCGGTCAGGTGAAAACGTCTCAAGAGAAGTGGCATCGGCGACGTGCTGCTACTACTGCCGTGGAGTCGTTCGTCAGTCGTTACGGCACAAATGTTTAGAGACAGAATCGCACGGACACTCTGATGGAGTCACTGAACTGAACCCAGTAGCGCTGATCGAGTCACTTCCTTCCAGGGAGCCCTTTGTCTGGCGGAGTAAATTTTGTTTTGACGCAAATTGGCAGGTGCTAGATCTGCCTTTTCGTTAGTTATTAGGGTAGAATAGAACGAAACACAGAGTTCAAAATACAAGTCACCCAGATAAACCACGATGCATAACGATTATTAGGCGAAATGAAGAAACATACTAACTGCTATCACAACTTGGTAGCGCTGCGTCAAGGCAGGCAGCACGTGCGATGCATAATGAATTAGATCGGTCTGACAGGATGCACTCTGTGCCAGTCCCAGTCCTACCTGCTATCATAATTTCAAGTACATTCAGTCGGTAGTAACTCTCTAATTGAAGAATGATGTGTTGTACACTTAAGCTCAATCATCGCGGCATTCTGCAGCGAGCATTTAGCTTGGGGCTCAGGGACAAACTCACGCACTGACACACCATGTCATCCAGCTTAAGAGGTCACAAGGTGAAAAGGCAAAGCTACGACGATGATACATCTAGAAAATAAAATTCATAGTTTGTTCAATGTACGATATCAACTCACGACACACGACTGTAATTCAAATGACACGAACTAAAGACTGTCTGAACATGCGAGCAAACACTAACCATGATACGCCCCCCTAAACACAAACGCTACGCTGAAGAAAACGCAGTAGAACACACGAACGTGCGGAGATCTGCCCCCGTAGCAGGCTAACCGGCTAAGCCCTTTCGCCACGGATCCTCCTGGCCAGCTGAATGTCCTTGGGCATGATGGTCACACGCTTGGCATGGATGGCACACAGGTTGGTGTCTTCGAAGAGACCGACCAGATAGGCCTCTGCTGCCTCCTGCAGTGCAAGCACGGCATGGCTCTGGAAACGCAGATCGGTCTGCACAGAGATTCAGGAAAGGGCAGTGAAGGTTAGATTGACAGTTTGTTTTGAGTGTTAATAAATGGTCTGCACAGCTTGAGTAGTGGTTAATAACCTTGTAATCCTGGGCGATCTCCCTAACAAGCCTCTGGAACGGCAGCTTCCTTATCAGCAACTCAGTGCTCTTCTGGTATTTGCGGATCTCACTTGAGATAAAGAGAGTGGAGATATGAGATCAGTGGTTCAAGAATATCTTCAGCCTAAAAAAAATCTAGTATCAATTTATCTGGTTGATGAATGCTAAGTGCACGTACCGAAGAGCAACAGTTCCAGGGCGATAACGGTGAGGCTTCTTGACACCGCCAGTTGTTGGTGCAGACTTACGGGCTGCCTGTCAAAGGGAAACAAGGAGATTGTTGGTCAAAATTAAGTTTTCATACGCCCCCCAAAAGAAAAACACACATCGTGTACTTGGTTCTATATAAAAAGCGAACTCTAAATGAGTTGAATTTCCAATCACAAACCTTCGAGGCAAGCTGCTTCCTAGGAGCCTTTCCTCCAGTGGACTTGCGAGCAGTTTGCTTAGTACGTGCCATCTAGCAAATGCTTTCCTGCACAGAACATTGAACTATGAATAACTGCAAATCGGAACAAGCATCTACAAAAGTTCAGTCACGGATCAAGCTTAAAGGCTAAAACCATCAAAAAAAGGAATAGACAGTCTGGCGTATAGAACCACAAGTAACACACAGCACTCTTTCAAACAGCACATGTTAAATGGACCTAACAAACTATCAGGAAGGTATATTCCCTCTATTCTCAATTGATGACATTAGAAGTGAGTTAGTGTAATTTTGAAGCAAGTATCTTGAACTAACATAATCAATTGGAGAACGGAGGGAGTATAAGGATTTCAATACTAGCAATATAGTCAGTTAAATGCTTGAGGACCTGCCACTGCCTAGTCAATACCACAAATAGGCCCAGTCATGATAATTCACCAAATTGAAAAGCTAACATGACTTATAAACAAATCTAAGCCTGTCCGATCTTAATTTGTCAATTGTAGAAGACAAATTCTGACAGAAGGGCATTCAGAGCAGTATCCCGTATGTTACGCACGTTCCAGATTGGAACGATCTTCAATGTGCTCGTTAACAGGAACTCGGTGAAGGTTTCTGATTAGGATCGTCGCATAGACCGCCCAGAACGCAACAAACTGTAAACTCATCGTGAGAACGGCCTAACAAAAGATCAATATAAATGCAGTTGCAGTAATTATCGGAAGAAAAACTATGTCCATGCTAATCTACGCAACCGATCTTAATTATGCTATCTCGAACAACCGATTCGATGCAATGCAATCGCACTGTAAATATTCAGACAAAGATTAGCAACTAGGTAACCGCTAGAACAGATTAAAAGCGACATGGCGCTACACCAGATGATTCGAGCAAAACCCTAAGTCCCGGACCCTAACCATCAGGTGACCCGGCGGCAGGTAGCTCAATCAACATCACCAAAACCACGCAATCGATCAGTCCATCACCACGAACCAACACGTACTGCAGGAAGCAGGAAGCTAAACCGAAAGAGGGAGGCGGCGGGACGGCGACTCACCTTTCCTCTCGCCCGATCGCTTCCTTTGCTCTCCCAATCCAAATCTGCTGCAGCGGCTTGTTGCGAACGGAAGCGATTTGAAGCGGTGGCGGTTTTTATTTATACTGCCTGGCAAGGGGGTGGAGGGGAGTCCGACGCGGCCGCGTTTCTGTTGAAGCCGAGCGTACGGCTGGCGTGAGAGCCGCGTGTGTTTGGGTAGACGGATCGGACGGCTGCAGTGCGCGGGCGCGGGAGCGGAACGGATGCCTCTTCTCGCCGGGGATTGGCTGTTGGGTGGTGAACGGAGATCGACGCGGCGACGTCTCGTGTGCCGCACGGCTCCCTGCTGTGCCTCTCCTGGGCTTTTTGGACTGAAGAATGAAGACTACAGTCCGGGCAGGAGCCAGCCCATTACAATCCGGACATTGGTTCAACTAAACGTCGCCATCGTGCGCCTCCTTCGCGGAAACACGAAGCATCATGCTACGTTTTCAACGTGCGGAGTCTGCGGACTGAGCTGTTAGCGTCGTCTCGGGACTTGACTCAACACGCTGATCCTGATGGGATTATATATCCCTCGAGAAAAAAAGAAATAAAAAAGACTGAAGAAAAGTTCCGTGCAGCAGCGAACCGGGCGGCATCGTTTGGTTTGGAAGAATGGATGCGATCACTATACAAAAGAAAAGGTGGCCGTAGAGGGCTGCGGTTTGGTTTTGTCTGCGCGAATCGTTTGCATGCTGACTTCTTTTGATCGCCGGCATCTTCCATCCTCTCTCTCTCTCTCTCTCTCTCTCTCTGTGTTAGGCGATTGTACCTTTTCTCTAGAATAGAGAGCACTCGAACATCCAAAATTATCTAATAGACTAATACTTCTTCTTTTGCAAGGGAGACTAATACTTCTTTTGAAGTTATAATGATGCTGTTAGATTTTCTTAGTTCACTTCGAGCTAAGAGACGTCACGATTAAAATGAGCACTAATTTCTAATGTCAAATAATGGGTTATAGGAGTATGGCACCGTGCCCCATGGACGCATCCTCCAGGCTCCAGCTGCTCCGTCACTTGCACCAATGAATGACGACTAGAAAGCATGGCGCGCTACGCCGCGCTAGGAAGAAAAATTGCTAGGGAACGGTGCCTAACAATATTAACGCCAAGAGCCAGCGTATTTTTTGAGCATGCACCTGTTGTTAATTTTGGATTGTTTGCAATGCAATGTGCAGAAAATAAGGGATGTTGTTGCAAAATTTCCACTACCCGGGCTCGCTGATGAAAAGGTTTTTTCTCGAAATGAAAATAAACAGAAATTACAGGGCTTTTTGCAAAACTACCAAAGGGTTGAAGACGTGGCCAAATTTAGTCCACATTCTCGTCATTCTTATCTTGTTCACTCCGCTGTGTTCCCTCCGCCTGATCCCCGCGATTTCTTCTCTCTTCTCCAACTGCTCGCTCTGCCTCCCTCATTCTCCTTAACAAAGGAAGAAAAATCTCCAACAAAAAATAGCGCATGAACTCCAGGTCTCTAGCCACTGTGCCGTCGGCCTCCTCACTACTGGGCCGGTCTGGCAGCCTCCTCTTCACCGTCCCCCATCCCAGCCAGAGCGCGATCCAACAGGCCGCTCTGCCCCTAGGGCTCGAGAGCCAAATCAACCCCGAACGCGGTGACAGCGCCGATGTGCCGGAGGTGCGAAGGAGGAAGCGCCAAGCTGGCCTGTCCGACCGGGAGCGGCTACGGGCACGGCATGGCGGCAGGGCGGAGCAGGGGCGGCCCAGGCAGGACGAAGAGCCAGGGCGGCGCGGGCGAGGCTGAGCACGCGGCGACGGGGCCATGGCGGCGCGGCCGGGCGCGCTACTCGGGAGGCTCGGGCCGGCGCTGGCGGCGTCGGGGCCGGCCGGGGGGTGGGAGAGCGTGGCGGCGTGGGGGAGCGGCTTGGCGGCGCGGGGGCGGGTGCGACGGCGGCGCGGAGCGCGACGTGCGAGGGTGTGGGCGTGGGCGAGCGGTGCGGCAGCGAAATCATGCTCGGCGTCCGTCAAAAGGATAGCAAAGCGTATGGCAAGGCCCGCTGAGCCCGGCGGAAAAACGATGCGTGAGAGAAGCTGGGAACAAGTGAGACCCTCTAAAGGACACGTGTCGAGGCCAGAGCAAGGCCACGGAGGCCAAAATGCCCTGCGAGGCCCTTGGCTCCCATATATGGAGATTAGTATATATGCATGTGCCCCTCGTGGGCTCACCTACCGCACATGTCATGTCATGTGCTACGTGGTTCAGAATTTTTTGTGACCATCGTGCGGCGCGCGAAAACCATGTCGACAGCGAGTTTCCCAGTTTTCTTCAAAAAAAAAAAAAGAAAAAGAAAAAACAGATTTGGTTTCGTGGACACGGTCGTCTCGGCCACTTCCCACAACGGGTCTCGCTGCCTGACTCAACGTCGTGTCGCGTATTATCCTCGGCAGCACAGATTGTCTCGGGGCAGAATACGCAGCGTCTGCGTAAGCGTCGGCGTCACGGGATGCGGATCTGCGTCGACGTCACGGGATGCGGATCTTGTTTTCTTGAAAAAGAAAACGAGCGACAAAAAAAAATGAGTAACCAAAAGCTGGCGGGCTGCCTCTAGGGGCTGCTTGACCACCTCAAAAGTGCTGACCGTGGGCCCCCGCTGATTCCGCCACTTGAGGGCGGGTCGGTCAAATCTGATCCAGAGGCAGTGGCTGCAGCCGACTTCGACGCCATGCCAACTCTTGCTGTCTGCTTGGAAACGCCCACGCGAAACGCCGACGCGTGGGGCCCCCCTCTCCTCCCGGTATCGGGCTCGTGATGCCCCCGTGCTCGCCACCGGATCCGAGAAGTTCCGGTCCATCATCTGCTTATGCTACGAGGGTCTTTGATTTTGCGTTTAACCAGGTTTTCTCTTTCTTCCACGAAAGGTCCTTCAATTGCTGGAGACTTTTTAGAGGCCCCAATAAGTTGGCCCACACTCCTAAACCCTCAACCGAAGATCGAGCATTCGCATTTCTAACTTGTTGTTTAGCAACAAGATGCGCATAACATATCCAACCGACTTGCAACTTCATTGCTATTGTAGGGGTTTGCTACTGGGAGCTTGCGGAGTTAGAGTCTGAGAAGGGTCTCTTAACATCCTTACGCTGCTCAAATCCTCGAAGAATCACACAAAGCACATGGGAGGCCCAGGTCGGTCTCAAGGTGGCTCACCCCTTGCACTTGGGATCTTTTTTTTTTTGAAAGTTTGTGAAATACTCCGACTAAGACAGTGAATTTGATAAGCATTTGCTATCCTGGGCATCTAGACTCGAAAAATAATAACTCTGTTGGAATTTATTTACTCTTATTAAGTGCCGAACTCTAACCCAATTTAATTCAGTTTTAGGTGAACTATGGGGTCTGATACCAGACAGTGGCATGTAGCAAAAATTTAAACATAATTCCATCTATGGTATAGTGATTGTGGGATCCGTCCATCCATGTGTTACATATATGTATGGATCGTCATTTTCGCACAAAAAGGAGTATAGGATTGCCATTATTTTGCAGTGACACAAAAGAGACCACTCAATTTTTGAGATGTTTCCAAGCGGATCTGGAGCCGGTTTAACCTTCAGTTCAGCCGAAATCCAAACTCCGAACGTGCAACTAGCTTCGAGGCTCGTGAGCTCCTCAAACTCGACTCGTTATACTCGGCTCAGCTCGAGACCATAAGAAGCCAAGCCCGAGCACGTGCTCAAGCTCGCGAGCCTGCCGAGCTCGAGCTCGAACAGCTCGTTAGAGCTCGGTGGCAAGTGAGTTTCAGTCTCCCAGCCTCCCAAGCAAACTTTGCACGCCAACTCTCGCTGTCTAGTCCAAGTTTAATCGTGGGTTCCAAAGCCGCATGACCACATCGCTGGACACACAATGACGCAAAACAGCATGCGGGCAATAGGGAAATCCCCAAATGCAATGGTAGAAAATTGCTCCTGTGCAACCAGCTGCGGCAGTCGCGGCTAAAGCCGATCTGTTCGCCTCTCATAACGAGCCTTGTCAAGCCCGAGCTCGAGCTTGTCCGAGCTTCGGCCGAGCCGAGTTCGAGCTTGTGGGCAAGCTCGGCTGGAATTTCAGGCTCGATCGGCTCGTTGACGTGCAAGAGGAACCTGCCGGGATGGTGTCCGCACGTTATAAATTACCCGCTGCAGGTCCGCACCAACCGCATCCCTAATCACCCCAAACCTGCCCGAAACCAAAATCCAAACAACACTTCTCCTCTAATCGCCGCCGTCGCCGGAGGGCTTCGCCGGAGAAGCGTCGACGGTAAGCCATTCCCGCCTCCGCCTGCTGTTTCCGGTTGCCCAGTACTTTTCCCGCGCGAGGAATCGCTGGCGTCCGCGCTTTGGCCCGGGCCAGATCTTGTGTTCCCGCTTTCGATGCGGCTTCCCGTGTTTGCCTGCGCCATCTTGTTTGACCTTTGATTGAGACTCGATTCGTTTGAAGACTGATCATCTTTTGTTTGCTGAAATTCGTTGCTCACTGATGTGGTTGCAGGTTGCTTCTCTCGTGCTTGTGGACGGGGAGCATCGGGATGGCTTCGATTGCGCCTCCGTCTTCCTCCGTCGCCGCCCTCAGCCGCCAACCGTAAGTAGCACCTTGCCTGCGCGCCATCTCCTCCTTCCGACGCCCTCATGCTTGTGCACGCGTTATGCGCTGGCTTAATTTGTTGTTTGTTTTTATTTGGTCTGCTTTGTCGCGCCTTTGTATGAACTGTTACCGATATGATACACTGAAGCTGTGTACCAGTTCGATCACAATCGTGTGGACTGACGAGTAGGAGTAAACTAGTGAGCAACAAGGGGGATACCTGCAGGTTGCAGTTATGTCGTATGATGAGCTAGCAGGATGTACTATAGTCGCCGTTATATCTTAAGATTACCAAAAGAACCTACTTTCTAATAGGCGGCGGTGTGAAAGTGTAGCTTCCGCAGTTAAACCTGAACTGGAAAATTATCTGTGCCGAATTTTAGTGTTTACCACATAGTCATGCTGATTTTGGTGGCTGAGAACAATTTCTTAGTTTATGTTTCCTTCTGCTTGTGTTAATGCAGAGCGCAGTTCTTAAAAGGGTGCGGCGTATCCAAGGAGACAAAGGGACAAATTTGCAGTTTTTCAATGCGAATTCAAATAACGCCAAAGTGAAATATGTGGGCTTGAGAATAGCATCATCTTTGAAAAGGGACGGTGGTTATCCAGCCAGCAGTATCTCTGGGCATAGCGAAACGCTGTTACCAAAGAGCACTTCTGTTCGTGGGCAGGACCATTCAGTTGCTGACGCTATACCCCCGTTAGATTCCATGATTGTGCCTGAAATTCTTTCTGCTAATTTGACACGCGTCGCGGACAAGTTCGCAGATGACGACACAGACACTGAACTTGATTTGGATAGCCCGACAGAGGGCTTTGCATCCATTGCAGATGCCATTGAGGACATACGACAAGGAAAAGTAAGACTTCTAAACAATTTATTCGGATACATTAGTGCTGTTACTATCATTAGCTCTTCTGACATTGGTTTTGCTTGAAGCTTGTGATCGTTGTCGATGATGAATCAAGGGAAAATGAAGGAGATCTTATAATTCCCGCTTCCTTGGTCACCCCAGAGGCTATGGCTTTTATAGTAAGGCATGGGACAGGAATTGTGTGTGTCAGCATGAAAGAAGAGGACCTGGAAAGATTGAACCTACCTTTGATGGTTACCACAAAAGAAAATGAAGAGAAGCTATGCACTGCCTTCACTGTCACAGTGGTATGACATTATCATCATTACAGTGGTGTTAATATGACATTATTTCCTTTTTTTTGTTAGAAGGATGTAGATGTAGCTTTGTCATTTTCACTGTTTGTTTCCTTATCAAGTAAATAACTCATCCATAGAGGTTAGTTGCTTTTTGTCACGTCGTGACTCTTGATGTTGATTGAATATTTTTTATGTGCATAGCCTTCCTGAATTGTAAGTGTCAATCAAAACTTTCTTTCATGTAATATGCGCATATGCCACATCAATAAAAGAATATACTTACTACAAGTTATAATAATCATAGAAATGACTATTCGGGAAAAGGTAGTATATATCAACTTCTGGATCAGCTTTTTGTTTGTTATTGAGCTAAGTATTAGTCTGGAATATTGCTAAAGTGAAACCTTTTCCTTTTTTGGTAATAAAAAATGAGAAGCACTTCTTTACTCTGTTCCTGCAACCCACCTTTTAAATGAGCTTGAAACTCTTACACTCCACAGATTAGTAAAATCGACCTAATTCTATATTCTTTGAATTTCCGCTAATCCATATTATTCTTTGATTGTTGCTAAGTTAACAGTGCATGTAGCCGGCTAATTTTATTAATGAAGGAAACATTTGGGCAACCTACCTTAATCCATTTTAGTCCTCACTATTTCCTTTTTTTTTTCCTACTGAGATATGTATGTATATATTTGTTTTGCTTCTTAGGACGCAAAAGAGGGCACAACAACCGGGGTATCTGCTAAAGATAGGGCAAAGACAGTCATGACCCTTGCGTCTCCAGACTCCAAGCCAGAGGACTTCAATCGCCCTGGTCACATTTTCCCTTTGAAATACAGAGAGGGTGGTGTTCTGAAACGAGCTGGACACACGGAGGCATCTGTTGACCTTGCCATGCTGGCTGGATTACCTCCTGTTGCTGTCCTTTGTGAGATTGTGAATGATGCTGATGGTTCCATGGCTCGCCTACCACAGCTTCGCGTGTTTGCGGAAAGGGAGAATCTGAAGATTATATCTATTGCTGATTTGATTAGGTGAGTTGTAAGCACAGAAACTTCAGCTCCTTATGCCTGACAGTAGTGAATAATTTCAGTGGTCATATATATTAATATGTCATTACTGGCTGCTAGCTACTACTGATTAACAACTTGCCATTTAAATATTTGTTTTGATCACCATATCCTGCCGATTTCTTATCTGTGTTGAAATTACATTTTCTGTCCAATAAATGGACCTCAAAAATGTGTCAAGGCAAATTCGTGTGTATTTTCTATTCTGGTTCTAAAAGACGGAACTGAGCACCCATGTTCAGACCAGCCATTTCTTAGCTCGGTTGAGAGTGTGAATGTATGCCCAGATCACCCATGTTCAAATCCTCTTCGACGCAAATTTGGATTTCTATTTCTTCTTATTTACACCCCCCACCTATTTCCTTCTAGTTGGTTGAGTTCTTATTTACATCCCCACCTATTTCCTTCTTGTTGGTTGAGTTCTGATTCACAACCCCACCTATTTCCTTATTTTGTTGGTTGAGTTCTTATTTACAACCCCACCTATTTCCTTCTAGCTGGAACGTGCATGCTTCTTTGGTGGTCTTATGTGCATAACCTGTGATTGTTGATGTATTGATTGGTATGCTGAGTTTCTGACAGCAGTTTTCCTGTCACAGATATAGGAGGAAAAGAGACAGGCTGATTGAACGTGCTTCAGTTGCACGCTTGCCTTTGAGATGGGGCAATGTTCGTGCCTACTGCTACAGATCTGTTATTGATGGAATTGAGCATATTGCAATGGTGAAAGTAAGTCATTGAAGTATTAATTTGCCATCTGTCCACTTTAGAGCTGTAGTTTGTTTCTTTTGTACAACTCCTGACCTAACTATGTTCATTTACTCAATGATCAACAGGGTGAGATTGGAGATGGCCAAGATATTTTGGTGAGGGTGCACTCGGAGTGCCTCACAGGTGACATTTTTGGATCAGCAAGATGTGATTGTGGTGATCAGCTTGCCATGGCAATGGAGATGATCGAGAAGGCTGGAAGAGGTGTGTTGGTTTATCTCCGTGGGCATGAAGGAAGGGGTATTGGCCTGGGTCACAAGCTCCGTGCTTATAACTTACAAGATGATGGCCGTGATACTGTGGAAGCTAACGAGGAATTGGGACTTCCTGTGGATTCACGGGAATATGGGATTGGTGCACAGGTAAGACCGAATTCTCTCATTTTGCTGTGCAACTTTGCTATAACGAGATTTCTTTTTGTTAAACACAACACTACATATATAGGAAAGTTGGTGACATGTAATGAAATCTTATATATTGAAAAATGTTGTTCCTCGTGATGCTTCCATTTCAAATTGCTTGAAGAAGACACATCAAAGAAATCCATGCTTGTTTTTTTAAATTTGCGGATAGGTGAATATAACAGACGGGATTCTGAAGCAATACCATTACCTACTAAGTAGGTTCTCTGACACTTAGCTGCTGCTCTGCAGATATTACGGGATTTAGGAGTCCGTTCGATGAAGCTGATGACCAACAACCCTGCAAAGTATAGTGGTCTCAAGGGTTACGGTTTAAGCATTGCGGGCAGGGTGCCCCTGATAACACCAATAACCAGCGAGAACCGGAGATACCTGGAGACAAAAAGGACGAAGATGGGGCATGTATATGGATCGGCCAACGGACAGGCTAAGCATCCAAGTGACAGCAACAACACAGAAGAGATGCACTAGGCCAGCGCCTGCATCCATGTTCCAGCTGGTGCTATGCTGATGCCATATTCTTCTCTAGCAGAGCTTTTATCAACTACGTCGCTCCGGATTTTTCAGTAGATTGATGTATTCTTCGATTGTAACAGTAGTTCTAAAGAAGATGGCTGATAATAAAAGCTTCCTTTTGCATTTTTCTTTTATGTAATTTTTTGCTAATGCCAACATACTGCCACTGTAAATACATATGTAAAGAGCTCCCTGATAACAGTATCACTCCAACCCACATATACCTGGTATTTGTAGTCAGGAGAAACGTTCATGGGTTGAAAGGTGATGCATTGTCAAGGCAGCCTCTGTTAAAGAGAAGTTGGTATTCTTTCTTGACTTGCTGTCATGTGATCTTGTAAAAGTTTTGAGGAGTCGTTACCCGGTATTCAGGCGCTCATCACATCTTCAGATGTCAGTCCCTGCTAATGAAGTGGAAACTGGTTTTGCCTTTGTTCCTTTCAGCTTGCACTACAAATTGGTTAATCTTGCGTAGAGGTGCAAATTGACAACCCTTTGGGTCACTTCTCACCCTCTTTAGTTCAACCAAATAAAGCTCTTATTTTAAAAAACTAGTTTATTTGATTGAACTAAAGAGAATCGGAGGGTACGCACCTGCTTGCAGCCCTAATCTTGTGGTCGATCTCGTCGGATGAACGTATGCAGGGGCAGCGTGAGGCTGTGAGCCGACTGCCCTGTGACCTGGCCGGTTGCTGACGTCCGAGTTCCACCAACCCCCTGGCGCGGCGCGGGTTGGCTGCCGCCTGCTGCCTGCAGCAGTCACCGCGCCGCGCAACGCCAACCGGGAACGCCTGCCCCGCCCTACGTCAGTCCGTTACCCAGTCCAAAGTCACGCGTCACTGCCGCTGATACTGAGATTTTCCACGCGCACCGCGTTGGTTGAGTTTAGAAGCATCTTGTGAAGAAGCGAGGAAACTACTCCACGGTCCCCTCTCTTTCGCAGCTTTGCCTCCTCACACTCCGGCGGCCGCGAGCCGCGCCCAAGCCACCGTCCTCCGGTCTGGTACAATCCAGACGCCCCGATGTCTCCTCCTCGGCTTCCGCGTGTCCAGCACTATGCCAATTCTTCCTGCGACGATCCGGCGATCGAGTGCTCGCCTCTTCCGGGGCCGCCGGTTGTTCCTATCCCTTTACCTCCCCCTCCCTCCTCGCCGAACTCCCACGGCCGCGCCACCTTCGTCACCTCTCTCATCATCGCCGGCCCGGTGGTCGCCGCGTTGATCATCTGCCTTTCCGTATTCCTCTTCGTCCGCCACCGGCGGCGGCGGCGGCGGCGGCAGGAGGAGGCACTTACCGCAGCCACCGTGGCCTCGGAGTTTGCTGCTGCGGCCACCCTCGACTTCGGCGGCGGTCCCGATCTCGAAGATGGGGGAGGAGGAGTCGTGCACCACGCGTGGCACATCCGGACCGTCGGGCTGGACGAGGCGGCGATCGAGTCCATCGCGCTCACGCGGTACCGCGCGGGCGGCGTGCTCGGCGCCTCCGACTGCGCCGTCTGCCTCGGCGAGTTCAGCGACGGCGAGCTCCTGCGGCTGCTCCCCAAGTGCGCCCACGCGTTCCACGTCGCCTGCATCGACACCTGGCTCCGCGCCCACGTCAACTGCCCGCTCTGCCGCGCCCGCGTGCTGGACCCTGACGCTGCTGCCGCCGTCGAACAAGGCGACCCACCCGCGGGCACCGACGCCGCCAGCAGCACAAGAACCACGGAGCCGCTGGATCAACAGGCGAGCGAGCAGCCAGAGCTGCGCTTACAAATCGATCGGCACGACGGCCAGTCAAGCTCGCCAGAGCAACCGCACCATCACCCCAGTCCACGGGGCCGCAATTTCCGGCGCGTGGCTTCCATGGACTCACCTTCGCCGATAGCGTCGGCCGAGGAGGCAGCCCCTGAAGACGACCTGCAGGCTGGTGACGAGAAGCAGGGGACCGGCACCAGCGCTGTTCACCGCGAGTTCCTACCACCAGGCTGCTCGGACCATCGGAAGAACCACCGCGGCATGAAGCGGTCCCTATCAGTCGGCAGCCGATGGGCGCTCGTCTCGCGGCACTGCCGCCGTTCCAGCTCGTTGCTGCCGTTGTGATGGCGTCAGTGCTTCGGTTGCACGTTGTACAGTTTGCGAGTTCAGACTTCAGAGCAAACTGACACAACTGCACATCAGTTGTTCCTGTTTCTGATGCCGCTCCGTGTGCAGTAACGATTTCATGTTGTCGTGTTCACCTTGTTCTTTGAGAGATTGATTGAATCGTTACTGAGAATCAGTTGTGGGCATTCCAACCTCAGGCAACTTCTTCTCCTTAAAATCCATCCGATTCTTCTCTTCGTAACACTGCCGTATTGAATTTCAAATGATCATGCTATGGGCAGGGTCAAAACAGGTCAAGTGTTGTCATGTACATCTATTTTCAAATGTTGTAGTACGCGGCATGGCGCCCTTTATTTTCTCGTATTTACTCAGCTTCAATCGACTGAAATCAGTCCAAATTTCAAATTGGGGCGACGGCCACCACTCGCCGGAGAATTTAATGGCATAGCTCGTCGGAGAATTCTTTATTGCTGCAGGGTTTGTACCCAAGAGTCCAACATCTCCTCCGACGAGCATAGAAATCGGCGACGATCGGAGAATTTAGCGTGGCGACGAGTTGGAGGATTTAGGCTCGAGATGTTGGAATTTAGGTTCCGGCTCGTCGGAATTTATGGCGGCAGCAATCCATAGAATTTAGCATGGAAGGTGGCGGCGGGCGGCGGCGGAGAAGGCGTGGCAGAAGACGGGGGCGGGCGCCGGCTGGTCGCAAGGAGAGAGAGAGAAACACACTGGCTGGAGGTTGAAGAAGGTTTGTGCACCGTTCGATCTGGATTGGAGGGCCAGGAGTTGTCGACCGAAAGAAGAGCTGATTCCAATAGCTTGGAATTTGGCAACTCACTTATTTTCTTTTCAAGACTTCTCTTATTGCATAGCAGGCTCAAGAAATCTTTTTCTTCTTTGACCAATTCTTACTGCCGAAAATGGCATCCATCTAAATACGAGTCCCTTCGTGCCATTTTCTCCTGCACTTTAGGGAAATGGAAAGATGCGCAAAAGAAATGGCACGGAGGGAGTAATAGTAAAAAATAACAAAGAGTTGGTTGAAAATCACATGAAAATGCTGAAAAAGCATTAAAAAAGCCCTACTAAATTAGCCAAAGCATCGCAGCTTCCCCTGATTTTCTCCTAGCCTCAAATTTCGTGTTCATTTTTCCCTTTCTTTTTGTGAAATAAAAAGAGCAGTGAATACAAGCTGTGAAATTAAGATTCTTTGCCAGTGCTGCATGAACCGAATATTGCCAGCCTGCCATCTTGGCGTCCAAATCGTGCGGCCGCGGCGATCTCAGCGAAATCAATGTCAATTAACCTTTTGCTTATCTCACACGCAAAGCAGCGTGTGATCTCCGTCTCTAAACCCTCCCCAACCCGCAGATTAAACCCGCCACCGCGCTTACCGCTCATCTCCGCCCAAACCCTACCCGGCGGCGGCGCCATGCTCGCCTCCGCCGCCGCCGCCGTCTTGGCAGCGGCGGCCGCCACCGCTCCCGTCGCAGCGGGGCAGTCGCCGGAGTCGCGAGACAACGCGAGGATCGCCGACCTAATGACCATCTCCATCTTCATGGCCGTCTTCTTCCCCGTCTTCATCGTCCTCCTCGCCTTCGCCTGCCTCCGCCTGTTCGTGCCCCCCGACGACGACCCACAGGGCTCTGGTGCCTCTGATTCGCCGCCGGAGTGGTCGCGCCGCGGGACGGGAGGGCTCGACGCCGCCGGGATCGCCGCGCTGCCGCTGGTGTTCTACCGCGACGTGAGGCGGCACCGGATCGTGGACGCGCGGGACGGGGACGGCGACGACGCGCTCGACTGTTCGGTGTGCCTCCTCGAGTTCGACGACGACGACGCGCTCCGCCTCCTCCCGACGTGCCCGCACGCGTTCCACCCGGAGTGCATCGGCCTCTGGCTCGAGAGGCACGCCACCTGCCCGCTCTGCCGCGCCAGTCTCCTCGACGCGCCGCCGGCTCCGCTCCAACCTCTGGTAACGGCGCCGCTGCCACCGGACTCGCCGCCTGATCACCCGGCGGTCGTGCTGATCGGCGACAGGGAGGAGGAGGAGGAGGAGGAATGGACAAGGATCCAGTGCCTCGCGAGGAACCTCCGAGCGGCGGGGCGGCAGGCGCTGCCGCGGTCCAACTCGACGGGGCACGACGGCATCGGCGGCGGCAGCGGGATTGACCGGTTCGCGCTGCGGCTGCCGGAGCACGTTCGCCTGGAGATCCTCATGTCGCACAGGCTGAGGCACGTGACGAGCGCGGTGGAGTCAGTCCGCGTCAGGGAGGGCAGCGCCCACGGGTCCACGGTGGGCGGGAGCGTCCGCAGCGCCGTCTCGAGGCTGCTGTCGCTCTTCACGCCGGGCGCCGGGAAGAAGGGCGACGGCGACGACAAATCCATCAAGGCGGACGCCGCGGGCGCGTCGTCCCTCCGGCGCCGCGAGAACTCGTCGCGCGGAGTAGTGGGAGAAGAGAAGAGAAGCGTCTGATCAGCTAAGGCAAGTATGCCGTGGTTGAGCGCCAACTGCCGGGTACGACTATTTCTTCGTTGGATTCCTAAATCATTCTTTGGCCGTTCCTAGATTGAATTATTGAAGCAGTGTAGGTTGATGATGCTGCATTGCAAGTTTTTCTCGTTTTGTTCTCACCTGATGTTGCGAGAGGAAGATGGAAGAAAGATAAACATGTGACCATTGACTCAAAAACTTTTCCCTTCAAAAAAAAAAGCATTGACTCAAACCCCCAAATGAAACATGCTCTGTTCTTGGATCTGAGAATCGTGTGTATGTGTGTGTGTGTGTGAGAGAGAGAGAGAGAGAGAGGGGTTTACCTGCGTGTTTCTTTCATTCAATTTGATAGAGATCTATTCTATAGTTTAAAACAGAAGAATTTCGGTCGCATTTCTAAATTCAGAACCCAGACATAGAGGCCATCGGCATTTGAGCAAAAATATATTTTAATGCAACATCCAGTGCATCCTAGACCATTTCACTTTGTGAAAGCAAAATGAAATTCCTCAGCCTTCGAATTTCATATAGTCACAGGGAGGCAGCGCTAAGCCAACAGCAGGTTAGAACAAGTAAAAACATTTTCAGGCTATCGACTAAACTTTAGGCCCCGATCGTAATGTGATCTCTCCATAACACAACCCCCTCTACCAGAATTTTAGACCATGTTTGGATCTTTAGGTCTAAAGTTTACTTGGACTTTAGTCCATTTAGATCCAAACAGGAAGGATAAAGTGGGAGCTAAACTTTAGACTAGCCAACTGCCCATTAGTCCACTAGTCACCCAATACCAATCATAGCTAAAGTGGGCTACAGTCAGGATAAAAGATGCCTAAATATCACATTATTATTACTTTTTTACTCTTATAGTTGGTTTCTAGGAAGCCTAGGGGCAAAGTGACTTTGTTAACGGCTAGTTGCTAAACTTTAGCTCTAATCCACACAAGCATGAACTAGCTTTTAGCCACCTAAACTTCAGCTCCAACTAAACTGTAACTCTAACTAAACTTTAGGTCTAGAGGATCCAAACAGGGCCTTAGCTTCTGATAGGGGGGGTTGTATCGATCTCTGCAAGGAGAGATCACATTACAAACACTGGGAAAAGATTTAGTTACATTTTTTAAAAAAAAGGAAAGAAAAGGAAACTTTGCAAGATATATGATGACATAACTTTGTGAGCAAAACGTGTCGAATTTTTGTACATTCGGAATCCAGAAAACTTCTTGTCATCGTCGCCAAGCTGTCTTCGAGTTAGATTTGAGGATTTTAGAGCTTAGCGATGGGGATTTCATATCTGCCGGCTGTTAGAGGGAGACCACCGGAGGTCCGTGAGCCCGACGGTGGAGGTAGGCAGCATAGCGGCGATGGTGTTGGATAGAACACCACTCTGTTAGAGGGTTGTCCATAATGGTAATTTTTCACCAATGATGTTAGTAGCACAGGAGGCACCGACAGGGGCGGAGCCAGCCAGGGGGAGGGTGGGCCGCAACCCACCTCCAGTTTCAACCCAACACCGCATTTTAGCATTGTAGCAATATATTTTTTTTCTTTTGGGTTTTTTTCCCCTTTCTCAGCTCAATCCCGCTGACCCAATAGCATTTCGGCTCACCTCCAGTTGTGGGCCTGGCTCCGCCACGAGCCATCGGAGACGGAATAACAGGGCAAGGCACAGGGCAAGGCGTGGGTATCTTGCTGGGGACGAAAGGAGAGGTGTGTTCTCTGTCGGATTCCCAGCTCTTTGCACAGCCATGTCTGCCGGCATGTCCGCCACTTCCTGGTACCCCGGGTTTCCTCTGTAGCTGAGCTGAACAAGAGGGTCCCTGCTGTCCAAGATGCCATAACCACTGTTGTTGTTCGCCTTCTCACAATAGATGAAGATGACTGTGCCTGCATCCGTGACAAGCCCGAGTACAACTTCAAGGCTGGCCCGATCTACAAGCTGGCCACTAGCGGTGGCAACACGGTGGACTTGTACGAATTCATCTGGGGTTGATTGATATCGTGACGAGTTATGAAATTTGGATACTATGAAATTGTATTTTCGAGGCAAATTATATTTACATCAGCAAAGCAATTTCATTTGTAGATGAGCGTAGAGGCGTGCGCACCGTTCCACGCCGCCCCGGCAATGTAGAGAGGTGGCGGCATATGCGTAAAATTGTTGTTTACAAAAGAGAAAGTCAAGCCCAAACTCAGTCAATTTGTCCAGAAAATGCCTAAGCCAAACACACATACAAATAACAAACAAGTCAAACCAGATTACCGCGCGTCCTTTTCACACCGGCTCTTCCGGTGCCGACGATGCCGGCCTGGCCAAGAAAAACGGCCAACGTCGCTTCGCACCGTGCCAGCTCCCACCTCCACAAGCCAAGCTCTCCTCGCAGCTCTGGGCGCGTAGGCGGCCGACGAGGCTGGTCGAGTGCCGGAGCCGCCTTGACTTGAGCAGCTCCGCGCGCACGTGAGGCGGCAGGCGCACGGTGAACCTCTCGTAGTCTCCCGGGGTGGTCTCAGCCGCTGCCGTCGACGGCGGCGAGTGCCCCATCGAGTTGGACCGCGGCATCCTTGCAGCCCGACGCACGCAGCGCGCCGCCCGACGCGCGCATCGCAGCCTTTCGAGCTCCACGGCCTCCTCCTTCCGCTCCTCGTTGTCCATCGCCGCGGCGACAGCCTCCGGCGCGGGGCTTCTCGAGGTCGGCGCGGCACAGCGGGCACGTGACGTGGCTTTCGAGCCAGGGGTCGATGCAGTCGGGGTGGAAGGCGTGGAAGCACTGCGGCAGCAGCCGGAGCTCTTCGCCGTCGTCGAACGCGGTGAGGCACACGGCGCACTCCAGCTCGCCGCCGCCGGCCCTGTGCTTCTTGACCTCCGCGTACGGCAGGATCGGGAGCGCGGCCAGCGCCGCCGGGTCGAGACCCCGTCTGCGCCGCCGGTGGGATCCGGCCTGCTGCCCTCCCCCGACGTCCACGGAGCTGCCGCGCCACTGGTTGACCAGGACGCTCAGGACGGCGAGGACGAAGAAGGCGACGATGGCGATGGTGATGGCGGTTGTAGGCACGGTGCCGCGGGCTGCCGTCGTCGGAGGCTCCTGCGCGGTGATCATGGAGAGACGACCTACGACGGCGAGTTGGAGAGAGAGGACGGCAAGTGGGTGGCGACGCCGCATCTTTTGTACGGCCATGGCTACCTGTTGTTGTCAGCAATCCGCTCCCCAAGCTCTATATTGTAGACGTGCGCCTGAGTTCGAGGGGTGATGCTTGCTATCGTTTCTTCTTCTTCTTCGTTTTTTTTTTTCGGGGGTAGACGAGAACATTGCTATCGTTTAAAAAGGGACAATCGACGAATTCACGAAGTTGTTCCCCTCTTGAATGTTGCAACTACGTCTACATTAGAAATTCAGTCTCGCGTATGCCGGGAGGGACGCTAGGTTTCATGCCGCCCAAGCTTGGATGATGTAGAAGGTTCTCATTTTTTTTTCTTTTTAAGAAAAAAGTCAACCAAAGTTGTTTTTCTCATCATATAAAAGAAGTATTGCTATATGTACTTCCAGAAAAAACCAACAGCAGATCATGGATGATCATTGGTTTGGGATGATGGTCCAGCCGTGACGACGGCTCAGTCGTACGTAATTTTTTTTAAAAAATATTAAATAGTAAAATGCATGTATGCTCATTGAACTTGTTCGGCTATTTCAAATTTATCCATTGTACTTTGAAAGTGCAATTCATAACCATTAAGCCATTTTGTGTCATTACGACAATTTATCCATGACTCGTTCATTGTGTGCGCAACACCAACACCGATCTACTATCCTTTCCAAATTTATTTGTTTAAATATGCGCCCCTCCTGTCATGTTTTCGATAAATACTCCAGCTATTACTTGACTTACGTTTCAAAAGATGCTCTCGAAGCAAGGAAGATTCAGGTTGCGCAGAAAAGACCAATATATGGATTTGGAGGCAAATAAAATGCAGCCAAGAGAGAAAGCTGCCGCAAAGAGAGAGAGAGAGAGAGAGAGAGAGAGAGAGAGAGAGAGAGGGTCATAGCTGCCAAGGCCAGCGAATGCTCTTGCATGGGCAGAAAAATTGAATTTTAGAAGACCTTTTCCTTACCTGATTTTCTTATTTTCTTTTGTTCTTTCCTTCTTGTGTGGTTTAAAAAATTCACTCCCTGTTGCACCTATGGGGCTCCCATCTGCGCTAGCTCTTGTGGCTCTTCGATGGAAGTTGGTCCGCCGTCCATGATGCCGCTCGTTGATTAGTGCCGCCTACACTTCCCGCTCACGTTCACGGCCGGTCAGAAATAATCTCGAATGGCTCGAGGTATTTGTCATTTCCGAGAAGGAACACAAGTTTACACGAGACAAGTCAAACCTACTCTACTGAGAGCAGTTTAGGAATTAAAAAAATATCTCCATACTTATAGAAATAGAAGTAATAGACGGAAAGGTCGTGCACATATGCAAAAAAAAAAAACAATAGAAGGAGAGTGCATGTGTTGCAAAATTTTATGCTGGAGAAGTTAAATTCGATGTTGTATAGTGCGTCATGGTTAACATTATTCAACTTCATAGGTTTATGAAGCTACTACAATGGCCAAATCGAAATAAGCATACAAGTACCATGGCTATCTATATACTTTACTCATTATTAAAAAGTCAAGCCAAATTCACGGATTTGCGACGGCGTCCTGCCTAAAAGAAGCACGGCCAGCGTCGCCGTGAGCTCCATCCCCCACTTCGCATCCCGCGCTCTTCATCGCAACTCTGGCCCCGTACGCCGACAACTAGGCTGGTCGCGTGCCGCAGCCGCCTTGATTTGAGCACTGCGCACGCACGTGTGGCGGCAGTCGCGCCGTGAACCTTCCGTGGTCTCTTTCTCCATCCGCCTTAGTCGCCCGTAGACGACGGCGACTGCCCCATCATGTGCCACCGCTAGGGCTGAAAACAGGACGGTAAATTCCCGTACCGTCCGGCTACCGTTTCTGTAATTTTCCGTTCGTTTTCGAATAGGCGGGATAGAAATGGGACGGTACAGAAACGGAACATGAAAAACGGGACGCGGGATCGAAAACGGTTTGAGGTTTTTCCATCCGTATAGGCGGGATCCCGTTTGCAGCCGGACAAATCCCGAATTTGATCCCGTTTTGTGGGTTTTCGGAATTCAGCCCAGCAAACCAATGACTTGGCCCGTCAAGCCCAGACCAACTCCTCCTCCAAACCTTAGCGCAGTCCACGGCCCGCCGGCCGCCAGTCCCGCTCGCTCGGCTCGCTCGACACCGCCGCCAGTCCAGCTCGCTCGGCTCGCTCGACGCCGCTGCCTGTCCGCCTCCACTGAGCTGAACGCCGACGCCGCGACGCGAGCGCGCTCCAGCAGAGCGACGCAAGCACGGCTCCACGCGGGCCAGAGGAGAGGAGGACGAGCTGAAGATGGCGCCGCCCGACCTCGAGCGTCCGTTGAACTCAGATGTTGGACCGAACTGCTCGAATGCTCTTTGGGGACAATGCAGTCGATTCAATTGGCACCAACAGATAAGACACTGCACCTCAGTCTCGATGTAAAATCCTTCACATCTCTGAATTCTGTTGGATTGGGAAATATTGGCTCCGGGACAGCTTGCTAGGATGAATGGCTAATGGTGCTGGGATTGCTAGTATACCGTGATTAGTAAATATTGGCCCTGGGACAGCTTGCTAGGAAGATGGAGCACAAGACTTGTGGTGTGAGACTTATGTGACGAACTCAATTATTATTCCCATGTTCGTTTCAAAATTATTATTCTCATGTGTTTATTGTGTATTGTTATTAGCTATGAGTGGTTGTGGTTAGAGTTGATATATAGTATGTTGTTACGTTGTTGTTCCCGCCTTTATTACCGGTTACCGACCGTTACCGGCATATACCGTCCGGATTGGTTCGTTTTCGGATGACGGCGACTGTTCCGATCGTTTCCGTTTTCGGCTTTCCCGTTTTCGTTTCCGTCCAATGATGCAAATGTGGAAGTGGAAACGGTTGCGCTGTTTTCCGACTGTTTCCGTCTGTTTTCAGCCCTAGCCACCGCTGCATCCTTGCTGCGCGCAGCGTAGCCTAGCCTCTATAGCTCCACGGCCTCCTCCCCTCCGCTCCTCCTTGTCATCGCTGCTCGTTTCCCTCTGCACAGACCTCCAGCGTCTGCTCATGCGTCTCGCCTTGGTGGAAACTCCACCGGTGCTGGCGCTGTAGGCTTATCAAGGTTGGAAGGTGAAGTGCAGCTCGAGCCAGGTGTCGATGCAATTTGGGTGAAACGCGTGGGAGCACCGCGGCAGCAGCCGGAGCACATCGCCGTCCTCGGTGTGGCAAACTGCGCACTCCAGCTCGCCGCCGCTCATGATCTCAAGGGAATAATTGCTCTCACCCCCACTCGTAAAGAGGACCATCCAGAAATCCCATCAGTAAAGGCTGCTTCTCTCGACACCACTCGCAAACGCGTCCACCACTCCGAAACACCAAATCCAGTCTCATCCCGCTTTTCTGTACCGAGAATGCCCCTGCGTGTTGGCTCGCTCCCGTGAACCACGATTCGAAACAAATCGAACAAAATCGAGAGGGCAGGGGAGACGAGGGCGGACGCGGCATGCGCGCGCCATGCCCGCGGTGGAGGAGGCCGCTTGCGCGCCCGACGCAGTGGCAGGGGCCGAGGTGAACCGCGCGCTCGACGCGTCGGCAGGGGAGGAGGCGAGCCGCGCGCCTGCGGATCTGGCGAGGGTGGCGGCGGCGGCGGCGGAGGATGTGGCCAGTGCGACGGAGGCCGGAGTGGAAGCTGGAGGCTCGGTCGTCTCCGGCAGGGGAGCCGCAGCAGGGCAGCAGTGGCGCGCGGCAGGGGAGCCGCGGCACAGGAGGCGCGACGAGGTCGTCCGCTGGTGAGGCTCAGTCGTCTCTGGCAGGGGAGCCGCGCTAATTTTTTCCTTTTCTATTTTTCTATCCCGAAATATTTTTTTCATTTTCAGCAATTTATCTATTAACAAATAATATTTTTTTTGTTTTTTCGATTTTTCATATTTTTCTCACGAATTTTTGAAGCATATGATGATGTCTGATGGGCTCAAGGGTAAAACTGGAACAAAATTGTCTGTTTAGGAGCGAATTTGTATTTTGAAGAGACTTGTGCACTCACTAGTGGTATAAGGGGATGGTCTTCTTACTAGGGTTTGGGAGATGGCGTCCCTTATGCATGGTACCAGAGCACTTGGCCCGATCTCAAGAGGCACGCCACCTGCTTGCTCTGCCGCGCCAGCCTGGCAAACTTCCTTTGCGCTGTATGGACGTATGACCCTCACCTACGTCGCAGGATCTGTTTCGAGATTAGAAGTCCGGTATGATCTTTCTCCTAGCACTGCAGCCGTGACTGTCGGGCAAATAACACACGTAAAGGGCGCCATCTCAAAATGCCCTTAGAGCATCCCAAAAACACGCCAAAAATTCTCCTTAAATCAAAATAATAAATTCAATCAAAAAAAATCATCTCTAACAGCACCCTAAAATACCATCAACTTTTTTCTACCCTCTAAACTCCCTTTATTTGTAGCTACAAACAAGAAAAGAATTTGAAGCGGCATTCCTTCTTTTCTACTAGAATTAATATTTTTGGCCCTAAATGCTGACGTGGCTCAATAAAAAATGTTTTGATCCACTTTTAGAGAAGAACTGTTGGAGGAGAAGAGAAAAGCTGCCCCGTATAATTTTTTGGTTGTTCCAAAAATAAGTTTATAGGGCTAATTTTATGAGGATCTATTAGAGATCCTCTTAGTAAATCATCTCTAAAACATCACTACTAAGGTCTCCTTTGGAACGCAGGATTTTCACAGGAATTGTACAGGAATTTCACAGGAATCAGTTGACTGTTCACAGGAAAATGAAAAAATCCCGCGTTCCAAAGCCCCTAATTAAGTGTGGCTCTCATCACATTACGCCGAAAGAGGCTGTTATCTGGCTTTTAATTTTTTTTTTTGACCGAAACAGAAATATGAGATGACCCTTTTTGCCCCTGACCAACGCCTCCATGGTTGATTAAAAAAAAAAAAGAAACGCCTCCATGGTTGGGCCATGGCGCACTGCATCTCCTCGTGCTCCTGCATCTCCGCTGGTCCAGCCGCGGCCCCAGCTAGCAGCTCCTGGTGCGCGACATCTCCACCCAGCCCCAGCCCCGGGCGCGCCCCTGACCAACGCCTCCAGTAGCCGCTTCCCAGCAGATGCGCCGCCGCCGCTCGATCTAGGATTCGTCTTCGGGAGCACGGGCGGCCGCTCCTGCGCGGCGGCAGCTCGCCAGGCCGTGGCCTCGCGCCACTGCAGCTGAGGGCGCGCCTCCGTTGCGGCTGGCCAGGCCGGGGCTGCTCGCCTAGACCAGAGGGCGCGGGTCGGGTTGGAGGCAGGGGCAGGGGAAGGGCGCCAGCGGGGCCGGACCGGGGCGCGCGTGAGCAGCGACTCGCCGGCGGCCGGTTGGGCACGTGCGCTGCGGCTCAAGGGCAGGGGTTCGCCGGCGCGTGCGAGGGCAGGGGGTCGCCGTCGACCTCGTCTACGAGACTACGACGCCACGGTCCAACTCGACGGGGCACGACGGCGGGATGGACCGGTTCGCGCTGCGGCTGCCGGACCACGTTCGCCTGGAGATCCTCATGTCGCACAGGCTGAGGCACGTGACGAGCGCGGTGGAGTCGGTCCGCGTCAGGGAGGGCAGCGCCCACGGGTCCACGGTGGGCGGGAGCGTCCGCAGCGCCGTCGCGAGGCTGCTGTTGCTCTTCACGCCGGGCGCCGGGAAGAAGGGCGACGGTGACGACAAATCCATTAAGGCGGACGCCGCGGGCGCGTCGTCGCTCCGGCGCCGCGAGAACTCGTCGCGCGGAGCAGAGGGAGAAGAGAAGAGAAGCGTCTGATTAGCTAAGGCACAGATGCAGGGCACGTAAGCCGTGGTTGAGCGCCAACTGGATGGTACGTCTATTTCTTCAATTGGATTCCAAACTTCTGAAGATTCTATCAATTGTTCTTTACATTTAGAGTTTGAGCTCGAGTGATTTACAATCTATATCAGGAGTGATGTTGTATGTTGATGATGCTGTGTCGCAGCATTTAGATAATGAGATCACGATAATGGAACGAAGATAAACATGTGAGCAAATCCCCAAATCCCCAAATGAAGCATGCTATGTTCTTGGGTTTGGTTCATCAGAAACTGAGATTGGTCTGTGTGTTTCTTTACTTTGATTTGATAGCGATGATATCCTATGTTGCAAGCATACTGTAAACATGCTCTCTCGTATTTTTATACTTTATAAATACGAGACATAGCGACCATCAGAATTTGAGCAGCAGGTCAACAGGTCAATCCTAAACAATTCCACTGCTTGAGAATACACGATGATTTGTGTCAGTCTTAAAATTTCCAACAGGACAGAGGGAGAATCAAATGCTAATAAGCCAACGACAGGCGCTAATTGTGGAACAAGCAAAACATTTTTCAGCAATAGTTAGAGGGTTAATTGTTGTGCTGGCAGCAAAGAGCCAAGAAGAGAATTTTGGTGCCTTTTTTTTTTTCCCCCTACAGCCACTGCGGATGCGATGGTTCTAGACACTTCCGTCTTGTTACAAGAGGTAAATATCTTGTTAGAAAATAGGTAAATGCACGTGTGAAGGACCTCTCTTATATTTAAACTTCTTTCAAGTATAACATTTATGTGACTCCTTAATTTCCTATCACCAGTATATTCATAATGTGGGTTTAGAGGCTAGTATTCTTAATTGACATCCTCGATCCTTGGAGATATGGTTATCGATTGTTTCAGGTGACCAATGGACGACGTAGTAGTAGCTCTTGGCCACATGGAGAAATGTCTGCCTTGTCAGTCTGGTGACTGCATTGCTGCTCTGTAGAACACCTTAGGCTACCAATTCTTCCATTTCTGAATCCACTTGCTGCACTAAGTTTCTTTGTTCTGGCCCATGTTTTCTCCATTCTGGTTTATAGTAGAATTTTTTTCAATAATTTGGTAAGTTCAGAAAAGGATATGTGTGAACTTGTGATAATTTGCGTTTACCTGATCTCTAGTGGAAAATTTGCAGGAGATGGAAAAGGTGAGCTTCTCAAGCTGCGAACACTCTGATAGGTTGAGATTTTGCATATATGAGCCATGCCTTCCTGAGCAAATCTCGATTGTACGAATTAACAATAGTGATGTATCTCCTCCACATAATTCATGGCTCTCCATCTTGATCCTTGCCACGAGCCACTCCTTCCACTGCACCACAAGAATAGATTAATCACTTTTCAATTTCCAGATTTATTTATCTGAATGTCTAGTGGTTAATGAGTCCAGACTTAGTTACAGCTTCACGAAGAGTGTTGGAAGAATCGTCAGATGCAAGAAGGTCGATGAGATCATGAAGTGCGCGTGTACAAGGCCATTCTCGGCCAAATCATTTGCTCCCCTGAACCCAAAAAAAAAAAAAAAAAACTTTGATCAATAAAACTAGATTTTGGAATAGTAACGAGGCCACATTAAATTCCAGGGCATGCTCAAACCTTTGCTTTATTTTGGCCGCAGCCATTGAGTTTACTGACGAGTTGTTCCCTCGTGCCGTCATCAGTGTAAGCATTGCTCCTTTCGTACGACGAGATGGCCTCGGCAAGCACTGCCGTTTGAGCCCATGCGAGGCGCTCTGCTGCTCGGTCGGGTTCAAAGATGTTTGCTGCGGGAAGAAAGTACGCCCTCAATGCACTTTGTGGAGTCACACCATACATGCCAAGATTGTTCTTGTCGCACCACCTGCATTTCTCAACTCCCCATGCAAGTAAGGTTCAGAAATCTATCATCATGCATGCTAGATTTTGATTATTCTCAATTTAAGTTTAGCAATGGAGACTGAGGGAGGTTGAAAGATGTGTGGTTTCTTCACCTTGAGGCCACGCCATTCGGATCGGCATAGTCTTTGGAAGTTGGAACACGCTGAAATCGGCCTTTGCCAGCTTGAGGAACAGGTCATTGTTGAAGAGAGGCATCCTGAAAAAGTTCAGGATTACGGACTAGCTAGCTAGGGCTGCGGCATTTTGGATCTGATGATGGAAACGTTCGATTCGATCGTAAACTGTTGGCCTGATTGAAATATATCCGGCTGGGGCGTCGTTTTGGCGCTCTGGAACTCTAAAAAAAAAACGTTCGATTCGATCTTCTTGCACTGGACGTACGTGCGCGTACCTATGGAGGACCTTCCCGATCCACACATTGGCGCTGCCACCATACTGCTCCAGGTACATCCTTGTTTCGATGCGCGGCAAACTTGCCTTCCAGGGGAAGTCCAGTGCGTACTCGACCTGCCATTTGATTCAAGCAGATCGTCGATGCAGTCGTAATCAGCTAGCTACTAGTGTCTAATGGGCAGTAGCATTCCAGTACCTCGCCGGCGACGCCGGGCAAAGCCCTTGGAGATAATCCACTTGTCCCTGAGCTGACCGGAGGCTCGCCTGTCCCGGAGAAACGCGCTGCAGTAGGCCTTTGCTCCGGAGGACGCCGTCGTCGCCCGGGAACGCGGCCTGATCGGCGGCACGGTACAGATTGTACATCGCACTAACTGAATGGATAACATACATATGGGTACTTTGATTCAGTTCAGACTTAAGACTCAATGCATGTAGTTGTGAGGGAATAGTAGTAGCACAACTTACAAGGAGAGACACCGTAGCCATGCATGCAGCCGGAGGAGACGAAAAGCCATGGCCGTGTCATCGATGTCATTTACGGCGCAGTTCCTTGTTAAACCCAAGCCTTCCTAATCCTGGGTCCAGTGCCTGTGCAAGGCTAGCGTTCATTACACACGTGCGTATGTCCATGGTACATGGATCGGTCGAGTAGAATTCTAGACAGTTTTTTTTTTTTTTAGAAAATGCCCCATCCTCGGCCGTGTCCTCGAGTACGTCAACACGCACTTCGACGAGGGCGACCGGTTTATTGGGAAGGACGGCGGCCACAGCTTCGCATCCCGGCCCTCCCCACCAACCAACATCTCGGATAGCTGCCCGCTCAAGCGCTTCGACAGGGAATTCATCGACGTCGGCGACGACAGCGTCCTCTTCGACCTCATACTCGTAAGCAACATTCATATATGCATCTCTTCATGCATGCACACCTTCATTACATTACATGGTCCTGGCGATCCAACTACCTCTACATTAAGGGCAAGACCCCCCAGGACATTCGCACGCGCTTCAGCATTCGTCAACGACTACCCCAATGAGGAGGAGGAGGTTCGCAGGGAGAATTCCTGGGCTTTTGAATGAAACGACTATTCATAGACTTTATTCTAGCTTTTTAATAAGCAGAATATCAGTAGTGGACTTATATATATAATAAGCTCCAGGTCGGTTAATTGGTTGATTGACAGATTTCTCTGTACTAGTATATTTCAAAAGTACAGTTTTCATGTGGATGTGTGCAAGATGCAACGGTAAAAGGTAGCTCCTTTTTTCAGAAAAGAGAATATGTACGTAGTAATATCTAATGCTAAAAGCTCCTCGAGCAACTAATGTATCTGATTTGTTCAAGTTTTTTTTTTTTTTTGACAAGTCACGGTAGGGGAGAGCCCGTCCATCAATATAAGGTTACAAGCAACATTGCTCTAGAGATTCATGGGGAAGAAAAAAGATTACACCACATGTTTGCTACATCGGCCTCTTCTACTAGCAGAGATTACACTTAAATCCTTTTTGGTTTTATTTCGACGGCGGATGACATTAATTGCTACCAAGTCACAAACCCTATCCATCCTCAAAGGTCGTTGTATTTATGCTTCAAGCATGTGTTCGGTGCATGATCTTAGGCTAGCTATGAACTAGGAAGATAGAGCCTTTTTACAGTCCATGGAGAAGCACCATGTGGTACCAAAATTGCAATTTGAGGCGTACTCCCTCCATTCTTTTTCTCTTACGTTTCAGTCTTTCAGACAACCAATTTGCACTAGCTATATAGCTACAAGTCAAAAAATCATGTCGTGCTAAACTTTAATACATGTATTGTCATCTTTTTGGTATCACTAAAAACGACCATTACCAGTCTAAGAATGTTAAGCTCGAAAAGTCAAATACGCTTCAAAATTCTATTTAAGCTCTCTGATTTTCCTTTATCTCCTTGTTACTGTTTTTTAGGAAAAAACAAAATAAGTGGCGAGAGGCAAACATGACTAGAGCCTCCGTCCGTCCATGTATCTCTCTATATATATGCCCCACCAAACCCAACCGGCTGCGTCGGCTAGGCTCGATCGGATCTCAATTTCGCATTCTCATCGAAAGCAAAGACGAAGTACGTCTCATCGATCAACTAATCAATCTATGGCGTCGACGGCGGAAGATACGAAGACGATCAGCCTCCGCAGCTCGGACGGCAAGGTCTTCGACGTGCCGGCGGAGACCATCGGCGCCGCCTCAGCGACGATCAAGGCCTTGCTCGACGCCGGGCGCGCCGCCGACGTCGTCCCGCTCCCCAACGTCACCGCCGCCACGCTCTCCCGCGTCCTCAAGTACGTCAATAAACACTTCACCGACCCAGACGCCGACGACGACAACTCCATCTACCTCCCCCGCCACGCCCGCCCCCTCGCCTGCTTCGACGACAACTTCACCAACGTCGACGACAACACCCTCGTCGATCTCATAATCGTACGTGTAATTAATGGCAGATTATTTATTACTTTTATATATGCAAGTAATTAATTGTGTGTAACACACTGACGCTCGATGCTGGTGGATTGGATATGCACTGCAGGCCGCCCGCGACCTTCAGATTGAAAAGCTGCTGGATCTGACGTGCAAGGCGATGGCAGAGCTGATTAAGGGCAAGACCAGCGAGGAGATCCGCAAGCGCTTCAGCATCACCAACGACTACACCACTGAGGACGAGGAGGAGGTCCGCGGGGAGAACTCGTGGGCGTTCGAGTGAGATGGCTATGTAATTTGTCCACGCTATACTCCCTGTACTGCTGCTACTGCTTATATTGTTACTCTACTCACATGTCAGATTGTTAGCTAGCCTACTTGTTGAGTTTGTGCACATGTCACATGTGCATCAAATATTTCTTGCGACATGATATTCTCCCCGGTTATACATCTCATTTATTCTACTCACTCCGCTCACGGATAGCAAGCGTTTTTTGCTTAGTCAGAACAATCATCTGATTAAAAAAATATTCTTAATGAATAAACTATGTGTATTTAAAATACTTATTTATCCTTAAAAATTTATATCATAATTGAGTACTCCCTCCATTCTACAATTCATGTCAATCTGACACAGAAGACAAGAAATTGCAACTGGAGGGAGTAATTGTTAGTCAAAGACTTTTCATACAATAACAGATGTAATGCACCTACTATTTTTGTCGATGATTTTGGTACTAATTGATTCCTTAGTATAATCTAGTTGGGCAACATTTTGATGTAAGTCTTTGGTTTGATGCAAAAGTGTTGAAGTGCTTGAATTGCCCATCGTTTCGCATCAATTTAGGTTTTTGGTCGAGTTGGTCAGATGTATAGTAGTTAGCAGGGCCAGAATATGATACCTCGCGAGCACAATAAAATGGACAAAATTGCTATTGTGCTGTGTAGCTCAGTAGAAAGGTGCAAATATAACCACATTATGGTCGATTGTTTAGGCCCTCTGTTTGAACCTGGTTTTGACCATGCAGCAAATAAGGGGTGTTCGACTTCTTATTTTTGCTTAGCTCCATCTCTCCCTTTCTCAGCCTAACTCCTTTGAAGCCTTCGGCAAGACAACACGATTGCCGACTACCTCTTCTCTTCTAGCGACATGGGGCTTAGTTTGGCCTCTCAGCACAAACCCTAGACGCACATCCCTCACCTTTTGGTGGGATCATCCATTGGTGTATCACCATATGTCCATATATTTTCTCATAATATTATAAAAAGTTTCACCAAAAATTATTCATTGCGTCTGTGAAGCACCCAGCGAGACTAGGGTTTTGGGAAGGGTCCGCTTCTTATGTGTTTCCCTTCTTAGATGAAAATATTTGGAAGAACGATGACACTTGTTGTGGTGACAACTGTGGGTGGAGTTGTACGGTTACGGGGATGCGGCGGCCATAGATATGATAGTGGACTTATGGTTAGAATGTGTTTGGATGTGATCCTCACATCTTTTCATCGGAGTCTTCATAGAAAATACCTTACTAGTGGCGGCCGGATCTCCCGCTAGGCCCACTAGCCCTCTTCGCAGCCTACTTACACCATCGAATTTAGCTAATGTTTGTCCAGCCAGCCCAAGCCACCTAGCAGCTCCATTGAGTGACCCTAGTAGTGGTGGGAGAGCAGTTGGAGGCAGGGGATCTTGTCCACATTGCACGTTGGGAGAAAGAAAGAAGCCGTGAGACTAAAATGCGCGGGAGCTGGAAGACAACGTTTAGGCCTTGTTTGGATACAAAGTATTTTTGAAGTTTTGAAAGAATACTACGGTTTTGCAAAATACTTTGGTTTTGAGAGATATCAAAGTGTTTGGATGTAGCAAGTTTTGTAGTTTTAAAAACCATGGTATTGCTAAAAGTGCAACCATTTTGGAGTTTTAAAAACTCCACTTATGACCTCTTTTTTCTAAACCATGGTTTTGCTTGGCACTAGCTTCTAAAACCATGGTTTCTTCATACTTTGGTTTTGAGAAACTACAATACCCAAACAAGGCCCTAGATTGTTCGATTGTCATTCAAAAACTACTGTTTTGTCTCATACACTGACGGAGTTTCTTTGAGACAATAAGGGCCTGCCCCCCCCCCCCCCCCCCCCCCCCCCCCCTCCTCTGCATCAGACCAATGCCCTATGATAAACAGTAGTATAAAGCCACATGATCTATTGATCTCCAACATTTTCAGGCTAATCGATCTATGAGTACAATTTATCATTGACCACTGGTCCCATAATAATACTTCGTATGATAGGCTTATTTGGTTTCACTAAAAAATACTTGGCATTCTCACTTCTGAATGTCATTTCACTATTTCTAATACATCTCTATCTCTAGCTATCTGGGTCTATATAGCTAAAATGCCAAATATATTGGTGCCTTATTTTCAAACTCTTGTGATGTGCAGCTCCTTTTTCACGTGAGATTTCTTTGTGCATACTAACTCAGATATTGTAGACACGATAGAACGACGCTAGTTGAGTTCCATTCGACCTACCAACACCACACACATCCGTATACATGTTAATCACTAACCAGGCACACGCTGATGGACATGCAGGGTGCAGAGGAAACAATATTCCCCTTCTTCACGACCTGGCCTCGATCGCAAATTATCTAGCTAGCAGATCACCTCTGCGAGGAGCTTGTACCGCCTCACCTTCGCCCTGAACCGCACCTTCCGTCCCGTGCCGACCTGCACCTCCCTCCTCCCTTCCGTTGCTGCCGTCGTCGTCACCGGCCGCTGCTCCACCCTTCCGTCGCCCAGCTTCTTCAACACCTTGGCCTTCTTCACCGGCTTTCCGGGCTCCGCCGAGAACGCCGACCTCGAGCATCCACCGGCGGGGCTCATCGTGTCGGCGCCGGAGCCAACCAGGGAATTCTTCCGCCCCCGTTTGGACGCCGCCATCGTTGGCGTCTTGACCGGCGGTTTACGCCGTTCGGCGCCGCGCCGCCCCCCATCCCTCAGGCACCAGTTGCAGCTCCGGTAAGCTGTCGCTCTTGGGTACAGCTCGCTGCAGTATCTGAATTAATGGTCGATCGTGTGCATATGTATAGAGTCAGTGCAATCAAGATTATAGGACCATTGAATCTGAAGGAGCTGGTTACAGTGGTACTCGATCGTGTACCTGTGCTGCGACCGTGAGCGGCAGAGACTGCACTGGAACAGCTCTCCCGGCAGGCCGTGATCGCCGCACATGCAGCAGACGGCGGCGGCGGCGGCAGCACCATCGTCGTCGTCGGAGCCCATGGGATCGTGATCACAGGCAGGAGGAACTGCTATAGCTGCAGCTGGATGTGGATAGATATATTGACAGGAGTGCGCGGCAAGTGAAGATGCATGACGGGATATAGGCAGAGAGAAGACCACGAGAGGCGGTCTTGTCACGGACGACGGCGGCCGGGGTACCTTTCATGGCGTCAGAGACGGAGAAAAACGGGAGGAGCAAACCACACGCACGGGTCGGTCTGGAGACTTTTGAATGGTGTGTACCAACGAAGTGGCTGCTAAAGAAAGTAGGCGCGCGTGACGGCGGCTACCGTGGACCGAGAGGTAGGAAGATCATTTCAACGGCCGGGGGCGTGCGTCATCCTTCTCGACGGATGTGATACGCCGATTCTGCAGTACTACGTGACGACACCTTGTTATTTCTCGGCCGGAGACAAAGACTTGCCCAAAGTCAGGAATAATCCAGCTGACCGACAGTTAGGAGTGTGTACTGGGAAAGGCTCATCCCTAGCGTTGAAGCGGAGAGGGAGAAATTAATAACATTTTCCAAGCATTGATATCGTATATCTTTCCATTTTTTGAACTGTATCTATCTGTATGTCATTGCGTGCGTTGCCATCCTGAGTCTAAGCGACGGCACTAAAAAGATCAGAATTTTCGTTTAAGCCTTTTTAGGGCGATAAAAAGGGACTGACTATACATTAGTCAGCTAAAAATCAATTTGGTTTCAGTCGATTTTTTAACAAATCATATGGTGCCACGTGCAAAGTCGGCTTTTTGCTGGAAATTGGAAAATCTGAGTGATTTGAGTGTTTTCAGTTTTAATTTCAGTCATATTAATGGAAGCTAAAAATTGACTGAAAACTGTAACCGTTTCAGTCACATTTTGCGGTCGGGCGTGACTCGACTGCATGGAAAAACAACACTGAACAAAAAAAAAAAGGAAGAAGAATGAAGTACACAGAAATGACTAGGAAGCACCAAACTAAACAACAGGCCGAAAGAGAATTAGGCCCAACGTGTCTACAGGTTGTTGGATACAAAATTCGACTGAAAGATAAATCGTTTTTAGCTGAGCAATGTTTAGGAGTACCGCGATGAAAAAAGATTCAGAAGATAGCCCAAAGGAAACTGTACTGTACAGGTGTGGGAACCCAGCATGAGCATGAGCCGAATATGGCTCAGCCCAAACCATGGGGCCGCAGAAAAAACAAGCCCAGTACATCTGCTATTCGTAACCGTAAGCCCTATACATAAAGCTTACAAGTTGTAGAGTGCTTTGCGGTTCATGCACTCCTATCAATCGAACATTTGTGTCTCAAAAAAAAAAAAAAAGATCAATCGAACATCCAACCTCCGTCTACGCGACGGTTAGCGGAAAATCCTACTCCAGATCTTGATTCAGTAAGGAAGCCCGCACTAGTATGGAGTAGGAAGCTAGCGATGTCACATTCCCGAGGGGTTTTCTCTCCAAGCGGCGGATCCGAGAGAGATTGACGTCGCCGCCGTACCATCACGGGCAACGAGGTCGCCGACGTGGACGATCCATCGCTGCCTCGCTACCCCCAGAAAGATGGCGGCCGGACAGGCGTCGTCATCTTGCTCTTGGACTGGGTTACACTAACTTGTTACTACTATACTATCTTATTGTTCCGTCATCATCGTTCCTGTGGTTCCATTCATGAGCGCATAAGGATAGAGCCTGCCCTCGAATGTCGCGCGCGAAATAGTACATGGATAGATTCAGCAGTCGCTTCCGGCAGAGATCAATGTGGTAGCAACACATTATTAAGTCTGAAGGACCACCACTTATACAAGTCCCATCTTCAGAATAAAGGGAAAAGAGTGCTAGCACTGTTTTGTAGCTGATGATGGCTTAGACACAGGGCATGATTGGGCATACTTAACTGCAGAGATTGTGATGTCCATTTACTGCACAGCTCCATGTATGCCCGTGCCATGGCTTTCTTGTACAGCTACAGCGCCTGGCACGTTTCGATCCGTCGTATTTCGCCAGATATGTGATGAGCCTCATCTCCTTCTCTCTCAAAAGAAGGAGAAGGGCGGGGCAAATTAAGAAGACAAGTCGCTGTAGTCATGTGGCGATGTAATGGGCGCTTGCGACGGAGGAGGAATGGCGATGCATCGCGCTACGTCGCTCCTCGTTGACGGTGTGGACACCCGTGTGGCCGCCGCTCTCTGATGGCCTGTAGCACGACTTGTACGTACGCGCCTACTAGCTCGAGGTACAAATCGGGGTAAAAAGGGACGTGCTAACTTTTTACTACTGCAACAATAAAAGTCTTTGCGAGCTGATGAATGAATATATATGCAACAGTTGCAAGTGCAAAACTTTTTCAAAGCACGCTGATGCATGAAGGATCTAACAGTATACTAAAAGATATCACCAGCCGAAGTTTAAATAGTAAGTATAGTGTAAAGCACGAAGTTACGAGTACCTAGCATTATATTGGGATGTGAAATGAAACAAGCATCGGAGTTAGAGTGGAGGGCCGATCGAGGGTGGATATATGTAAAACGTGAGGTGAGGCATGAGGTGAGGACGAGAGATGCCAGCTGCTGCCCATCTACGAGCTGAGTAGATCATCGCTACCTCCAAATTAGCAAACATCCCATGTGGTCTCGCTCCTCGACGACCTCCGTCCCATAACCGGCCCGGCCATCGGGACCAATAGATCATGCTCCTCTCTTCTCCTATCCGGCCCCAACCTAGCTGCACCAACCTGGCTAGCAAGAACCCAAACTAGCTTCACATCACTCTTCACCGGCTTCCTATAGCTGGGTGGTACTCGGACTACTCACTACTCAGTAGTACTACCCAGTTGCAAGTTGCAAGCTTAGAACAGCAAGAGCTGGACTAGTCAGTGTGTTATCTCCACCGTACCAGAAGGTCGTCGTTGTACTACACTTTCCTTATGAAGCAACCGTTTAGGTTCTGAATTTGCGCAAGTTGGTATGTACTCATGATGATTGTAGTTATAATTTGCCGCATGCTAGGCTGCAGACAGCTGCATCTGGAGGTCGGCGTAGCGTAGAAGACGACGACGGATCGATGTGGGAGTCGGAGAGCGAGAGCTACGTCGGTGAGCGGGGGCTCGTCCCCGTCGGTGGCGGCTCCTCAGGGCGGCACGACGCGCTCAAGAACGACGGCTTCGTTCGCAGGGACCAGTCCTGGTATGGTGTAGTAGTAAATAAGCTGGATGAAGTTTCTTCCATGCAAATCAATGCATGTTCTTGTGTTCAAGTTTTGTAATTTTGACGAGTAAGTGTCGCCTTGTTTTTCCTTGATTTTTTGAGCAGTACGTCAACAGTGACATTCCTAGCGATTTGCTTGTCAAAGTTGGAGATGTGAGCTTCCATCTTCACAAGGTAGCACGTTTGCTCTCTTGTTTTCCGCTTCCCGGTTGGTATATTTTTGACATTATAGTTATGTCGGGAATAGAACCTTGTTAGTTTCCTCATTTGTTCTTCTGTTGCAACAAGACATTACTTATGATGATTCTTTATGGTACCCTTCACACGTGCTTGCTAGCACGATATTGATCATGGTGGAGTCAGTGGTGGAGCTTCTTATTGTTATAACTAACTGCACACACTTTTGAAGTGTTGTTATACACTAATCTAGCTAACAAGCTGAACTAACGGTGTGCCAGTACCCGATGATCTCCCGGAGCGGGCGCATGAGCCGCGTGATCTACGAGACGGCCTCGTCGGCGCACGTGCAGGACCCGGACACGGCGGTGGTGGAGCTCGGCGACGTCCCCGGCGGCGCGGAGTCGTTCGAGCTGGCGGCGCGGTTCTGCTACGGCATGGCCGTGGACCTGACGGCGTCCAACATCTCCGGGCTGCGCTGCGCCGCCGAGTACCTGGAGATGACGGAGGACCTGGAGGAAGGCAACCTCATCTTCAAGACGGAGGCGTTCCTCAGCTACGTGGTGCTGTCGTCGTGGCGGGACTCCATCGTCGTGCTCAGAGCTGCGAGGGCCTCTCGCCGTGGGCCGAGAACCTGCAGATCGTGCGCCGCTGCAGCGAGTCCATCGCCTGGAAGGCATGCGCCAACCCCAGGGGCGTGCGCTGGGCCTACACCGGCGCCGGCGCCGGAGCCGGCGGCGGTGGCAGGCCGCCCAGGCCCAGCGGCCCGGCGAGCCCCCGGTGGAACCTCGGCGGCGGGGACTCGAAGGAGTCGAGCCCGAGCCGGCAGGCCGTGCCGCCGGCGGACTGGTGGTTCGAGGACGTGTCCGTGCTCAGGATCGACCATTTCGTGCGCGTCGTCACCGCCATCAAGGTCAAAGGTACTGTACTTTCAAACAATGCTTTGTAATTAGTTGCACTGTTGTGTTGTCACTCTGTTTATGTGAAAACTTGATCTCTGAATTAGTAGCACTGTGTAGGTTTAATTTGATGGGTGAGATGCTGCTCTGCTACGTGAGTGCATCCCTAATTATTACTACCTCCGTCCCAAAATAGTTGTCGCTGTTGACTTTTGATTGTCACGTTTGACCATTCGTCTTATTTGAATTTTTGTGCAAACATTAATTATTTCTTCATCACATGTTTTTTCATCCGTATTAGTTTAATCATAACATATTTGTTTTAATCTCTGTAAAAAAAATTTGAATAAGACGAACGGTCACACGTGATGATTAAAGTCAACAGCGACAACTATTATGGGACGGAGGTAGTAGTCAGCTTCAATGGTTCTCCTGTAGGGGCAAAATAATTTTTTATACATATTTATGAGGAGAAACAAAGTCTTGTTACCGTGAGGTGTCGTGAATAGTGAAGCACAGTGTAATCTGTTCATATAACACCACCACGCTGCGTCAATCAAATGTAGTATACCAGTTGTCAACAGTGCACTTGGGGCCTAGGGATCATTCCAGAGTTTCTTTTTGTTTTTCCACTGTAATTTGAAGCGGCGTCCAAACAGGAAAAAAAATTGAAATCGAGCGGGAACGGACGAATTCATGGTAGCCGAATTGGGCCTAAACTATATTTCGTCGTTCTCATGTTTCTCTTGTTGCATTGATAGGCATGCGGTTCGACCTGATCGGCGCGGCGATCACCCACTACGCGTCCAAATGGCTGCCGGGGCTGACCAAGGACGGCCCGCACGGCGGCGCCCCGGACGAGCCGTGGGCGCAGGCGTCTGCCGGCGGCGGCGGCGGCGGGGGGCTGCACATGATCATTTCCGGCGGCGGCGGCGGCGGCGGCAGGGACGACATCTCCGCGAGCGCGCCTGCGCGGGAACAGCGCATGGTGGTGGAGAGCCTGATCAGCATCATCCCGCCGCAGCGCGACAGCGTGTCGTGCGGGTTCCTCCTCCGGCTGCTCCGGCTCGCCGTGATGCTGAAGGCGGCGCCGGCGCTGGTGACGGAGCTGGAGAAGCGCGTGGGCATGCAGCTGGAGCAGGCGGCGCCGGGCGACCTCCTCGCCCCGTCCTACGGCCGCGCCGACACGGCCTACGACGTCGACCTCGTGCAGCGGCTCGTGGAGCACTTTTTGGTGCAGGAGCAGACGGAGATAATGATGATGGCGTCGGCCGGCAGCCCGGGTGGCGGCCGCGGCGAGCAGCCGCCGCCGCCGCAGCAGGGCGAGTACTACGGCAGGACGGCGGGTGCGGCGGCGGCGGCGGCGTCGGGCTGAACGCCAAGGCCCGCGTGGCCCGGCTGCTGGACAGCTACCTCTCGGAGGTGTCCCGCGACCGCAACCTGTCGCTGACCAAGTTCCAGGTGCTGGCCGAGTCGCTCCCGGAGTCGGCGCGCACCTGCGACGACGGACTCTACCGCGCCGTCGACTCCTACCTCAAGGTTCAGTAATATAATCACTAATGTTGCTGCTGTTGATTCTTCATCCCTTATGGCGAGAGACCAGGTGACCGACGGTTGCATGCATGGGCAGGCGCACCCGACGCTGACGGAGCACGAGCGGAAGCGGCTGTGCCGGGTGATGGACTGCCAGAAGCTGTCGTTCGACGCGTGCATGCACGCGGCGCAGAACGAGCGGCTGCCGCTGCGGGTGGTGGTGCAGGTGCTCTTCTCGGAGCAGGTCAAGATCAGCAACGCGCTCGCCACCTCTCCTCCTCCTCCGCCGCCTCCTCCGGCACTACTAAGCCGGCGGACGTGTTCGGCGGCGCGATGCCGACGACGCGGCGGCAGCTGCTGGACGGCACGCCGCAGTCGTTCCAGGAAGGGTGGGCGGCGGCCAAGAAGGACATCAACACGCTCAAGTTCGAGCTGGAGAGCATGAAGGCCAAGTACCTGGAGCTGCAGCACGAGATGGACGCGCTCCAGAAGCAGGTGGCCCCCTCCCCCGCGCCGGGGCACAAGCAGCAGGGCGCCGCCGGCAGCAAGCAGACGCAGGGGCCCTCGGCGTGGAGCAGCGGCTGGAAGAAGCTCGGCAGGCTGGCCAAGATGACCGGTGCCGACGCGGCGGGGACCGACGGGCACGTGCCCGGCGAGCCCGGCCAGGCGGTGAGGAAGGGACCCCGCCGGTGGAGGAACTCCATCTCGTGAACGGAGAGCAGAGTAACTTCCGTTGCGAACAGAGTAGTAGCCGGCACCGATTTCATGCGCGTAAACTAGAAATAAACTAAGCCTAAGAGTAGAGCAGGTTGCATCAATCGATTATGCAGACTCCTTTCAGGAATTGCGATCATCTGTTTCCAGTGTGCTGCATTTTTCACGGTCACTCGATAGTGCAGTAATTTCCACGAGCAGCAGTTTAATTCCGGAAGGAATCGTGCAAAGTTCTCGTGATCGACTAGAGTGTTCGTGTTCACATGGTACGATACGATACGATGCATCCAATGATCCAACCAGTTATGGAAGACTGCTAGTACTGGTGAGTGCGGCGTCCCTGTCCGCGTCCGGGGAGCGCACCCGCCATCCACATGCTGTACCCGTCCACTGCCGCCTCTGTGCTTACCCTTATCTATGGATAGGGACTGCGATGTCTGCAGGCAGCTCCGTCCATCTCACCGTACAGGCCAAGCGACAGCGATTTCTTCATGCCTCCCTACCGCTCTGCGCAGAAACCAGCGCTCTCGCACGGCCGGAGGTGAAGACGATAGGCTGCTGTGGTGGCGGACAAGGCGCCAAGCCGGTGTTTTCGTCGCTGCTGCGCCCGCCCTGGGCCCTGGAACTGGAAGTTGCCGGATGGAAGAGCCGCAGGCAGCTCAGCAAGAACCCAAACGGGCAGACAGGGACCGACCTTCGACATCTTGTGCCAACCGATGCGCTGAAACATGGGCTGTACAGACGGCTCCAGGGATCAGCACATACAAATCTTCCATTGCGTCCTCCCCAGAATACGAATGTTTATTTGAAGGATCTTTTTTTTGAACGGGTTATTTGAAGGATCTTGACAAGGAACATCGCCGGACGCCGGTGCTCAGAGAGTAAATAGGAGGAGGATTTTTGATGTTTATTTGAAGGATCTTGAGAGGAACATCGCCGGTGCTCAGAGAGTAAATAGAAGATGAATAAAATTCCTCCTCCTTGCTCCAGGTGTAATCTTGTGAAAAATGATGAACATTTTTTCTTTCATTGCTGGCAGTTTGGTTTGCTTCTCCTTTGAGCATGAAAAATGATAATCTTCATTCTCCAATGCTTCGTCATGGTAAGAAATATAATCTGAAAGAATAGTAATTACTATCATGTAATTACAGTACGAAGGTTTTAACCAACTCATGGCAATCAAGTATATATGTTACATGGATACTTCCAAACGCTCTCATATTGGATACCGATACCCCACGATACATATGGAACATGTACTTCAGCGACACTCGTCCCATTCATATCCTAAAATTGATATGTGTGGTTTTGCAAGCTTGGGTTTGAAAGAAACATCTTATGTTTAACAAAAGCTATTTGAATGTTTATTAAACCTCAGAAGACCAAAACATCATTGCTTCTACAAAATCCAAATGTTCAGGTTATGAAAAACCTGAAAAGGATCATCTTGCCAAAAAAATGTATGCTTAGCATGAATGCTAAGTTATTCTGAAACAGTTCAATAAACTTCATAAACAATCACAAACATCATTTGAGGCTCCCGCACGAAAAAGTCATAAGGAAATCATAAAGATTTTGTTCAACTTAGTCTCTACAGCTTATGAATTGTGAGGAGGTCGTCTGCCCCTCCTTATTCTGCCCCCGGAAAAAACGTAACCCGCGCCGTGAGACCCCCGCACACTCACCTGCGATCCCGAACGCGCGCCTGCTTATCCAGTTCCGGAAACATCGTGCACATGCCTCCCCACGACTCGACTCGATTGCCCCGACTCCCCACCACGCCGTAACTCCATCGTTCCCCGATCCCCTTCGTCGTCTCCCTTCGTTGTCGCCGGCTCCGCTCATAAATCGCCGCCGCCGAACCCCTAAACACCATCCCCGAAGTTTCCCCGCCTGATTTGCTAGGGTTTTGGCCGCGCAGCCTGCCGTCGTGCGCAACTCGTTCACCCATCGATGGCTTCTCCGAGCCAAGCGCCTCCTAAGTTGCGCCCAAATCGCCCCGGCCGAGCACGCCGAGGATGTTGCCCCGTCGATCCTGCTGTCATCCCGGTCGCGTCCAACCCTCAGTCGACAGTCCATCGCCGCCGTAGGGTGCGCCCAGCTCGGCCCTGTCCACCATTGTCAAATTTGGCCGTGTTTTGCCTTGCCGTTGCGTCAGAAGGAAACAATCAGAAGCGCTCTGGTTCATGAAGTTAATTCACATGGAAGCCGGTGTCCTGCAGAAAAGGTATTGATGTTTCCTTGTGATAAAAAAAAATATGTGCTCTGTACTTCACCGTAGCTACAGGTACGCACTATTGTGTGGTCTCTACAAATCTTGAAAAAGATCTATCTGTATTTTTTTCATGTTCTATTTGGGTTCTTTTATTGAAATAAGTAGTTGGATTTAAAGATAATATGTAATAGAGAATCGGCAGCAGTGAAGATAGAGTAGTGAGGTCAGACGACTTATGATTGGTGTCGAGCAAGAGCAATGTAATGACTAATTACTAAATTGTACTGAACTCTTCTATATTAGTTTTGTTTCAGAGAGTAATGGGTTGATTGGCTTCAAAATTGTACTAAACTTCCTTAGATGGAGGAGCATTCATGTTAGTAATTTGCTATAAGTATTGATCTACGTATTATGTTGGATGACATGCGGCAAGTACAGACTGACGCAATCCTTGCAACATACACTATGCATGTAAATATAGGCAATTTAAGCTGTTCTGTTTGTTGCAATGTTGTTTTTCCTTTGTTCAAGAGCATAATGATTTTTTAAAATAATTATGTTACATGAAAAATTTTATCCCATAGCAACGCACGGGCACTCATCTAGTTTGTGATGAAAAGGCGCTAATCGTTGGATGTCATCTGCCTCCGCCTGCATCCAATAAAAAACAAAACCAAAAGTAGTGATGATAACAAGATCGAACGGAACCAAAAGATGAACCCCGACGATGGCACTGGCGTTCGGCGCTGGGCAACGCCGACGCCGCAACTTTCCTCGGGGGAGCCACTACGAGCTACTCCTTTCGAGTGCTCGTGCCTCTTGCGAGCCGTCTCCGCAATCCACCATCTTTCAACCCGCTTCCGTCCGCCGCGACGCGCCGTACGGTACTAATAAAATTTAAGTACCTCCCGCACCTGTTCTTCTGTTCGATGACGATACGGCAGGGATACACGTACTATGGGCCAAATTATTAAGCCCAAAACTGGAAACGGCCCAAATTATTAAGCCCATTAAGGGCATATACCCTGCTCCCGCAATTGACGGCCAACGCCGCGCCGCCAACCACGCCGGCGACGATGCTGCACGCCTGAGTGACGACGACGGCTGCTCGACTCCCGACAACGTTCCGCTTGACGATGAAGGACGAGTCGACGACGCCGGACGCCCGCCGGCCCGCGCCGACGATCTCCTGACTGGACATATGTTGTTTTTCTGCCCTTCGCTGCAGTTCCTCTCCGTCCGTCTCACTGCACAGGTAAAGCGACAGCGATTTCTTCATGGCTTTCTACCGCTCTGCGCACATACCAGCGTTCTCCACACGGCCGGAGGTGAAGACGATGGGCTGGTGATGGTGGACAATGCCCCAACCTTTCGTTGCTGCTGCTCTGGACTCTGGAAGTACCATATCCCAACAACAACAAGAACCCAAACTGGCAAACATCGCCTTCAACATCTTGTTGCAAACAGATGCCTATAGCATGGATATGAAAAGCGGGGGGAAATAGCATTCACACATCCTAAAGCAAAAGAGGCAGTAAACGGGTACTATTCATGTCATAGTTTAACAGAGTGATCAGAGAACATGTTTCTGATAAAAGACGAACTAACTCAATTACATATTATCTGTATCAGGAGGGGCAGTGAGTCCAATGTTCCATGAGAAAACTGCTAACATCGCAGAGTTTTACCAGGAGGGGCAGTGAGTGGAACTAGCTAGTACTAGCACGTTCCACCAAAAATGAAGCAACCGCACTTTTACACATGAATCACGAAACAAATGCCTTTGCATATCACGTAAGCCCCCACGCATTTTCTTTGACGTGACAAATGTATCAAGAGTACAAGATGGTCTGTGGCCTTATCGTGTGCAATCAATCCAAGCTACAATTAGCCGAAAAATACGGATATTCGTTAATAGCAAATTGTTTCCACTCAATTCTCCAACATATCTTTTAGAGTTGAGATCATTTCTCTCATGGAAGCGGACTCTTTGTTCCAGTAGTGAAGAGTTTTGACCACGCTCACAACTTTCACCCAACGTTGACAAGGGCGGGGGCTTCCCTCTGCTGGAACATTTTCCAAAACCTCACTATGATGTGAACGTTCATCTGTAATAATAAGAACCGGCCCTTGGTTAGTACAACCACCGAGTTTTACTGAGTTCAAATCATTGTATATACTTAAATAATGGAACTAAACAAGGTAATGAGGAATATCCAGATCCTGACCATGAAACCCTGTTGGAAGTGAAAGAATGGAACATGATCCCCGCAAGTAAGAGGTTCCCTTCTCTTGAGATATCACCTCATGTTCATGGCATGGATCTTTGTCTGTATACTGAACAACTTTCAAATTGTCATATGCTTTTATCTTGGCCGCTTCCACTATACGCTGAAATGTAAAACCAAAAAGGTCTTAATTTGTCAAGAAGATAGAATATCAGAGGGACGTGTATGATCATGCCTGAGTCGGCAAATATGTAATTCTATGTCATCATAAATATAAATATGAAAAACATCTTCGATTGGTGAAGGCTAAGATGATTCAAAATTGGAGAGGATTCGACATAATTATATAATCTTCAGTTTTGCTTGACTTGAGGTAGAATTTAAACGTGCGTACATACAAACATTGGTTGTAAAATTTTGTTCACTGACCTTTTCTGAGCTAAAATGATAGAGTGGATCACCTGCCAAATTGCCCTAACATTTACTTTCTACTCATAATAATCATGAGAAACAGCACAGTGCATGCTAAACATAAATCTACAATTTGCAATATCTTCTAGTACATGTTCTGGATTAAATGGATGGATTTAGATAGTGATCTGTAGGATGTTATGTAGTAGATACCTTACGTGATTTTTGTGATGCTTATGTACAAGGTAGCCCATTACATTTTAAATTGCATTTAGACTGTCTACTAAATAAGAACACAAAATAATGAAATTCAACTTTACTGAAACTTGTTTTGTTTCTTAGTGAAAATAGCATGTCAGGTAGTGAAAATCAGCATAGTAATTACCTTCTGAGTATCATTGAGCTTTTCACAAGAAGTGTATTTACCACTGAATTCTGCACCAACAATGTCATATAGAGAGTTGAAGAGAATTGTTGCATTCATCTCAGGGATGCAGTATGAGTAACATTCAGGTCCTGGTTTACAACTTAGAGCATGTCCAACAATGATGTTCCAATCGTGCTCCGGTATATTTTCACAAGCCTATTTATGGTGGTATGAAACAGATTGTCAGGTACTTATTAATATCATAAAACGTTATGGGAGAACAGAAGCAAATCAGCGAATAATAGAACATGTTCCCTTACTTTGCGCAGGGCATTCTTATCCTTATTGTAGAGTCGTAAAAAGTCTTTCACCTGCTTTATATGCATATTCTCTAATAGCCTCCGCCTATCACCATTTGCAGCAATTTTCTTTAGCTTATATATCGGGTCACTTGGAGATGGATAAGGATCCTTCTTTGCCACTGTAAAAGGCAGGATATCAAGTTAGTAGAGGACTAAAGGTAGAAGCCTAATACTTTTATACTAAAGGACATTAACTCTCTTTAAATAGCTAGGTTAAGAGTTAATGTTCTTTTGTAAATAAAATATAGTCTTTGAGCTGTAAAAAATCATATAAAAAAGGAACAACTAAAATGACAGATGGATGAAAACAAATTAATCTTTTAGGTTCATTCATCTGCAATTAGCTAGTTTTTACAATAATACTTTGCTAGGGTTGATTTACAGTTAAAGCGGTTGTGAGCATATGCATATGACATGAGAAATCAAGGGCTTCAAACGGATTCCAAAACCACTTTACATGAAGAGTTATGCGTATGGGCATATCAAGTTTTTGGTGTTAGAATGGTGTTGCAGAAACTTACAGTAACCTCGACCATCCTTTACGGCAAAAGATTCAGATATCCCTTCCAGGACTTGTTCTGATATACTACCATCAGTTGCCATAACTCCCAACCTGAACTTCTTGCTTGGAACGAAACTTGAATTGTCTTGGAATTTGGCACCATAGAGGCTAGCCACACCATTTTCAAGCTTTAGATACAATTCATTGGAGAACAAAGGTGGTTTTCCAGGCCGGGCATGTATTATGTTTCTACGGAAAGAGTCTCCACCCCATTGATCCTTATTATCTTTGTTAAATTCACCGTCTAAGACAACAATCTGAACTTGAATGGAGGATAAATGTCCATTTGATATTATACGATTTTCACGATCATATATGGCGATCATAATAGGATTTCCATCATCTGCCGTTATATCATGCCTTGAGTACTTGTCAGTGCAGCACTTGTTCACAAATTTCAAGCGATATGTTCTAGTTTTGATCTGATTAGACAAGACCCTGAAAAAACAATATTACCAATTATGTAAAGCCCTTTTGATTTTTTAACCATCATAGAGCATCTATGCAACAATATAAAGAACCATATTTTCAGAGACAAAGATCCCCAACCTGTGACCACTGTATTTCTGGACATGACCTCCAGGTATATTTGTATCCTGTCACAGAAACAAACTTACAGTTATCAGTCAGAAATAACATAAGAAATCCATATCTGAGCGTGAGGCAATCTTATTTGACACATCAAATTAATTTATCGTTTTATGAAGCCAGACCCAGGATTCCTACTTTCCTAGTATATGAATTCACCAGCCGGTTGCATCCACCAACTTAAGCTGATGAGGAAGGGTGGACAATTCACTTATGGTTCAACAAGTCTAGAGGTTAAACATCTCTTCAACCCATAAAAAAAATCCCAGTTCATTAACATATGTTCATGTCTATAATTTAAACAGAGTAACTTGCATTCCTTATCACCAATGCATTATACATATAAATGTAGCAAAAGAATTTAATGCTTATGGTAGAAATTATCGGTACATTGATTGGTGTCATAATGGTATCCTTGGTTTGTATCACTAGTCCTGACAATTTTAAACAATTTACATCTTCAGTGTTCAGTTCAAAATGACTGGGTGTCTTTGCAAGATTGTAGTCATTGACTATATTCCATAGAGCATTCTGCTAAAAGCTTGCATCAACTATAAGCATACTTTTTCGAAGGACAACTAAGGATACTTAAAACAGAAGGATGAAAAACTAGACGATTTCAGTGAAGACCGTAATTAAAACGTGAATAGTCACCGTAATTAAGGTGCTGAACTGTTCCCAAAACAGCTGAGAATTATTATGGTAAAACTGTTCCATCCTCCTTTGTTGCTCGTTGATCTGCTCACTGAGCTGCAGTTGGGAATTCTGATAAAATTCTTGCATCTCTCTCTGTAGGGCTTTGCGCTCCTCGGTGAAGCCCTTTGACAGACATTGCATCTCCTTCTTGAGGATCTCAATTTGAACCTCGTAGAAATCTTTGGTCTCCCTGTCATGCGTATAAAGAAAATTTAGAAAAAAAAAATCTAAAAAAAGGAGGAAATATGCATACAAATTTTCAAGCACAGAAGAGGTCAGGATGAGCGATTGAATCGGGTGGGAAATGTCAGAGAAACGTGGGACCTAATCAACATGAAAAGAAAATCACGGTTTGTGCACCTCGTGGACTTCCCCCTCAACTAAATCTCAAGATATTGCATGCCCGATTGCAGTACCTAAACTCCCCAAGGACCCGTAAACATAATTACGCTCATTGCAATTTGAACCAGCTACCAAAAAACCTCCATGTTTCAATTTTCTTTTTCGTATTGGCTTTGTGCGGTGTGGATCATGATAGATGTTCAGACACTCATAAGAGAATATAAACGGAAGCAGATCACTCGAGCTAGCCATTTAGAAAGAAACAGGTGGCTGTAGGGTGGCTGAACTCACTGGCAGCAGCAGCAGGAGCAGGAGCAGGGCCGCGGTCGCTTCGCCGGAGTTGACCCCCGCTGGTCCTTCCCACGACCAGCACGGCCATCCTCGTCCTCGTCCTCCTCTCTGCTCCGACGAGGCCGAGAGAGCGACATTGCCGGAGGCAGAGTTGGGAGAAGACGCGGTGGAAAGGGGGAGCAGGGAAGACGACTTGGAGAAGAACAACGCGTGGTGTGGCAACTGGGCACTTTGATAATTTTGTTTGCTGCCGAGCTGAGCTTGAGCTCGTTGATTTATACTATGTAGGGAAGGGGGAGGGGTGAGGAAAACTCGCGCGTTTTTCCTAGGCGCTGGCTAGTATAAAAACAAAACGGGAAAACGTAGCAACACCTGTGCCCGTTCTATTGGTCTCTGAAGTCAAGAGGGGGTCGGGGTCGATTGTCCTATTGTTCCACACTTGTTGCTTCCGCTCTGGTACGCCCAGGATTTGCTAAAACCCCTTTGCGCTAGAAATCAAGCATCAGACAAATTTTTTTTTTTGGCGAATTAAGCATCAGACAAACTTGATCATGAACATTTAAGAAGAAAAGCTCACTTGCGTACGTATACCAATCTGGGCGGTTCCCTTTATCATTGGAAAGATCACAGTCCTTTCACGAGCATAAAAAAGGCAGCTGTGAATCAGGGGATGGACACGTAAGAAGATGAATCTCTGTAAATGAAATGCCGAACTGGAGAAGATTCCTCGAACGTCGAACCCTTCACCATGAGGTCGTCCAACTTTGGGCAAGGCAGATTGGAAGCCTGTCTTCCGAAGTTCCAACGTCGGAGCAGAGAACGGCGGCGGAAGAAAAAAAATGCACCCTGAAAATGACCAGCCGAAATAACCACATCTCAAACAGCGGCCTTCAACATATTGATGCGGACGGTAAGCACATATACCCAGGGTATATGAATCGAATCAATCTTGAATGATTTGTATGCTTCGAACAACATTAATACTCATCGGGAAGAAGAGTGAAGAGCAGCTAAGGTGACACCGGCAACGATCCAGTCAAACAACCACCCGAAGTCGCGAACCAAGCGATTCTTTCAACAGCAGCCACCTCTGAGGTGCGCTCCAAGGTCAAATTTACAGGATAGCTGCATTGGTGTTTATCACCCAATTACATAGAGCAAATATGATCGGCATCGTATCATCCAGGCTAGCAATTAAGCATGCAAGTAGATTAACCATAGCAAATGCAGGACACGAATCAGACAGATAGACACAACCAATAGCTTCAGTTTTATTAGCCAGTCAAAATTTCTCGAAAGAATAGGTCTTATTGTCTACAAGCTTTCAGGTTCTACTAGCAGCACAAATCTGCAGATACATTCATATACCTGACTCATCTTACCCGCTTTTATGGCCATCTATATTATCTCATCATACGCTACTATGCTTACTGGACCAAAACCTTGTTTTCCATCAGAGGAAACTGATCGGATATCTCTCTTTCATCAGCTGACTAGTTGCTGGTTGCCGTAGTAAGGGTAGGCTCCATAGCTGCGGCGTACATATTTGGGTGTGGAACCGGTGACGCGTAGCCGTATCCACCATAGAATGGTGTCCCATAGTACATGCCGCCGTTCCTTCGGTGGCCAGATTCACCCCTAGACTGGAAAACAGAAAAATCCAGGATGAGTGACTGAAGAAAGATAATGTTTAGCAAGTCGTTCATGAGTGGCTGCAAAGCAATAACTAGTAAAAATGGAATGGTGCGGGCCAAAATGTAAACCTAAGCTGTATTATTGTCCACACTTACAGCTGTCAAGATCTCCCCCCCCCCCCCCCCCCCCCCCCCCCCAAAAAAAAAAAGCTTCAAGTAGACCCAAATTGAAATTCACACAACAATGCCAGCAAAGAAGTTTGAAGTTAGAACCAACACACAAGGCACAATGTCCACAGATCTACTTGATGACCATTCAATCATGCTGAGAGTTGAAGCCAAGCACCACAATCCTTACAAAATTAGTATATTGAGTCACCAGGCTGCCTAGAAAATATATAGTCTCTTCCATTTCCACTAAATAGCAATCTTGCATGGTTACCACTGCTTTTGGACAAATTCTGCCAAACTATAATGAAAAATGGTATTAATTACCAGCAATATTTGGGTCTTTTTCAAGGAAACATGAGAGCAGTCCCTAAGCTGGCTTTAGAAAAAAGAGTGGTTTCTCAAGGAAGATGAGGACTACTCCCGTCTTGGGCCCTTTTTTAGAGGACATTATCTTCAACCAGAGGCTAGCATATGGGATGAAGGTGAAGTTGCCTTTTAAACTGGCCTCAGCTTATACAAAGCTAGAATGATTCTAGGCTTACACAATTGAGCCCACACAGACTATACAAAGTTTGTGGTAACCGAGGTCGGGATACGTCGGTCTTCCTACCTATCCACATGATTTGCAGGATAAACCCACCAAGCCATTAGCTAAAGAATGGACATACAGGTCGAGACTTGAGATATACCTCCTCTATTCACGAATAATTGATGATGTTAAACTCAAAATTTAACCAACATCAGTTTTCTAAATTATATATGTACATAGTGGATCATTCACCATTATAGGTCAATGAAGAATAGTAAAAGTTGACCATGTGAATTATTTGTAAACACTAAACAGAGCGAGTTATCTATTGATAAGAATACAATCAAGCCACTGTAGATTGAACTTCCGTAGTTCAACCACATAGCTAACACTAGATGATCCGAGGGAATTTCCAATTGAAGAGCACCAATACTATCGTGCAACCATGGCAAAGTCAAAGCTGAGAAAAAAAATATATACAGAGCAGAGTACGATCATCCTTGAGCTACATCAAATTCATTTTGTTGATTGACCAATTCTAAGTCTTGAGATTAAGGCAACAAATAGCAGAACATCTATGTTAAAATACTTGAGGATGGACTTTCCAACTACCACCATAAGTCAAGCAAAAAAGCAACACTAAATAAGGCCCAATGTTGAAAAATAGTGTGATAACACACTTCTAATCGACAGCATACGATAACATTTCAACACAGACAGGACTTTCCAATAACTACCAATCTACCATAGGACAAGCAAAAAAGCAATATTAAATAAGGCCCATGTTGAAAGATAGTGTGATAGCACACTTCAATAGATAGCACAGAATAACATTTCGGGAGTGCTCCAGAAAACAGGCAATTTGATATCAACAGTTTAAGAGGCCTGAACAACATCTGAATAACTAAACTTCTGTTTCTGGCAAGTCTATGAAGTGTCATGCTTCATGCAAGGAGGTACTCCTACATAACTATGTCTACATCACAAGCACTAAAGATCAGACCTGTTGATTTCAAACTAGTGCTTTGTTTGGGAGCATGTTCCCATCTTTCTTGTTTCCTTTGAGTTTCAGGGCTTGTTTGTGCCCTCTCTTCTTGTAATGCTAGTTGCTCACTACTTCGTTTGGTTGGCTTTTGTTAAGTTCCTTAGGGGATTTAGCCCTGACCACGTTGTAACTTTCTTCTCTTCTTCTTAATGAAAAGCGTGCTCCGCACGATATCCAAAAAAAAAATCTTTTCCTATCTTGGATTTTGACTCATTGTATGTAGTGTCACAGCAATCCTGCCGCACTAATACGAAGCCGTGAATGCCTTTATGACGCCATTGTTATTGGCATGTCGAACAAAGAAACAAAATGATTTAGTACCTCTATTTTTATAACTTAAGAAAGGTGCAAGGGGATGTTTGAATGTTGTAGTTTTTTAAAAACAAAGTATTAGGAAACCATGATTTTAAAAGCCAGTGCTACGCAAAACCAGAGTGGAGTTTTTAAAACTCCAAAATAGTTGCACTTTTAGTAATTCCATGGTTTTTAGAACTGCAAAACTTGTTATATAAAATAGTGCATTTAATAATCCTGATTTCATAGTGCACGGCCTCTGGACGGTGATGCACAACACGATGTGCATGCATTTGTAATTTGTTATGCGTGCCGGATCGACCAAGCAATTTCTTTGAACTTTTGAATCCAGAGAAAAGGGAAAATCTAACGAAGTATAGATTGCATGCATTTGCTATGTGCTGTACGTAACAAACAATAAATCTACGGAAAAGATCTAGACGATTTTTGTGGAGCAATCGTAAAACAACTGTTTGAGCTGAACCTAACGTTTTCCACTGATATTTAACCCCTATTAAAAGAAAATTCTAAAGAAGAGTACCACTTCCCTCAATTGAAAATAATTGGCATCCGAAAAATCACTGTAGCAAATTTGACTCTATGTTGTTTTCTACACAATATTTAGATATTGAAAGTATATAATGCTAATGTACCGTGCCTCAAAACCTACAAAACGATATAAAAGTTTGAACTAACTAAAATTATTTTAAAGAAAAAGACATATAATCAAAATTGCTATAGAAATTTTCTGAATGACAAGTATTTTCAAACGATGGTAAGTATGTATATACTAGGCGGAGTGGCACGCTCCGCTGCGCCCGGACCTGAATCGCACGCAATCGACGGCGTATACCCGTGGATTTATGTTTGTGGGCTAGCAATTTTCGTCTGGTACGGGCCGTCGACACGGCAGCGCTGTACTGGGTATACGCCGTCGATGCTTGGGCGGTGGTCTGTGGTGCGCACTTTGATTTCCTAGACACGGAGTCACCGGTCACGGGTCCCATTCGTTCTCTCTGCTGTCACACGCACAGGCGTCCAGGGCCACGCGGCCGTTCCCTCTACCACACGCGTCTTGACAATCGCCAGGAAAAAGGCGGTCACCTCTCTGCTAGCCTCTCTCACCATCACTCTCTTCCTCATCAAACCAGCCAGAAGCAACGCTCCGATCCCCATCTCTCTGTTTCCCCCCACAGGCCAGCAAAAGCAGCGTTCTGCACAAATCCTCGCTCCATCCACCACTGCCTGAATCCGAAAGACTTCGCGAAAAGCCAATCCGGCATATACCTGAGCTGCACAGCCCTTCCCTGTGACGAAGCTCGTATGGTAGCGCCCTAGCGGCATGGTCCTTTTGCTGTCCAGGCTCCTCCATGGCGCGAACCCGCTATGGCCGCGGCTGCTCCAACAGAATCATCGTGGCTGCGTTTGGAGCCTGCAGCCATTGTCGGTCGGGCCAGCCTGAGCAGGGCCACGAAATGAGGCACTCAACGCCACTGGTGTCATTACAGGTTGGTTAAAAATTCTAATCTCCGTTTTATGTCTCTTTTTTTTCCTAGACGGATTGGAAATCTTTTTTTTTGTCTTTTCTTTCAAACGTTCTACTCCAGTTTGCATCAGCGATGGTGGTCGTTTTCCTTTTCCAATTCATTTATCCTTCGGTAAAACAAACATGTGCTTCATAACGATGCTCTTCTGTTTGGCATGGCAGGCCACCAAAATCATGCCCAGGCACCAGTCAAATGTGGTGTAGGCAACAGACCAGGCCGGTGGTCAACTCCAAGGAGATGGTATTTGTCTGGAGGCCCGCGGTGAACCACGGTGGCAATCAAAGCACAAGGCCGATAGGCTGCATGGAGAGGCTCGGCCTGTTGCCCTTCCCCATCGGCACAGGAGCGCCGCAGCGGGGGGCCTGATTTCAATATCCGCTTCAATGGGTCTGCAGCGGGCCACTAGTGAGGAGGAGCAGGGGCTGCGTCCCACGGCCTGCGATGCAAACCGACCAGGCAAAAGAGGGGGCTGGGCTACGCGTCGACCTCTGAGGTGGCCACGCCGTGCACAGGGTGACGTGCTGGTCTCTGGACGTGGCCACATCGATCCAAATGCTGTGGGGGGCGGAGAGGCTTGCGCCTTCAGCTCTCAACTATTTTCAACTGAGTTCTGATATTCCCTAAAAACAATCTAAGGAATGATCGCTTAAATCACAAAAGTTCGCCACCAATAAACCTTTCAGTAAATTTGTTTTGAGTTATGACACGTGCCTATTACAGTTTGAATGAACATCCTAAGAGTTGTATTTTTCTCAATACCAGCACCAATTTCATTAACATTTTTTTTTTAAGGGGCGACGCCCACAAGGGGAATTTCATCAACATTTAGAAGATTCAGCCACAACAAGTTCATGTCATGTGACGAAGCAAAAAACAAAACCAAATCATTTGTACCTGTTTGCTTGCTGGGCTGCGACCCCATGAAAGTCGCACTGCCTGCTTTCCTATTGTTGATCCATTCAGCCCTTGCAGTGCTTCTTCCGCATCAGCTCTACAATTACAGATATGCACATACCATCTCAAATCTTGCAGTAACTAAAAATGCAAAGAAATTGCTAGTTTCTTATATCAGCGTATTAGGTGCATAATGTAAGGATACGGATGAAATATCTTAGACATACCTGTTCACAAACTGAACAAAGCCACATTGCTTTCCAACAGGAATTTTGACAGAGGCAAGATCACCATACTTTGAAAATGCTTTCCTTAGTTCATCTTCACTAACGTTGGGATCAAGCCCACCAACGTATACCTGCAGCACTAATATATGAGATAGTGTCGTAAAACCATCGTTCTTTTCTACTTGCAAGTACAAGAAAGCATGCAGTTCACATTGTAAAAATGACAGCTTGTAAACAAATATAATACACATCAATGTGTTTAGATCTCTCACATGGAGGTGGTACCATTTAATACATTGGCAAAAAAATTTGCAAACCACCATATTTAATACCTTTAACAAATAATATAATCAAATACTAATAACCAAAGGTGTGCAATGGATATTATTAAGAGTCTTAAACAGCAGGTAAAGTAGAACTGCAGTATAATTTTTTTTCCTGCAAGTCAACAAGACACCAGTAATAACCCTATCATACCGTCCTGTTAGTGGCGTCTGCATCAGATTGCCTAGGTGGAGAGGAGCCAGAATCGCCTGACATACAAAAATCATAAGAAAACAAAATTCACATTAGATGGAGAGTAACAAGCAAGACTAGAAATAGAAATCTTCCACATAAGAATTGGCATTGTTATACTATGATGTTACTTTATAGTTTATACCATGTGCCCACAGGCCCACACATTTTGTCCAATACTACAAGCTGTAACGGACACTAGTGAAACAGGTCTCAAAGCTTACTCCTTCAGAAAATGAGCACATGACGCGCATAGTAGCATGCACTAGATAATACCTACCAGATAGCCCACACTTCATCTGTATAAACAGTCATACAGCTATCACTACACAAGATATAAAAGAAAATGATTGTTGCATCTTCACGTCAATCATGAAGAAGGGACAACATTGGACAATATAAGATGAGCCTACGGAATGCAGAAAATGAAAGGCTGCATAACATGTAACCAAAGGGACAGGTCATACAAACAACATTTACTGGAAATACCTGAAGATCTTCTAGGAGTTGCTGGTCCTATTCGAATAGGTCTTGTGGAACAGTATACACCATTCATTTCAGTCATTGCATGAGTTTTGTCGTTATCATCACCAAACCTAACAAAGCCGTAGCCCCTAGAACGGCCCGTGTTTGCATCAATGATAACTTTAGCTCCTTTCACTGATCGATATTTGCTAGCAAAAAGTTCCATCAACATGTCATCAGTAACATCCACAGCCAAATCACCAACAAATATAGAGTGATCAGATGCAACTTCTGAGCGTTTTTCTCCCATGCTATATGATGCCCAGTTTAACTTAAAAGCTCGGTCAGTATTAGGCATTACATGACCGGAAAAGTTCTGTAGTGCTTTCTCTGCTGATGCGTGAGAAAAGAATTCAACAAAACCATAACCCTCAGAAACTCCCGAATGCCTATTGCGAATAACTTTAATTGTCACCACCTACAAAAACAGAATTAAGTAAAAAAATGATTGTCAGTAATTTACAGGGGAAAATACTATACTATTGAGAAATCTGCAACAGATCTTTTGAAGAAAAAAATATATAATCACCAGAATGCAACCACTACCGGACTATTACAAATCAAATGCATTTATGACAATAGCCATAACAGACAAGCTAGCACATTTACCACCTTACAAACATAATAATGCTCCATAATCAACACACTGACACACAAAATTCAGTTAAATTTGCATCATGGGACTGTAGCAAAAACACGTGCTAACTATTTTAGTTCGACAAAACTGCACGAGAAGGCCTGGAAGTTGGCGCCTTTAGCAACTACCGAGCCTGGCAGACTACAAAGCTCGCGGTTTTATCATCACAGGGCCAAAATTATCCGCAAAATTATGATTCTATGCCAATCGCAACACGTTATAAACGAACCAACGCGTAGACACGGTCCACATCTAATTAGACTGGAGAGATCCGGTACGGACAAGGCTGGATCGGAGCAGCAGGCTCAGGGAGAAAACCAACCTCGCCACTGGGGCCGAAGCAGCTGTGGAGGTAGTTCTCATCCATCCAGTACTGCAGGTCGCCGACCCAGATCGTCCGGTTCTCGTCGCCTCCGTTCCCGCCGGATCCACCCGACGGAGGAGGCGGTGTCACCGAGGCCGGCGGCGCGAAGTGCTTCACGAACTGCGGCGGTGGAGGCGGTGGCGCGGCCACCATGGGGTGTGGCGGCGGGTACGGGATGACCACCCACCGCGGCTGCGGCATGTGGTGGTGCGGGTGCGGGTGCCCGTGCCCATGCGGAGGGGTCGCCGCATGCGCGTGCGGGTGGTGTTGTGGCACCGCGGCCGCCGGGGCATCGGTGGTGGCCACCGTCGCCGCCATCTGCATCGCTGCCGCAGCCAGGACGAGGAGGAAGAGACAAGCCGCCGGGTGCCGAGCTCGCGAGAGGGTGGAGGCGGAAAGAGAGGAGGAGCTCGTGGTTGGGGGTGAGGCCGGCTATATATAGGGCGTTACAAACGGATTTGGACCGTCCGATCTAGGATTTCGTGGTGGCGTAGCCATTCGATGAGCGGGAGCGGAGAGGCTGACGCGTGGGCCCGGTCGGATCTGCAGCCTAGGGGATTGATTTTAGGGAAGGGAGTTGGGCTCTGCTGCTACTTTTCTGGGTACTTTCGTTGGAAATGTGCGGCTGCTATTTTGCCATTTCGGGGCAGTTAGACAGAGGCTTTGGTTCATGGCAATAAATGGCATGATGGGATGGTTACTGGACTTTGAGAGTTTTTTTTGATACAGTATAAAAAGGAAACAAAGTATTTGGACTTGTGCATTCATATATGTAATCTCGGTACTTATTGCCGGTTGTTACCGCACATAAAAAGGCACATATTATGGTTCACCACACGTGTTCGGTAAAGATTTAAAAATAAGATATGTAACGTACATATATGATTTTAAAAACAATCTAAATATAAGAAGTGTGATCGGAAGAGATTTTAAGGCTGCGCCACGGCTGCGGCTGCGGCTGCGGCTCCACTCAATCTCTTTCCAGGGTTGTTGTGTGTTGCGGCCACAGCGGCAGCCGTCATAGCCGCAGCCGCAACAATCTCTACAGATCCTCATGATTAAGTAAAATACTATCACGTCTTATTAGACTAAGGTGGATTTGATGTTCACATCTTCTCGTTCAAATTGCATGTGAGAAACTTTTTAACTGGATTAGAAAGATGGATTAGAAAGATGCCAGACGGGAAATCTTTAGCAAAGGTGTCAAAGTGTATATGAGTGTTTGTGTTTAAAAAAATAAAGTCTATATATTTTCTATTACAATTTAGGGCCTGATTGGTTGGCTGGTTTCAGCCGAACCAGGCTCCTGGGATGCAACCAGCGCATGATTGGATGGGTGCAGCAGCAGTTGGGCCTGTCCCGCGCGGTGCAAGATTCCCTCCTCAGCCAGGCTCTACAGATACGGGGAAAATGGTCGCTTCCGCCGAGCCAGGCTGAACCGAGCTCTCACGAGCTCATGAGCTGCATGCAATGAGAGAGCAGCGGTGCAGGAGCAGCTACATGTCAAGGCAACAAATCAAATGCTTCGCTCAGCTATGCTGTGAGTAACCAGGTAAGCAAACAGCAGGCTTTTGCATGCCATCAGCCTGGCCAGAAGGAGCCTGGCTCGCTGATGCGGTGCAGGCTCGAGCTGTGCAAGAAACCAATCAGGCCCTTAATCAACCTTATGCTTCTTTTAGTTGGGCCAGATCGAAGCCCACTGCACATGGATCGGCTGGAAAACTTTAGTCGAAACTCCAGCCCATCCGAATGATTTGAGTCAAGATTCGGCCCAACTAAAGAACCAGATTTGGCATACGTTTTCTTAAGATGACAAATTTGGCATGGCATGGTTGTTTGGGAAAATATTCAGTGCAAACCATCTATTCGGTGGAATCGTGAGAACCCTCTCCAAAAACCTACTTAGAAGTTTTGAAAAATTATGAAACTTGGCATACGAGTAGAGGACATGGTGGGAAACATGCACACAAAATTTCAGATCCAAATTCAACTTCTACTAAAAGATGCAAAAATAAAAAATCATGAAGAAAGAGGAGGAAAAGGACAAAAAAGTGAATGTGCAGTATTTTTGTCCTCTTCCACTCTGATTTGTTATTTTTACATCTTTTAGTAGAAGTTGAATTTGGATCTGAAATTTTGCGTGCCTGTTTCCCACCATGTCCTCTACATGTATGCTAAGTTTCATAATTTTTCAAAACTTCTAAGTAGGTTTTTGGAAAGGGTTTTCACGATTTTATCGAATACGTGGTTTGCACTGAATATTTTCCCTGGTTGTTTATTCTTTCTTAGACCATTGGAATGGATCCATCGATTGAAAAGTTAAAGAGTCAAGACTAGATTTGAAACGTATAAATTAAACTCGAACGTTTGTTTCAAAGTTTAAAATTCTTCACGATCAGATGCACGACGTCTCTGTTTTTCTTTTCTTCTTGTCAATCATTAATCTTTCCGATTTTGTAAGCGAAGTCGATGCATATGAAACAGGCGGCAAAATTTGATCCATTCTTCGTTTATTCATCATCATGGCAATCGATCTCACAATGGCGCACAACTGCACTCTGCATGAACCCAACAAAGCCGCAACAAGGTGAACAATGGCCGGCGCGCGTACATCATCATCACGCGGCGTTCACGAAAGCGACCATCCTTTGGAGCATCTCCTTGGCCTTGTCGCAGTCGGGCTTGAAGAGATAGAAGACGTGGCCCTCGCCCATGGTCTCGAGCAGCTCGACGGCGCCCTCCTGTCCGGCCCGCGCCGCGGCGACCGCCTCGGCGTAGGCGCGGCCGCGCCACCTGAGGAAGTCCCCCTCGGCGGCGCACACGAGCACCCGGTCGCACGCCAGAGTGTCCAGCCCCGGCGCGCCGGGCGCCATGGGGTTCATCCGCGGGTCGTCCATGCCGCTGGTGTCCGGGCACGAGAAGAACCAGAGCCCCGCGCCCATGGCGCGCGCCGCCGGGTCGCGCGGCTCCTCGCCCACGGCCTCGGAGCCCCAGAACCAGGGGTGGATCAGCACCGCGCCCCTGAGGGGACGACGCGGCGACGACGGCGGCGAGCGCGCGACGAGCTCCGGGTGGATGGCGAGGTGGTGGCAGATGTTGGCGCCGGCGCTGTCCCCGGCGACGAAGACGCGGCCCAGGTCCCCGTGCGCAGCGACCCAGGGGCCGGCGGCGGCGAGCGTCCAGTTGAGCGCCGCGAGGCAGTCGTCGTAGGCCGCCGGGAGCGGGTGCTCCGGCGCCAGGCGGTACTCGACGGAGACGCCGAGCGCGGGGCAGGCGGCCGCGAGCTGGTTGAGGAAGCGGTGGTAGTGCGGCGAGGCCGCGGACTCCGCCACGAAGCCGCCGCCGTGGACGTACACGACGACGGGCAGCTTGGCACCGCCGGCGGCGGCGGCGGGGGGCAGGTAGAGGCGGACGGAGTAGGAGCCGAGCGCGACGTCCTTGGAGTCGACGCCCGTGGCGGGGTCGAGCCCCGGCCCCACCGGCGGCGGCACCAGGGGCCGCTCGAGGCGGCCGCTCTTGTAGACCCGGAGCAGCGGGCCGAACTCGCGGACGACCACGTCGTCGTCCTCGGCCGCTGCTGCTGCGCCGGCGCCGGCGGTCGGGGCGGGGTTGGACGCCATGTCTGGCTGCTTGCCGAGGATCTCGGCGAGGCTAGGAGTAGTGCGAAGCGGGACGAGGAGAGGAGACGGACTCTTCAACGCTTGTGATGTGGGAGAGGTGTACTGACCAGTGCAGTGACCTCCTCAAGTAACCGACGGTGAGGAGGTCTTGCGTTTTTCGTGGGGTGGCAACGACAGACGGGCAACGTTGGTGAAGTGTGCGTTTGTGGTGTGGGAGAAAGATACGTGCGCGACTCGTGAGCCCCGCTTCTAGATGGCCGGAGCTTCTTGGCTTTGGTGGCGTTGCGTACGTGGGACAGGCGCAGGAACACCGACAGACAGGCAGGGACGGCTACGACGCAGTATACCGTTTGACGTGGTGCGCGCGCCTACCTCGCCGGCGATGCTGAAGGGGGTGTCCGTGTTTTTAGGCTTAAAGTCATATTAAACTAATCTTGCTATTTAGACGTGTTAAATAAGTTTAATTATAAAATTTTTTTTATAGATGTGTGCTAATTTGCGAGATGAATCTAATAAACCTAATTAAGTTATGTTTTGCTACAGTGATGTTACAGTAACTATCATCTAATCATAACTTAATTACTCTTATTAAATTCGTCTTACAAATTAGTACAAAATTCTGTAATTAGTTTTTTAATTAAATTTTATTTAATACTTTTAAATAACAAAATTTTAAACGGCCTAAAATTAGACCAAAAGAACGAACACATGAGTCCTGCACCGCTGCTGCTTGTCAATCGTCAGCAGTGGCGCACGTACGGCGGCGGTCTGCTCGGGCGGTGGGTGGGTCGGTTCTCGCTGCTGCACACACTTGTTGGTTTCGACGGACGCGGGCCGGAACTGAATTGATTGCGCTGGGGCCCGGGCCGCGATGCATCTTTGTCTGGGCCGCTGCTCAACGCGGGACTACTTGGATCACCGTCAATGCATGCACGTGCTGCCGAAAATTTTGGACGTTGATCGTCGGGCGCGTGGCGTTGCGTTGCGTTATGGGCCGCCTGGCGGAACAGGAGCGGCGGATTGGCTCGCTGATGGATTGATCTGGCTAAGGCCTCGGCGAATCTGTATTCACGGCCACTTACAGGATTTCTTGGTGCATGGCGTGATAGATCCAACCAGCTGTCCTCTTCTCGGCCGTTGGCTGCCAGCAGCTGTACGGCTCAGCAAGACTCGTTTTTTCTTTCTTTCCATCCCCGACGTTCTTTACGGGATCAACACAACAGCACTGGTGGATTGATCTGGCAAGGCCTCGGCGACTCGCGCTGTGTCAGCAGTCAGCTAGCAGCCCAGCCCTGCGGTGCGGCGTCCATTTGGAGCCCTCTTGTGTGAACGGGACGTCGGGACTGCGACGTAGCCGCGTGGAACGACCCTAAGCTTAACGCTTCTGCAAGTTGATGATCTTCTTGCTGCAGGCTCCCATCGCACCCCCGCGCCCGCCGAAGAAGACCGCCGTGCATGGCCGATCAGCGGGGCGGCGAAGGGCATTCTTATTGACAGCCACGAGCCTTCATTGGCATCTGGCCATGGCAAACCATATGCGGAACGCAATCATTCACGCACGACACACGCATGTGTGCCGAAGAACAGACCCTAGCTTATCCGGCCGGTCAGCCCCAGTCGTGGCCCCGTCAAGGGATCACGCGCTTGAGGTCTGTGATGTGATGATACCTTCTGCTCGGATCCAATGCGCGCGCCACCGCTCCCTCTTGGTTAACAAGATCAATATATAATACTTGAAAACCGTAATTGAGTTTTTCTTTTTTACTTACCTACCGTGCATGCATGCACATGCTTCAACCATTTTACAACTCGCATCAACAATTTTGTAGTGCTTGACCTAATAAACTTCGAGTATCATCTCCATAGGTTCCAACGACGATACGTGGTATGCCTTTCAACATTTTTTTTATTACACCAAGGATTATCTATATAAAATGATTCTATAATACAATTGACATCTTAGGTTTTAAATACCCTTGTACGTAAATAAAGATTACTCCAAGTTGTTTTTTTTTAAAACACAGACACTGAGAAACTGCAGCGTCCCGGGTAATTAAAACACCCGAAACTCCGTGTTTTCCGTACTTGCCCCAGGATCAATGACAAGTACACACGGAAATCACAGTGGAACCATAACCATATCAAAATTAACTATCAAGTTTAATTGAAATTTACAAAACGTTGGCTCAACGGCCGACGAAATACCTTAACAAATAAACACAGCGGTAACATAAAGGAATTCAAATATCCAGCGTGTGCCCCGTGTTCATCCCACAGGCAATTGACTGGAAGTTGAACTCCTAGAAAGAACGGCATCGTTCCTCACCGAAATCCTCGTCATCTCTGAAACCAAGTTATCGGAGGCAAGCAATGCGGGTGATTAATAAGAAAACTATAATTATATGCAAGGCCAAATAAAGGAAGGTATAATATGGGTAAATTTGCATAAATGAGCAAATGGTAATCTAAACTTGATTAATGAAATAATTACTAAATTAAATTGCTTGAATATAAATTGCATAAAGGTAAGTACAAGTAAATTATCATATAAATAAAGTGACATACTTGACTTCCATGTCAAGTTCCTATAAAATCATTATCTAAACCAATTCATATATCAATAATCATCATGATCAATTTTAATCCCAACCATTCTCTAAACAAAGTCCTATCATCAAGGAGCTTGAGACCGCAAGCACGGCCATTCGAATGGATTAATTACTCTGCAGAGTTTGTACGCTGTACCCATGGACAGTGAGTGACCGTCTGTGGTGTTGCAAGCACCGTGCACTCACGAAGTGTGCACATCGGTATCACGCATGACGTTTTCATTAGCCGTTTGTTAACCTTGCCTTCCCTAAATTGTAATAATCCCTCCGTACCTACCAGCTAACATCCCAGAGGTACAATTTTCCCCTCCTTCAAATATGGATAGTTAGGCAGGAATTAAAAGGGTACAATTCATTGTGTCAGCAAACTTTGATCCCACACGTTATAGTAATGGGAGCCCCTTCGAATAACCCCACCAAAAAATCGGGGAATTATCCGCACATTCTCTACTTCTAGAAGACAAGGCAACATTCAACTAATTACTTAGCCATAGCCGTCCCATACCAGCATCCATGGTCGCACGATGTTTCCTTAAATCAAGTTACAAATGTACCGGTCCTTATGCGATGCGACGGGTCTCCAAAATCATGATTATCAAACAATCATTATTCCAATTTAACATTATCACATCAAAACCCGTCAACATCTAAATTATCATCATATATCATCAGCAACAACTTCCCATCAACATAATCCGTAAATTTAATGATTATACATGTACTTACATTTATACAAAATATAGTTATTCATTTTAGCAAGCTTAATTAGCAATTAATTATACCATAAAGCTTAGAGCGTATAACCATTATGATAACCCATCTTATGGTTACAAGGAATTATGATATGGTCCAACAAAGGGATGGAATCCTTAGGTAATATCTACCATTTCCCAAAATGAGCATTTTTAGTGATATAAATTATGCACAAATTAATCCTACATATTAAGCACTTAAATGCATTTACAAACATAGGATCAAAATGATCAAGGGGGTGTGCTTGCCTCGCACCTTTATATAATTCACATGACGATCTTCAAATGTTGATTTTCACGTGATGTAGTCCTCCGACGATTCCCTCACGTTTGCGATAAACACCGAAAGATCCAAATAAAGTCATCGATTGAAGATCCAATAAAATCTACAATAAAAATACCATATTTCGAATAAAAACCAAAGAGCATGATTATGGAATGCATTTCATGAAAATAACTATGTACTCGGATGTTGTACGAATGAATTACGCGTTCTCGAATTCTATCGATAAACAGATAGAAGAAGGGATACTAGGGCTCTCGCGACTCCATTTATCCTACGGTGATAATTTGCTAAGAGATATATTCCTGGCCTTATAATGGCCATATTCACCTAGACAAGTCATTTAGGAGTTATTTACGTTTAAAGAAAACAAGATATAAGATTATACATAAATCTTTATTCACAAACTCCTATAGTGAAAATGATGATATGCATATATTTTTCTTGATGGTGATTGCGTGCATATCTATTATATTAAATCCATAATTATTTCTACATTTAAACATGGCATTGTTTAACAAACATAAATAAACAAACTAAACTTACGTAGCAATTATTCATACAACGATTTTACCTGTAAAATGAAGTTACATGCTTCTAATGTATATGTAAACACTCCTATGTTTTAATATCTTAATTTATTTTCTATAAATATTTATATGCCTTTACGCATACATATGACATAGTTAAAGATGTGTTTCTTTTAAACGAAATTATTTACATGTGGCTTGCTCTGAAGGTTTATTTTACATGTTTCAGATATTATGGATATGACATTATGTACATAGGTAACTTAAACATTTAACACTAATGAGTGTGCATGGAAAGGTGAATATAAACTACATGCATGGAAAGCATACATATTGTGCATGTTTGTTTCCAAGTTAATTTAATTACTAATGTTTCATCATCCTTACCTAAATTATTTATGTATGGTTACATGCATGCTTTTGATGTGCAACAATATTCATGGGCATGGAATGTAAATAAATCCATATGCAACGCATACATAATAAGTTTATTTACTTAGGTTAATTAATTTAACATTAAAGGTAAAGTTTGTACAAAACTACCATTTTAAGACTACATGTGACAACTAGGGCAAAATCTATATATTTTAATTATAGTGATGGCATGCAAATTTATTGTACAAATAACAATTAAATTCTCACAAAGAAGCATGTTGTTTCTTAAGAAATAAAACAAGTCTAAATATTTATTTTTCCTAACAATTTTTCCCTATGATCAAATACTAAACTACAGTGGAGATAGATTCTGAAAAGTTCATAAAGTAATCTATTCTTATTTATTTTCCATAAGCAAAACTCCAAATATTTATTTTTAAACAAAGCACCTAGCTAGCTTACTTTCTCCTATGAATTTTTCCTAAGTTCATATATCATATGTTTACATAAAAAGGAGCCTAAAAACATAAGGAATTTTTCTAGATATTTTCCCTAATTTTTCCTCATTGTTTTTCTATCTATTTCATGCTAAAAACGATTAAACTTAAACTGGCCAATCGGATGACGACACATGGCGGCTTATGAATGATTTAAATCAAACCAGCGTGCGCACAGTGAACACGGCGACTGAGTGGCTCGCCGGCGACGAACTACGGCTCGGCGACGTAAACATGCTACACCAATCGATGCGCGAGCTCGAGATCTACACTCCAGTAGCGATCTCGTCGCAGATGATGACCTGTAGCGGCGGTGCGACGATGACCTAAGCGGCGCGGCGGCAGAGCTACGGCGAGAAGTGCAAAGCAAAGCAAGGCGACGTGTTCGCGCTATGCACCTAGCATCTACGGGTCGCCAGGAGGCTCACCGAGCAAGCAGTGCGAGCAGCGACGACCGGAGTCGGTGACTTGCCGGACGGCGGCGGCGAAACAGGGGAGACAATGGCGACGAGGTGTCTCCGCTCAAATTCCTAGAGCAATAGCAAGGGGAACCAGATCAGCATCGCACTGGGGTATCAAAAGCACGAGAATTTGAGGTAAAGCTCACCGGAAGAACTCGAATTGCCGGCAATGGCGGTGGCGGCCGATTTTGGGAAAAACTCAAATTCACGTCACTCTCTTCACTTCTCTCATCGAGGACTGCTCGAAAAGCTTGGAGAGGGCCAGAGAATGTGCACAGGAAAGCAGCTCGAGCTTTTGTAGTGGTTTCAAGGCGGTTTGCCGTGGGGACGCACTGACGCGCTCTGCGCCCTCGTGGCGAAAGGAGAATGGAGAAGGAGAGGAGGCCCTGGATCGTAATCGTGTGTGCGAGAAGCTGCGCGGAACTCCGTGGCGTGCGTGGCAACCGGTTTTGCGGCGCTGCAGTGCGGAGACAATGGGGAACAGGAGGGCGGCGCCATGGCGGCGAATGGCGTCGCGCGGGCGCGCGTTGCGCGGATCGTCCTCTCCTCGTCCGCGGTGCAAAGTCAGCGCGGGAACAGATGAAGGCATAGACGTGGCGTGGTTTGTGAGAGGAAGAGGCGAGAAACCGGCTGCGACGTGGCGGGGAAACGACGGCCGGCGTTGGGCGGCGGCGCGGATCGCGGCGCGGCGCGTCGCGTCGTGCGCGCTGGGAAGGAAAAGGAGAAATGGGCCGGCACGGGCTGATGCAGGCTGGACCGGGCCGAAGTGAGCTGGTGCTACTGTTAGAGGAATGGGCTGAGCCCAAAATAACGAGTTACTATTCTTTCTATTTTTCAAACTGGCTGAGAAGATTACAAATTTTCTACCTATGCAAACGATCTCTAAAAATTCTGAAAAATTCACAGAAATTAATTCTCTGTGATTCCTAGTGATGGTGAATTTTGGGGAATTTTTGGTAAAGCCAATTTCCCACGAAAATTCAGAGAGTTTATGTGCACATATAATTGTCATGCATGTATGAGTTTGAAAATTCCAGAATTTACTCGAATATAAAATTCAAACATGAAAACCAACTTTCAATATGCAAACCTCAAATAGGAACATCTCAAAATCAAAACCATAAGAAAAGTATTTATTTGAAGCCAAAAGAGTCAAATTAACATTTTATTTAGAAAATTTCCATCGAATTTATTTTGTAGCTTTAGAGCTTAGGTTAATGAGCGATTATTTTTCTTAAAAACGACGGCCTAGGGGCCGGGATGTTACAGTCTACCCCCCTTAAAAAGAATCTCGTCCCCGAGATTCCGCAAAGTGTTAGTGTGGATGTTTACGAAGGTTAGTTTCAAGGTGTCGAGATGTTCTTTGATCTTCGGCGTGTCACACGTAGGGAACAATCTTCATGTATTCTTCGATATGGTAGATTTCTTGAGATTGTTCTCCGATGTAGTGTATATGTCCTTCATGCTTGATGAACATTGGTATTTTGAGGAAGAGGAATCCTTTTAAAGAAATTTTCGGGGTTTTGTTAACATTTGTTAGTAAAGATTACAAAAATTTTCTTCAGCTCATAAAAGAGGTTAGTACTCGTTTGATCAGAACGTTGGTAGAGTTAGATATATCTTACGTCCTACCCCCCCTTAAATAAATTTTAACTTATCATTTATAAAATATATGGAATGCAATGCACACTAGATAAGTTAATTCCTTCGCCTTTAAGGCTTTGTAGTAGGGGATCATCTTCTTACATCCTTCTTGCTTCCTTCCTCGATGCTGCCATTACTTTCTTGTTCTTGAAATATGTTTATGAAGTCTACTCGCTTCCTCCTGGTATAGTTAGTTCTTAGTCCTTGATATTTCTTCATAAAACTCCTTCCCTGTTTGGACCCCAACATGAAGCTTCATCTTCCAAGATGTATAGAGGTTAACATTAAATCTCTCTTGCGTTGTCATGGTCAAGTATGTTATCTCGTCGCAAGGGTTAGTATATATTTTCTAGCTCTAGTTTCGTCAAAAGTTAGTGAGTACACATGATCAAAGGCAAGGTTGAGTTTATTCAACTTTAGGTGTAAAAACTTTTAAAAATAAACCTAAAGCAAGGAAAAATTTGAATGAATCTTGCAAACATTTTGTTTTCGACTAAAGATTATTTTAGAAGATTCTTGTTCTAGAGAAATTAGGACAGGATCAAAATACAAGGGAATTTCCAAAGAACTAGATGGAAGTTAGAAGTATTAGAAATGAATCCAATGGAATTTCATGTCGTATAAACAAACGAGTTTGCAATGGTAAAACAAAACCAATAAGATTGATTATAGAATCGTTGAAATGCTATGAGGCTCGATAAATGGATAAAAGCCACAACAATTGGCATTTCTGAAAAAGGGTTATTAAGGCAATGAGATTACTAAGTTGGAAGTTTCAAGGAGAGTTTAGAAACTTATTTCAAAGTTTGCAAGACAAATTTATAAGAACAAGATCAAAATTAATCCTAAAGATTGAATCACTATAATTGCAATGTCATAATAAGAGGTGTTTTGCATACAAAGTCAAGTTGACGCGTGACAATAGAAGTAAATGGGATCATATGATACGGAAATGTTGGGATATAGTAAATGAATTATTTTATTGAAGAAAGGAAGTTGAGAATAATGGGCTAACTTTCTAATGAAATTTGACATTAAGGAAATGATGAGTGGAGATTGAGTAAAATGGATAGGGTGAGCGATGAAATTTGTCCATAGATTTTGTAAAGAATATTTACCATCTCGATTGACGTTCAAATAAGGATGATAACAGTTTATGACAATAAGATGTAAATATACAAGATGGCTTCCTTGGAATATACAAGACCAAAGAAATTTTTTTCAAAAAATTAAATTAACATAGAGCAATAGGTTTCTAGGCTTCGTGAAACATGAAGGTCAAAGTTTTCATCAGATCATATATAAAAAAATCAAGGTTGATTCTAGAGACCACATCAATATAGATCATGTGATCTCTTGGTTAGACAAGCCAAGAAAATACGATCTTCAATTTAAGACTACCAGTGGTGGATATCGGGATCAATGGATATCGAGCTAGTAAAATAAATGAATTTTACCCCAAGGTAAGGTAGCTAGACCAATAGGATTGGTTATGTAATATCGCAAATGATACGACAGCCAATGAAGGAGAAATGCTACCACATTTGACATTCGAGGAAATGGCAACCAATCCATGCGAACATGGTTACCGAAAAAAAACATCAAGAATAGGTTAGAAACCAATTCCAAGGTTTACAGGAGGAGCACCTCAGGATTGAATCGAAACTGATTTAAAATTTGAGTCAATAGGAACTCGATGCCACGATGAAGGGCTTTAAAGTTAAGATCAAAATGATATATGTCAATATGAGCATGCCTAATGATGCGGTACAACAATTACTAAAATATGATCAATGAATTATAGGTAAGCAATGGGACAACTCGACAAGAAATTTCATGAAAGTTTCTACGCTTGAAATTTAAAGACATTAAGAAATGCAATCATCATGCTTTGCAAATCATGATGTGATATGATCATAGGAGTACCAAAATTAAGCGCAATGCATCCCACTATCCTTAATTAAATTTATTTTCAAATTTTTATATCTATCTATTCATTAACCTTAACCCAAGGTATCCGGCAATTTAGAAATCCATTACTAGAAAACTTGCACTCGATTAGATAGTCCATCGAGTATTTGTGTGAAAACCAAAACACTGCTTAAATCAACAATATCTGGTTCTGAATGTTGAGATAACCAAATAATCCGCTTAATATTATAACATCATGAGAAATCCAGATAGTCCAATAATCCCAATAGAATGACATTTTCCAATAATCCATGAATCCGAGATATAATAGTCCGAAAAATTAGATTATCCACTGAGCTTTGGAATATTCATACAATTCTAAATAACCAAAATAATATCCAGTAGTAAATAGATATCCTCTGATCAATGCCGAAGCTAAGCTCATCACGCTGCCATAGCATACCTTGGGACATTAACTTCCTTAAATTTTTCATTGTTAACTAACAAAGTGTGAAACATGACCTTATATAATTGTATCTATGATGTTATATTGTTAAAGTCAGTCTATATGAACAAAGGGAGGAGAGTATGCTAAAAATATGTGAAGGATGAACAAGTGAGAGTATAAGATCCTTTTGAAATTGAAAAGACTGTCAAAAGGAGGATAACAACAAGGATATGATAATTATACAAATATCAAGGGTACAGTTGACCTGAAGGGTCGATGTTCAAAGTAACAGCACTCTAAGATAAAAGGAAGGTTTAGCTACTCATGAAAGAAGGAAATTTGGTACGGTCCTTCGATGGCGCTTACCGACTTAACAATGAACCGTGGGTGACTTAATAAGAGCTAGAAACATGGAATAGATCAAATAATAAAAATGTTATCGAGTCAACAAGAGATATAACATGGCTTTACTATGAGGTAGGTCATGCTTGAGAATGAATCAAGAAAAGTTCTGATACACTCGATCAATAAAAAGTGTGCAACTAGGGAGGTTAAGAGGTATAAGTTAGCAACGTCACAACGTTAAAGTTAACATATGTCGTGGTCAATATTAGTATGATATTATCCTAGAGGAAAGTTTGCAAAATTTAAATTATTTATTTTAGCATCAGATTTTATGTTTCCAAAATAAAACACCAAAATCACATAAGACACCAAATCGAAAAGAACGAGCAAATCGACCGCAAACGGAATCTCCGGGATTTTTGAAAACAATTTTCTTCTTATTGATTATATTCATAGGTCTTTATGGCATAACACTTTTAAAATGCCATATAATCCTACCTTAATATTTTCTTTTTACGGCCTATATATTTATACCTCCTAAGAAATTTTGAGAAGAAAAAGAAAAGAAGTTCTAATACTCATCATTATGCTTTTCCTCTTCTTGCCTAACTCTTGATAAGATATCAGAAATGGAATCAGGGAGGAAATAGAATCAAAAGCAAGATGAGATATAATAAAGAATATTTAGGATCAAGGTTGGGAAAAGAAGACAACGTTCTTCTTCTTCTTTTTCTCCTTAACTAAGAAAGAGATGAGAGTGGGTAAATAATTTTCTCAAAATCAAATGAGAATATAAATGAGAAAAGAAACTAAGATTTAGAAAAGGTAGAGAAAAATTCCTATATTTTCCTCAAATATATTGGAGAATTTTGAAAATATGGCTTCAATTTACTAATCTATTCTAACAACCGGTCTATCTAGGGTCAACCTGCAGTCAATATAGCTCTGGTACCAACTGCAGCGTCCCGGGTAATTAAAACACCCGAAACTCCGTGTTTTCCGTACTTGCCCCAGGATCAATGACAAGTACACACGGAAATCACAGTGGAACCATAACCATATCAAAATTAACTATCAAGTTTAATTGAAATTTACAAAACGTTGGCTCAACGGCCGACGAAATACCTTAACAAATAAACACAGCGGTAACATAAAGGAATTCAAATATCCAGCGTGTGCCCCGTGTTCATCCCACAGGCAATTGACTGGAAGTTGAACTCCTAGAAAGAACGGCATCGTTCCTCACCGAAATCCTCGTCATCTCTGAAACCAAGTTATCGGAGGCAAGCAATGCGGGTGATTAATAAGAAAACTATAATTATATGCAAGGCCAAATAAAGGAAGGTATAATATGGGTAAATTTGCATAAATGAGCAAATGGTAATCTAAACTTGATTAATGAAATAATTACTAAATTAAATTGCTTGAATATAAATTGCATAAAGGTAAGTACAAGTAAATTATCATATAAATAAAGTGACATACTTGACTTCCATGTCAAGTTCCTATAAAATCATTATCTAAACCAATTCATATATCAATAATCATCATGATCAATTTTAATCCCAACCATTCTCTAAACAAAGTCCTATCATCAAGGAGCTTGAGACCGCAAGCACGGCCATTCGAATGGATTAATTACTCTGCAGAGTTTGTACGCTGTACCCATGGACAGTGAGTGACCGTCTGTGGTGTTGCAAGCACCGTGCACTCACGAAGTGTGCACATCGGTATCACGCATGACGTTTTCATTAGCCGTTTGTTAACCTTGCCTTCCCTAAATTGTAATAATCCCTCCGTACCTACCAGCTAACATCCCAGAGGTACAATTTTCCCCTCCTTCAAATATGGATAGTTAGGCAGGAATTAAAAGGGTACAATTCATTGTGTCAGCAAACTTTGATCCCACACGTTATAGTAATGGGAGCCCCTTCGAATAACCCCACCAAAAATCGGGGAATTATCCGCACATTCTCTACTTCTAGAAGACAAGGCAACATTCAACTAATTACTTAGCCATAGCCGTCCCATACCAGCATCCATGGTCGCACGATGTTTCCTTAAATCAAGTTACAAATGTACCGGTCCTTATGCGATGCGACGGGTCTCCAAAATCATGATTATCAAACAATCATTATTCCAATTTAACATTATCACATCAAAACCCGTCAACATCTAAATTATCATCATATATCATCAGCAACAACTTCCCATCAACATAATCCGTAAATTTAATGATTATACATGTACTTACATTTATACAAAATATAGTTATTCATTTTAGCAAGCTTAATTAGCAATTAATTATACCATAAAGCTTAGAGCGTATAACCATTATGATAACCCATCTTATGGTTACAAGGAATTATGATATGGTCCAACAAAGGGATGGAATCCTTAGGTAATATCTACCATTTCCCAAAATGAGCATTTTTAGTGATATAAATTATGCACAAATTAATCCTACATATTAAGCACTTAAATGCATTTACAAACATAGGATCAAAATGATCAAGGGGGTGTGCTTGCCTCGCACCTTTATATAATTCACATGACGATCTTCAAATGTTGATTTTCACGTGATGTAGTCCTCCGACGATTCCCTCACGTTTGCGATAAACACCGAAAGATCCAAATAAAGTCATCGATTGAAGATCCAATAAAATCTACAATAAAAATACCATATTTCGAATAAAAACCAAAGAGCATGATTATGGAATGCATTTCATGAAAATAACTATGTACTCGGATGTTGTACGAATGAATTACGCGTTCTCGAATTCTATCGATAAACAGATAGAAGAAGGGATACTAGGGCTCTCGCGACTCCATTTATCCTACGGTGATAATTTGCTAAGAGATATATTCCTGGCCTTATAATGGCCATATTCACCTAGACAAGTCATTTAGGAGTTATTTACGTTTAAAGAAAACAAGATATAAGATTATACATAAATCTTTATTCACAAACTCCTATCGTGAAAATGATGATATGCATATATTTTTCTTGATGGTGATTGCGTGCATATCTATTATATTAAATCCATAATTATTTCTACATTTAAACATGGCATTGTTTAACAAACATAAATAAACAAACTAAACTTACGTAGCAATTATTCATACAACGATTTTACCTGTAAAATGAAGTTACATGCTTCTAATGTATATGTAAACACTCCTATGTTTTAATATCTTAATTTATTTTCTATAAATATTTATATGCCTTTACGCATACATATGACATAGTTAAAGATGTGTTTCTTTTAAACGAAATTATTTACATGTGGCTTGCTCTGAAGGTTTATTTTACATGTTTCAGATATTATGGATATGACATTATGTACATAGGTAACTTAAACATTTAACACTAATGAGTGTGCATGGAAAGGTGAATATAAACTACATGCATGGAAAGCATACATATTGTGCATGTTTGTTTCCAAGTTAATTTAATTACTAATGTTTCATCATCCTTACCTAAATTATTTATGTATGGTTACATGCATGCTTTTGATGTGCAACAATATTCATGGGCATGGAATGTAAATAAATCCATATGCAACGCATACATAATAAGTTTATTTACTTAGGTTAATTAATTTAACATTAAAGGTAAAGTTTGTACAAAACTACCATTTTAAGACTACATGTGACAACTAGGGCAAAATCTATATATTTTAATTATAGTGATGGCATGCAAATTTATTGTACAAATAACAATTAAATTCTCACAAAGAAGCATGTTGTTTCTTAAGAAATAAAACAAGTCTAAATATTTATTTTTCCTAACAATTTTTCCCTATGATCAAATACTAAACTACAGTGGAGATAGATTCTGAAAAGTTCATAAAGTAATCTATTCTTATTTATTTTCCATAAGCAAAACTCCAAACATTTATTTTTAAACAAAGCACCTAGCTAGCTTACTTTCTCCTATGAATTTTTCCTAAGTTCATATATCATATGTTTACATAAAAGGAGCCTAAAAACATAAGGAATTTTTCTAGATATTTTCCCTAATTTTTCCTCATTGTTTTTCTATCTATTTCATGCTAAAAACGATTAAACTTAAACTGGCCAATCGGATGACGACACATGGCGGCTTATGAATGATTTAAATCAAACCAGCGTGCGCACAGTGAACACGGCGACTGAGTGGCTCGCCGGCGACGAACTACGGCTCGGCGACGTAACATGCTACACCAATCGATGCGCGAGCTCGAGATCTACACTCCAGTAGCGATCTCGTCGCAGATGATGACCTGTAGCGGCGGTGCGACGATGACCTAAGCGGCGCGGCGGCAGAGCTACGGCGAGAAGTGCAAAGCAAAGCAAGGCGACGTGTTCGCGCTATGCACCTAGCATCTACGGGTCGCCAGGAGGCTCACCGAGCAAGCAGTGCGAGCAGCGACGACCGGAGTCGGTGACTTGCCGGACGGCGGCGGCGAAACAGGGGAGACAATGGCGACGAGGTGTCTCCGCTCAAATTCCTAGAGCAATAGCAAGGGGAACCAGATCAGCATCGCACTGGGGTATCAAAAGCACGAGAATTTGAGGTAAAGCTCACCGGAAGAACTCGAATTGCCGGCAATGGCGGTGGCGGCCGATTTTGGGAAAAACTCAAATTCACGTCACTCTCTTCACTTCTCTCATCGAGGACTGCTCGAAAAGCTTGGAGAGGGCCAGAGAATGTGCACAGGAAAGCAGCTCGAGCTTTTGTAGTGGTTTCAAGGCGGTTTGCCGTGGGGACGCACTGACGCGCTCTGCGCCCTCGTGGCGAAAGGAGAATGGAGAAGGAGAGGAGGCCCTGGATCGTAATCGTGTGTGCGAGAAGCTGCGCGGAACTCCGTGGCGTGCGTGGCAACCGGTTTTGCGGCGCTGCAGTGCGGAGACAATGGGGAACAGGAGGGCGGCGCCATGGCGGCGAATGGCGTCGCGCGGGCGCGCGTTGCGCGGATCGTCCTCTCCTCGTCCGCGGTGCAAAGTCAGCGCGGGAACAGATGAAGGCATAGACGTGGCGTGGTTTGTGAGAGGAAGAGGCGAGAAACCGGCTGCGACGTGGCGGGGAAACGACGGCCGGCGTTGGGCGGCGGCGCGGATCGCGGCGCGGCGCGTCGCGTCGTGCGCGCTGGGAAGGAAAAGGAGAAATGGGCCGGCACGGGCTGATGCAGGCTGGACCGGGCCGAAGTGAGCTGGTGCTACTGTTAGAGGAATGGGCTGAGCCCAAAATAACGAGTTACTATTCTTTCTATTTTTCAAACTGGCTGAGAAGATTACAAATTTTCTACCTATGCAAACGATCTCTAAAAATTCTGAAAAATTCACAGAAATTAATTCTCTGTGATTCCTAGTGATGGTGAATTTTGGGGAATTTTTGGTAAAGCCAATTTCCCACGAAAATTCAGAGAGTTTATGTGCACATATAATTGTCATGCATGTATGAGTTTGAAAATTCCAGAATTTACTCGAATATAAAATTCAAACATGAAAACCAACTTTCAATATGCAAACCTCAAATAGGAACATCTCAAAATCAAAACCATAAGAAAAGTATTTATTTGAAGCCAAAAGAGTCAAATTAACATTTTATTTAGAAAATTTCCATCGAATTTATTTTGTAGCTTTAGAGCTTAGGTTAATGAGCGATTATTTTTCTTAAAAACGACGGCCTAGGGGCCGGGATGTTACAGAAACATGCAGACACCTTAGTGTCTATGAGGGCCTTACTCACCATACGAACGCACGCACTCAACCCTTACTCTATGGGGGCCTCCGAAAATTGGATCGGCTGATCTTGAAATTCACAAAGTCTCCATAGACGCCTCAGTGTCGACAGAGACGTCGCCTCTCACTGAAAACATAAATAATCGTAAAGAGACAACACACATGTGCCAAGTCTAAGACTTGAAGCCGGGTAGGTTGGTTCCACCACAAAGAACCTAACCAGCTGAGCTATGCTCGTCGTATTACTCCAAAGTTGTTGATAGAAACATTAATTATTCACGATGTTATACATGTTATTCAAACTTAGTTAAACAAACCAAAACTATGGTCAGTTTATTCAAACCCTCACGCGCTCATATGGCAAGCTAGCCTGACATGAGCCGGACTTACTATTCACGATGTTATACAACTAGAGTGTGGATTGAATACCCCAAGGGATAGCTATTCTAATATATAAGCATTTTGAAGCATTCAAAAATTTTCTCACAATGTAAACATTTCTATAGATAGGACAAAATGTGATGGGTTAGTGGGTGAGTGAATAGTTGGTGAGTTGAGTTGAAATGAAAGGCATATATGACTTTTCCCTACTTGACTAAAGATCTACGCTGAGACATGTTAGGCTTAACCGACGTTACTATGTGCAATTTTATTCTGAGCAGATGTAGCCTACCCATCCTTCTCTCTCTTCCCTCCCATCACCGTTTACAATTTCTCCCTCTCTGTGGTACTCGTTCTTACTGCTCGATCTCACGACTTTTGTGTCGATGGAACAGGCACCATCTTGGATAGCTGTATCTGCGACGTGTAAAAATTGTTGACACACACCTTAATTATTGTCAATAAGTTTTGTAATATTGATTAAGGGGACAACGCAAATCAAAGGGGGCATGCCCCCCCTACCCCACCCCTCAAATGCTTTTTAAGGTTTTGATGGACACAAATTATGAAATTTATAGATTTAATTTATTTAATTTCATGCGAATCTACCCCGCAGATCATATTAGTTACACAAAAATGTTCTGGTACAAATGTCATATAAATCGTCTAATTACATCTTCGCACCTCAATATCAATATATTTTGCTTAAAAGATCTAAGTACATATGTTCCGCAAAAATTGAATATACGGTGCTCATGCTTTCAGAGCATGTATGTCTTTACTGTAGGAGTGTAGGTAGGTACATTTGCGGTGAGTTCTTGAAGGGAGTTCTTTTTTGAAACGTCTTTTGAAGTGAGTTGGCCAGTTGGGTGTAGCCATTGTGCTTCCTCGAAAGAAAACCGGAGGGGCCGCCTGGCCTGCCTACTTTTGCCGAAATTGTGTAATGCGCGTGGCGGGCTGGATTTCCGCGTCCTGCACTCCGCTTCCTTCCTCCTCTCTCCTCTCTTCCTCACACCACCTTCTCTTTCCTTGTCCATCTCCTCGCCACCCAAAAAAAGCACCGCACCAAAAGGGGAGGGACGGAGGCCACCCGCCTGCCTGCACACCGGATTCGGCGCCGCGGCGACGTTGGTGGCCGCCTGGCGGTGGCGGGGGACGGTTGGAGATGTCTTCGCGGTCGTCGGGGTCCGTGGGCAGCGGCGGCGGCAGCAGCTCGGGGGGAGGCGCCGGCGCGACCGTGCCACTTGCCGTGCTGCTGCGGCGGGAGGTGGTCAGCGAGCGCACCGCGGCGGAGCGGCCGGAGCTGCATACGGGGCTCTTCAGCCAGGCCAAGAAGGGCGAGGACTTCACCTTCCTCAAGCCCGAATGCGAGCGCCTCCCCGGCGTCCCGTCCTCCTCCTTCTCCGCGTTCGGCGTAAGCGCTTCCGCTTCCCTCCTGTAGCCTCCCTTCCCCTCCCGATCGCGTGCCCCGATCTGGCGTCACGTGGATCGTTGGTTTGGCTCGAGTCCTTAGGCGGGTTGGCGACGCACGATCGGTTTGGATGCGCAAAATGTGACGGCGATGCGGGCGAATTTTTTGTTGGAATGGCAAATTTCCGATTATTTTGCGGGAAATCAAAGGTCTGATTTTGTGGCGTAGTCCCCTGTTGCTCACATTGGAGAACCAACGCATGGGATTCCTCTACCATTTTCCATCTGGAACTGCGCGGCGCTACTTGCATAGGAAAGTGGCTGAATTGTTGTTCCGTTCACCAATTAACAAGCATTGATGGTGCACAAAGTATGCCTCAGCAACAGTAATCGTTCGGAGCTTCTTGCTTACGGCTGTCATTTTGTTGCAGCTGTTTGATGGGCACAACGGGAACGGAGCTGCAATTTATACCAAGGAGAATCTGTTGAACAACATCTTGAGTGCAATCCCTGCTGATCTCAACAGGGAAGACTGGCTTGCTGCGCTTCCAAGAGCGTTGGTTGCAGCTTTCGTCAAAACTGATAAAGATTTCCAGACAAAAGGTGTGTAATATAACAACTTAACCAACCTTGGCCATTCGCTTGCCTGTTATCTTGTATGTCTGTTCCAACATAAGGAGGGTAACATTTCTGTTCACTCGCAAAAAAAAAAAGGGGGTAACATTTCTGTCACCGAGACCCCCAAAAGGGATCTTTTAGGCAATAAACTGAAAACCAGTGAAATATGAAGTCTCTCTTACCATGACTTTGGACGTTGTTTGTTCCCTTTTGGTTGTTACTAGTGTCATACATATAATCATATACAACATACTTGGGAGTCATCCACAAGCTTTGCTGACATGGATGGAAGGCTAGATCCCATACGTGTTGCATATGTGTTGCATGAATTCTTATGAACAAAACCATCTATTCACTAGTTCCCTTCCAATTCATTCGATGTTTGTACTTGCTGGTTGAGACTGTTGTGACTATATGTTTGTCTTTTACAGCACGTTCTTCAGGAACAACTGTGACGTTTGTCATAATAGATGGATTAATCATTACTGTTGCATCAGTTGGTGATTCCCGTTGTGTACTAGAAGCAGAAGGTTCAATTTATCATTTGTCTTCTGATCATCGATTTGATGCAAGTAAAGAGGAGTAAGATTATTCTCATGATACACATCCCTTCCCCTTTCTCACGGCAATCACTTCGCTCTGATAACTTGACATCAATTACAGGGTTGATCGTGTAACAGAAAGTGGAGGTGATGTTGGAAGGCTCAATGTCGTTGGTGGTGCTGAGGTTTGAATTTTGCCCATCTTTTTTTTGTCGTTTAATCTAGCTCTTTTTATGCTGAGGGATTAATTTCTGTTGTCATTATTGCTTAAATTCATTGCAAGAATTTATCTCCAGATTGTCCCCGTTAGGTGGTTACCTCCAGATTTATGCTTGACCCTTTTTTGTTGTGTACCACCAGATTGGCCCTCTTAGATGTTGGCCTGGAGGTTTGTGCCTATCAAGGTCAATCGGAGATCAAGATGTTGGTGAATTCATCGTTCCAGTTCCTCTTGTTAAGCAAGTAAAGGTACAGCCTGTAACATTCGTAATGCACCTTTGCAGGAAATGTAACTGCTTGGATTATTATTCCCTCTCCACTGAATGAAATTTCTTAGCATAGTATTTCGACATCTATGCTAGCCCTGATCTTCACATTATGTGCAGAATAAAGACAATACCTGTAAGCCTATGCTTAGTTACATGCACTAATAGTTTTTTTTTCTCTTGTTAAACCATGTCGTTTGCATTAGCTAACTGCCTGTGCACTTGTTATGATTTGTTGGGTTCATTGGTATTTACATTGCTTAGTTTATTGACAGAGTTTTTGGTCTGTCTTTGTTGAGAGAATGGTGACTAGTTATTTAATTAAAACGGTATCGTCAGCAGTTGAACCTTAATCATTTTCCTAATATGTGAAGCTATCTACCGCGGGAGGTCGACTCATTATTGCAAGCGATGGTGTTTGGGATGCCATTTCTCCGGAAGAAGCTTTTAACTGCTCGCGAGAACTTCCTCCGGAGCCTGCAGCTGAACAAATTGTTAAAGTAACACCCCCTCCTTTGCTTATCATGTGCAGCTTAACTTTCATGCGGTACTCATTTTTACATATTTGAATGTTTTGCAGACTGCTGTGCAATCAAAAGGACTGAGGGATGATACCACTTGTATTGTCGTTGATATAATAGCAGAAAAATCCAACCATTCCATGCCACTTCCTAAAAAGCAACCAGGAATTGGTGTTTTCAAAAATATGTTCCGAAAGAAACCATCATCAGACTCATCCTCCCATGCAGATAGAGAATATATGGACCCAGACATCGTGGAGGAAATATTTGAGGATGAGTGTGCGCTCCTTTCTAGAAGGTCGGTTCCCTAATTTCATCTTCATAAGTCATAAATAAGTTTTGTGCAAACTGATCATTAAGAGCCTGCTTCTCAAACAATGGTTGTAGAATTTGTTGAAAAAATGTCATTACTTGGAGAACTTATGGTAGGTAGGAAGGATATATTCATTATAACACCACCAAAGCATTCTCAAGCAACAGAGATAAACTAAGTTTAGAGAAAAAAAATGGAACATAGACCATGTAGTGCCATGGATGAATGCAATTTGTAGAGACGCATGGTTCAAGGAACGTTAGAAAGAGTATAAATTTGGCACCAAATGAGCCAAATAACCTACAACATGTTATTTCTTAGGGACTAGCCTTCCATACAGACATCAAAGAACTTGTTCACTTGCCCAATTTCATAAGACTTGAAGAAAATATAAATGGCTATTTTTTGTTCATTGAAAGGTTTGAGATGATGGTTTCCTGATTTTTCTGTATCCAAAGTTAGCCACTGGACTGGTAAATGATCTTTGCATTTTTTATCATTGTTGAATGCAGGCTGGATTCTGAATATCCTGTTCGAAATATGTTCAAGCTTTTCATATGTGCCATTTGTCAAGTAGAGTTAAAGCCAAACCAAGGGATATCTGTACATGAAGATTCATCACAACCTGGGAGTTTGCGTCGCTGGGATGGTCCATTCCTCTGCCAAAGCTGTCAGGAAAAGAAAGAAGCAATGGAGGGCAAGCGTCGTTCGCGAGGTCTTATTTCCAGATCATTTATTTAGATTATTTGTGAAGCATCAAGCTGCCTTTTCTTATGCTTTTTACCCCCATCAATATGTTGCAGATTCTTCATCGAGAAACAGTGGGTCAAGTGAATAGTTGTCATGTGTACAGTTATCAGGTAACTATTGACCAACAACACACAGAGTCACCAATTTTGCGGCATTTTCTTTGTTGTGCCCTTCCTCGATCACATGGAATGCCTGGGAGTTTTGATCTAGAACTAGAATGAAGTATTGAATTGGTGTTGAGGAGGTGGCTGCCGTTGAATAGCTCTAATCCCAAGTGAGAAGCTTTCAGCAAGGTTCTTGCCCTGGAATTTATGCGGCTTTACTCAGCCCCTTGATCTTGATGGGTTGAAAGATCTTCAGTGACAGAATGGCATGGCATGCTTATGCTATGGTCTACCGCAGTACAAATTACTCACCATATAGAGCCCTGACGAATTGTTTTGGCGTTGTAATTCAAATCTACGACTAGGTCAGTACATCAGTTTTTCTCTGCTTCAGGCCGGCTGGAATTCACAGCAGAGAATTATTGGTCCCTGTTGAAGTCCAGCCTTTCTAACACCAATGTAATTAGCATCTAAAGAAATTATTTGAAACAGCTGTGATTCATCAGCAAAACATCTTTGGTTGTTATGTACAATGTACAGAATCTTGCTAACAAGACAGATATGTTTCTTATTCTGCTTGTGGATGCGATTGTATCGCATTTTTTTGGGGGTGTACCGGTTGGAAGAAAGATCTGTACTAATATCATTAACTGAAAATGCTACAACTTTTCAGTATACTTTTTTTTTTCCGGCCTCCGCAGCAAACTTCTTTCTGTGTATGATGCCTGTATAGTTTAAGCACAAACTCATGCATCTGCCGTGGTTCTTTACAGTGGAGATTCACTAACAGAAAAATACTGTAATATTCCTTCTTTCCTCTTCCTTTTTTGAATGAAACATTTAGCTTTGCGCTTTAGAAATAAAAGTTAAAGTGTTTAAATATTAATTAGTCACTTTTAATATAATCTTGGAGTAGATGGTACAACAAAACTTGGGATGTTAGATACCACCAATGCACTTGATTTTTTATTGGTACAGAGTTATAGTTATAGCTAATGTGACCACGTATATACCTAAAAATTAGGTGGCTTAATCTGGAAATGTTGAAAGTACTTAAATAGAGCGTAGTGATATTTCACTCATATAGTGGCGTTCATGTTGAAAGAAAGTTGATATATACCCGGGTTCAGGTTCAAGACTTGGTTTGGTGGACATTGATGCTCGACAAACACTTACAACCAAACTGATCAAATCCTTTCTGGAGAAAAGGTTAAAAAAAACCAAAATCTAAAGGAGCAATATCCACCACACCTCGAGGCACACCACAATGCAGCCATGATCACATCCTTCGTCCTCCCCCTCTTCCCCTCCATCTCTTTCCTCCCCATCACCGCCGCCGCCGCCTCCCGCTCCCCTCCCGCCACCACCCTCCTCTTGCCAAGAACTCTCGTCCGCCGGCGCCGCCTGGCCGCCTCCGTGGCGGAGAGCAGCAGCGCCGGCGAGGAAGAAGCTACCGGGAGCACGAACGGGTCCCTCCCTGGCCTGCCCCCGGTGGAAGAGGACGACGACGAGTTCTGCCCGGTGGACTGCGTGACGGAGTTCAAGACGAACGATGAGTTCGCGCGTCACCTGGAGCGGGCCAAGGCGACGGGCGCGCTGGTGGTGGTGGACTTCTTCCGGCCGTCGTGCGGCAGCTGCAAGTACATCGAGAGGGGGTTCATGCGCCTCTGCAAGGGCTCCGGCGACGACGGCGCCCCCGTCGTCTTCCTCAAGCACAACGTACGCCCGCGTATCTTTGCTCAGCTCAGCTAGCTGCTACCAAGCGTGACTGATCTCTCTCGTTTGATGTGTGGTGTGGATGTTGAAATGCTGCGCTTTGTGCAGGTGATCGACGAGTACGACGAGCAGTCGGAGGTGGCGGAGCGGCTGCGCATCAAGGTGGTGCCGCTGTTCCACTTCTACAAGGACGGGGAGCTGGTGGAGTCATTCGCCACGAGGGACAAGGAGAGGATCATTGCCGCCATCCGGAAGTACACCTCGATTGAGCCCGAGTGAGTGTTGTCGTCAGATTTGCTTAGGATAGTGTGTGTGTTTTCTCATACTAAAATCATTCTCCTCTGGATTGGCCATTTCAGGACAAAAAACTGAAGCTTTTTTTTATATTTAATTTAATATTCCAAATTCGTACTGCCACAGCAAGCCTTCAACACTGATTTGGCAACCATTGATCATTGATCAGTGATCGCTGCATTTTGCCACTGTGGTTACCGATTTGAGATAACTCTTTCATTTCCATTGCGTGCAGAGAAGAGCTTCAGGAGTGACCTCTCCCCTGGCAAACCTCAATTTCCCTGCAGATATGGAGAACTGCAAACTAGATTATCTAGCATCTCTATGGCTGTCCACGCATTTGTGTCAGCTATTAGCATATGATTCTAGGTCAATGTAACATTATGTGGCAGAAATAAATGTATCATATTTTGAATATGATTCATCCATTACTACGGCTACACCGTAGTGTAGATTTTTGAAATAATGGAAATTGATGTATTCTATCAGGCGCAAATTTGGTTGTTGTCATCTTGGTGTCAGCTCCAACAGCTAAATGCCTGTGAACTACTAGTTTTTTTTTTTTTTTTTTGAGGAACTCCTGTGAACTACTAGTAAAACATATAAAACGGGTAACTATGGAAATGTTTCCAATTGTTTCAAAGACCCAAATTTCCTCGAAAAAAAAAGACCCAATTGTATTTTCCTGCATTGGGCTCTTTATCTACTGATGAACAGATTTAACTGGCCACCTTTTGTCTACGTAATGGCGTGTAGGGAGTACATAACCCTATTTTTGGGTAGGAATGAGAATTTATGGGACATGGGCATTCATCATCATCGACCATATGGAATGGAGTTTGTGTCAAAAAAAATAATATAATTGAATTTGGACCGAGCCCGTTTAAAGTCCATGTTAGATTCGGCCCAAGACTTTCGGTAGAAACCCAGGGTGGCCCATCCCTTCGTCGGCAGTACGCGGCAGAGATGCGGGGAGTCGGAGGACCGCTTCTAACCATTGGCGATCTCCTCAGCGACCTCGCCGTCGACGGAGGTGACGACACCCTCGGCAGCGGCGGAGGAGATGTCTCGGTCCCCTCTTCTCCCTTGGCGGCGCAGCCAGCGGCGGAAGCCGATCCGGCCGATCTCAGCCGCCTCTTCGAGGTACTCGGTGTTCTTCTCCTTCGCTCTTCTAGATTTGGTTTCCACCCATTTATTCATCTGCCATATGCTGCGCATATGTTTGTTGATATTAGAATTGATGATACCATTTTAGAATCAGCTACTGATCGTATCTCAGTTTGGAACAGCTGTTCGAAGTGAAAATTCGCTGAAACAATATGGAAGCAACAGTTGTATTTTAACTTTATTTTGCGTAGACAAAAATATGCCTGTGCCTTTGGAATAGCTCTGCTCGATTAAGATCCATACAGAGCTAGTTAAGGTCCTAATTAACTTAGGTTGGATTTGATATTTTGTGTTTGGCAGGTAGGCTTCAGCCTACCGTAGTTGCCTCTAAAAAAAATATATTTTGTATTTGTCTTCTTTGGCAATCACGTCTAGCAGAGAAGATAGTTGAACGGCTGCATTTTTAGTCAGAAAGATTTTTAGTCAGAAAGATGCTTGTGTTGCTGCAAGTTTGGTCTCAAGTGCCTGCTAGTCAGAAACATGGCTGTGTAGCCTGTGTTGCTGCAAGTTTGTTGAGTGATTGCAATTCCTCGTATTTTCTTTTTGCTCAATCCCCATATTAATGGCAAATGTTTAATACAAAGGGAACACGAACTTTTTAAATGTTGTAAAATGCTGTTTATTTCTTCAATGTGGTATTGCATTGTAGCATTGTTGTGTTCTGATTCACAAACCTGTCTCTCTCCCAATCAACAATTTGATTCAATGTTATGTTAATACCAGGAACACTACAACAATTTGATGAAGGCACTAAAAGAGAATGATCCTTCATGGCCATCACTGATGCTGAAGGTGTGGCTCGTGCTTTCCCGTTTCTTTTCCAGCTCTCTGCACCTGTACATTCTCTAGTCCCAGCAAACTAACACTTGTGGTTTTGTCCGCCTCTAGTTGTGCACGGCGTTGAAGACTGCAGATAAGCTGGTTAGTTCTGCAAACACGAATGCTGAACAGCTGCTGGAGAAAGTGAAGTCATTGGAGAGCGTCCTTGAGAGGGGGGATCGAGCGGTAGCAGATATTGTGGAAGGTCTCCAGAGTTCAGGCCTCGCCAAGGATCAACGGAGTTCCCAGTCGAAATCAGCTAGCAAGTAGTGGCATAGTGTTGTGCCCTGTATTTTGTTTACGCAAATCACAACAGTCGTCGCTAATCTTGGGTACTGAAAATAGTTGTACATCATTTTTCTTTTTATGAATTCCTATACTTTGGTTATACTTTGCCACTGTTGGAATGTGTGTTTGCCCTGTCATAACACGAAGTGGGTAGAGGCAGGATTTCTAATGCATTGCTAATTTCTTCTTCATTCATTAGCTTGGTTCCTGCTAGGATGTGAGTAGGTTTGGAGGAAACTCAAAATTATGACGCAAAAAGGAACATAGCAAGGTCTGATCAGCATGCGTTATGAAATGCGAGAACTGGACATGTTTTGTAACCCCTGCTTGAATGTGTTCAGTGATGTCATACTTCTGCAACAGTATATGTTTTGGTAATCCCTAGAATACCTTTCGAACCAAGAAAAATGGTGACCTCGTTCAAACCTTGCCTACCAAAACGTCTGGGCTTTCTCCAGTAGTTTATAGGATCACCGATCAGGCTAGAAAATGATTGTGAAGTGCATGAATTTGCAAGGTTTTATACCTTAGTTGGCGATCTTAGTATCCTACTGCCTTCAGATTTATTTCGATAACGTCAGGACATTTTTAGTTCAAATTTTGAGCTAAACTTTATGTTCTGACGACATCAATCTGGAGGGAGCATTAGGAAAGGATGAATATATCATCAAAATTAAATCGCTTCTCACAATTTTTCAAGAAAACAAAACAAAACCGCCTTGTAGCGCTGGCCCGGAAGGATCAAACCTAGGACGCCAAAAAAAAAAAAAAAAAAAAAGTACGCCCAAGCTAATACCTGAGCTGCAGAGAAAACTCAATACAACAATTTGCAAGGACTAGACCGAAAAAGTCATCGCATCTCCTCGCTCCCCTCCCCTTTCCCGGCATCGGCGTCGGAGAAGGCCACCGCGCGCGGCGATGGACAACAACAACATCTTGGCGGCGTGGCCGGTCGTGGCCCCGGGCATCGCCGGCGCTGTCTTCGGCGTCGGCTGGTGGTTCTGGGTCGACGCCGTCGTCTGCAGCGCCGCCGCCGTCCCGTTCCTCCACTACCTCCCAGGTACGTGCGCCGTTCCCCGATGCTTTGTCCCGTCATCCTTGGCTCGACTTCCTTCGGTCCGTATGTCTCTCAGAGCTAAGGTTTTGAATCGTTCATGGACTCTGCCTTGATTAGGGTTCTTCGCTTCTTTTGCGGCGCTCATGTTCAACTGCGTGAGCCGGGAGGACATCGGCGACAGTTACTACTCGCCCTACGACGACTCCGAGTGGAGGTGAGGCAAACTTCGAACCCAGGCGTTTTATGTTTTTAGGGTGAACTTCATTTGTATCGCTGATGCGTTTTGTGGTTTACTAGTTTGATTGGGCAAACTTGATGCCTGATTGTGCAAGCTATTATGGCATTACTTGTTGCAAGCATGTGCATTGTCTGCTGTAGAACTGTGCAGCAATGTTTCCTAGAGCTTGCGGAGGCGTAACTTCAAATGTTTGGAGGCTTGATTGATAGAGCCAATGATTTGGGATTTTTGGAGTGGAGTCTTAATTTGTTTGATTTGGAATTTGAAATGGCGACTGCTTAAAATGGTCGTAACAGAATCAGTTGGGACAGAGACGCTCGGAAACAATTGAATCATAGTAAAATTATCCAATGCCACCTGTTTCCTCTTGCCGTATGAATCAAAGCCATGAATCAAACTACCATTGAAATGGGGTGAGGGTTACAGTAAATTATACTATAGATTAGCATATAGAAATGCAACAACAATTAGTTTCATTAGAAGGACAAGAATGTTTATTCAAGTTTCTTTCTGATACTTCAAACCAGGGGTGTAAGTTGGTGTACCCAATGCCAATGGTCCCTTCCGAGTTCCGACGCCTTTTAGTTCAATAAAATGCACTTGTTTTTGTAAAAGTAGGCTCTTTTTCTTTTGAGAAAAAAAGTATAGTTCATTCGATTAAACTGAAGAGGATTGGAGGATACCCTCAGGGTCACCAATTTACACCCCTACTTCCAGCCTTTGCCAGATAAAACTAAAGCCGCAAAATCTTGATAATTAAACTGATTCATGAGTTATCAAATGGTCTATATGTTAAGGTTTTAAAAGATAATCTATCATTCATACATTCCTCTGGCCATTCAGAATGTCCTAAGCTATGTTGTTTTTGTTATATTTACTCTAAGCTGCTGTTATTTTTTGTAAATTTTATCCTCCTGCTATATGACAATGGATTGCAATGAATTGCAGGGTAAAACTCTGGCTTTTTATTTCATATGTGGTGTCTTTTGTCTCATTGGCGGGAGCAGTTGGTTTTTTGGTTCAAGATGCGCTTACAGATAAGGGGCCGTCTGCATGGACTGGCACTGCTGGCGTCCTACAGTGCGTGTTTGTGTTAGTGAGGTATTTGCTCTTTCCTTTATTTGGTCACTTTACCATTAGTGTATCTTCCTTGCATCCTTCTTCCATTGTGCATAATGATGGTTATAAATCTTGCAGTGGGTTGATCTACTGGACATGCCACACTGAAGATTGAGTGAAGAAGTACGGCCAAGAAAGATGAGGATTTTAAGGTGAACATGTAAGCTTTGTCTGAGGAAATACGAATGTCCTATGATGGTCTATGTTTTGCCACAAGTTTGGTCTCTCTGTAAATATAATATCGTACTAGATTACTTGTGTAGTTTTAAGATGTTGTTTTGGAGCAACAAACTTAGACAGATGAGATAAGTTGTAGTCGATATCTATACATTTTATGCAGTGACAGATTTTAGATTCAGTCTGATCCTTTAGCTCGTGGGTCCTATTTCAGTTGTAAGAGGAGTCGTCAACATTATCAGCATCTGCCATAAAAAGGAAACATTTATCAGCATCAGCCCTGTAAACTCGTCAGTGTGCACTCTCTTAGAAAACAGGAGATGTGAAGGCTATTAAGGTCCTATGTTGCATCATCTGTTTATGTCTAACCTAATTGGTAGTCGGTCTTGATTTTGAAACAAGAAGGTGATCGAGGTTGCTGCGTGAAAAATAGATACAATTCCTACCTAAACGGCGCCGGCAACCGGTATTCCGGTCATTGCCTGGGTATACGATAGTAGACTTTTCTTGAAGGCATGCTGCTTGACCCGCACGCCACTACAAGACTATTTTTGTGATCCATAGTGAGTTGCCCAGTTGGGGCTGCACTTCCAGAGAATTTTCTTTGCCTTACCTTACACGTCCAGCACAGAATATTTGCAGTTCTATGCTACTTCTTTTACGGGTTCGTTTGATCCGAGCCTAGCTCCAGGAAAAGAACCAGAGCCAAGACTGGAAGTTTCTAGGGTGTCTTAGTCATGAGAAATTGACATTACCATGCTTATCAGTATTAGTACTTCGTATCATTTTCGCTTGGTGACCTTCCGTTGACTTATTGATAGATGTATGAAGTACCAGGAATCTTTTTTTTTCAACAAAACACGAGCGGTTTCAATGTTTTTTTTTCCTGACCTAATCTGTGCAGTCAATTCTTCTTTAGGCCCACGTTAAGTTGACTGAAAATTCGTCTGCGTAAGCTGAACTAATGAGGGGTTCCTAAGAACTCAAAGGTTTCAAAAAAAAAAAAAAAAATTCACACAATTCCTGTGTTCCATATTCTCTTACTTTACGGGCAGAAGTTATTTTTTTTCCTGCCCATTGTAAAGCAAGTGTCTCCCAAATTAGTGAACCTGGAAATATGTTGACTCGTTAGCACCACAGTAGTAGTAGTATTCTACAACAACTATCATCTAGCTGCATCAAAAAAAGGTGGAAAAGGGACCGGTGCACGCATGAACATGACATCCACACGACCACACGTATGATCATCCTGCACTGTCAGGGTCTCTGTGGTGAAACAACATTCCAGTTAGCTCTCCAAAGTTTCAACAGCCTGACACCATGCCATAGCTTATTACCACCCTAAGCATAGTTTAGTTGTGGAAGTTGGGGCTTAACCAACCGTTTCTACCAAACATGACCACTTGCACCTTTTCTTTAGGTCGAATATTTCTCCACCCAACCTTTGGTCAATTTAAATTGCAGATCCTCCTCACATGTCCAGCCTGTTCGCCTGGCCTTCTGCTTATCAGCCGCTACAGTGTTCGCAGTTATTTCTTCTGCAACCGCTACAGTGTTCGCAGTTATTTCTTCAGCAGTCGCTACGGTAAAACGGCTGCAAAACAGCCTGCCGAACAGGCTGGGTCGTCATATCATACGAGAAGTTGTCTCAGCAGCTGATGTGGCCCATGTAGAATCTTGCAAAAAAAGAATTAGCGGCCAGCCATGTGGTATATGGGTGGCAGTATCTCATCATGGGGTCCCGATTTTGAGATGCTGGTTTTGGGAAATAATAGTTGTTGGTAGGCTCGCTGGTGAGCTGCCACGACCATGAAGTCGTGTCCAACCGACGTCTCCGTTAATTTTACTAAACTCTACTCTGTTGTGCATCATACCAACCAGAAATCTGTGCCCGTGACACACCACCTTGTGTTCAAATAAATTGGAACGGACAAAGTCTCTAGAACTCTGTTGGGTATTGGAATTTCTAGACGTGGACTTCGGGTTGCACAGTTCCTTCCAAATTGCCTTTATTGAATCGGAGGGAGTTGAGTCAGGATATGCTTCGGCTTCAGTCAACACCATGGTTGAGTTACTTTCAAAGCAAACCGTTGCCATCCCATACGTGTGTAACACAGCACGTCAACATGTCACACGGTGGTGAATGGTGATGGCGCGAACGCATGAGCTGGAGGTTGGCTCGTGGTGCTTCGCGCCTAACAACTAACATGCACTAATCATTCTCTCTTACTTTTACCTAATCAAACAAAGCAACCCTTTTTATAAGGCAATATTTTTCTACTCGTGACGTCTGGTTGGCAAAATTTCTCATCCGTCTTGACTCCCTTTGTTGTCTTTCGCCGAACTTTCTATCCCTATTCTACTAATAGAACATTGCATCTTGAGAATTTGCATCTTTAACTATCCAAACAGAATTATCATGCCTTTTCTTCTCAAGAAAATCTAGGTAACCTATTACATCGATGAGCGATGTACCAACCTAACGTGACACATCGGCTCTATTGATCCAACTAAGCGCCAGCTGCTCGAGGCTATTATGATTACCCTGCATCACATCACACGCCTAAACAAAATCAGACAGACTGTGAAGTTATTTGCAGCCATGATCAAGTAGAAACAACATTAAGGAAACTCAAAATCTATGTGCTGAAAGAAAAGCTTATTAGTTTTATTGACATGAATGATTGTTTATACGCTATACTATTATTCCATTTACTTTTATGACATCAACCTCCTAACCTAGTTGCCCATAACTCACCTTACACGGCAGGACACACGTCCAAGTCCAATAAATAACAGAGGAAAAAAGGATTTTGAGACTCTCATATCTGAACAGCACGCCAGAATTTATTCGTACAAAGAAGCTAAAGTAAATGAGTATGTAAAAATAAAAATGTCTCGATAAACTAGAAAAGAAAAAGGGAAAGGAAAATCCTTTCAAAAGTGAGAAGAAGAGGAAGCCAACAAAGTGGCCACGCGCTCACCGCCAGAGTTTCAGGCCGCCAGCTTCCTCCTCCAGGCCCAGTCGGCTCACCGCCCTCGGTGACCGCCGCCTTCTTTGACGCCGGCCTCCGCCTCCTCCTCCCCCAAATCTCCGTGCGCGTTTGGCCAAGCTCTACGACGCTTGAATATTTGCAGCAAGTATCCGCAGCTGAGCTCCGGCTACTTGAGTTCAGGCTTTGTTTCCCAATCTGAGGCCAAGATTCGGAGGGCCGGCGAGGAGAAGCGATGAAGGGGAAGGGCGGGGCGCTCGACCGGAGGTCCTCCGCCCGGTGGAGGGTGCTGCTTCTCTGCGCATTCAGCTTCGGCCTCGGCATGCTCTTCACTGACCGGTGCGTCATCCCCTCTTCTCTCTGCAGGAAGCTCTGGATCTCGCCTGGCGCTTTGGGTTCTGGGAGCTTGGTCTAATGGCCGGTCGGTGCTGGGAAGACATGGATTATTCTTTGTCTCTTAACCCACGTGAGATTTGGAGTTGAAAAAGTTCTTGTTTTTAGCCAATAGCGTGCCGGGTGGTTTGAAAATCATGGCGTTCTGAGACTAGTTTGAGCTGGAAATTTGATGTTGATCCTCTCTCTTTTTTCCCCTTACTTCATTCCTGGTGTTTTCTTCTACGAGTCTATGGCGATCTGGGTTGGTGGGAAGATCCTTTTTTTTTTAAGAACGGGAGATCACGGTTTGATGGGGATGGGAGTAGGTGTCTACCTGAATCTGTTCTGGGTACGTGCTGCTTAATAAGTTAATGAATTCCCCTCCTTTTTCTGCTAAAACAAAATTTAATTCTAGACTTAACGGTTCTCTGTATCGAAAGATCATTTGTGAATTACTGCGAAGTTGGGTTTTAGTTTGCCGCAAAGATCCATGAACCGAGAGTACTTTGAGCTTTTCCATGGCTGATAACGAGCTTGGTCATCAGCTATCGCCTTCATTGGTACAACGGAGTTGGTTTTGTTCCATGTGCATGATCTGTAGTAGTTCGGTATCTGTCAAAAGATGCATTTTGAGGTTGAAAGTTTATTTTGATAGCTGTAAGGAATTAAGGATGCCTCTTAATATGGAACAATACTTTTTTGTCCTTAAGTCCCGCTTGCTGATGGGGGCGGGGATTAATGCTTGGTTTGAAACAGTCCCCAAGTGTCCTTAGCCACAGAGAATAGATTCAATGTTACTCCTGAATCTTCCAAAAGATATACTAACTCTTTAGGATCAAGTTTTAGATGTAACTTGGAAGTGACGGTGGTGTTTGGCGTATTGTATTTGAACAGAAACATGAGCTAGGGAGGGACTGATGTAGGTTCAATGTGAACCTTCATAAAACAGCTTTTATAGTTTACATGGGAAAGATCAGAATTAAAATTAACAAGTTCGGACACTATTTTGACAAGCAGATGGCCTGCCATTAGCTGAACATTACTTCACGGTCTATTTGAATCACACGTTGAATGTCAAAGTACTTGTTTCTGGTTTATTTATTTGGCTTTTCGCATTTTCAATGTTTCATGGTAATTCATTGTGAGGACGTTTGACAGGTTCTGGACAGCACCGGACACTGGAAATCATATCATGTCTCAACGCCGGAGGCAAGATCAAGAGCTGCAACTTGTATCAGAGGATTGCAGCACAAAGAGGGTATGTTCCAGATACTTTTTATGACTTCACCATATATTTTGTTACTATGTTTCTGGCTCAAAAGAATCTATAATTGGATCACAGAAGCATGGGGAAGATAAAGATATAATGGGAGAGGTAACCAGGACCCATGAAGCCATACAGTGAGCTCCTTTTATTTGATAAGAAGTTCAGTTTAAGAATGTGCCTGTGCTTAGCTTACTTTTATCTGAAAGTTTTTTTTTTCCCTGGAAACTGTTTGTGGTGTTAGATTGTTGGATAAGTCCATCTCAACGCTGCAGATGGAGCTTGCGGCTAAGCGGAGCACACTGGAGCGGCTCCGCTCTAGTGGTACACCAGTAACCTCAGAAACTAACCAACAAAGGAAAAAGGCGTTTGTTGTCATTGGAGTTAACACTGCTTTCAGCAGCCGTAAGCGTCGTGATTCGGTCCGGGAGACATGGATGCCTCAAGGTGTGTTGTTGTTCTTAGCACACTGAATGAATAATGGCGTGGGCATATTAGATTATGACATTGATTAATTAATCAGTTTTTCTCAGTATGAAGCTAGTCATTCACTAGTAATCAGCAGTGATTAATTCATCAGTTTTTCTCATGAAGCAGTCATTCTGCAGTAATTAGCACGAGTAACTTTATTGAATCCGCAGATATCTACTCTATCACTACATCTTGAATTCAAATCACAGCAGTTTCTACCTAACATAAGATATGTTTGCATTATCTTAAGACATAATCTTGACAAGAAAATAAGCTGAAGCTGAACTGGAATGACCTTCTTATTGTTAGACTTCTATGTTATTTTCTTCACTGTAGAAGCCAAAAGCTATTGGTAGGCAGGATCTATAGACCATAACACCGAGCTTATAAATTTATTGTTCTTTAACTGCTCATTTAAGTATGTACACATTCCATATTGTATGGTCCTTGTGTAAACTTGTTATCACAGTCAACAATCTTCTTTTTCTTGATATTAGGTGAAAAGCTGCAACAATTAGAAGAACAGAAAGGAATAGTTATCCGCTTCACAATCGGGCACAGGTAAACAGATGGTTCGGTTCTTGTACTCTTGCATTCCTAGTTTCATTGCCTGGCATTGTTTTCTCTCTTTGCATGTACTTGTAAGTTCTAGTCATATCAACTGGACATACTTCGTCTGCGATTGCAGACGAAACAACTATTGGTACTTTTTTCTTTCCAAACAATCTATTACAAATACAAGTCGTTGTAATGAAAATTTTCAGACATATTCGTCCAGACTGATATACTGGACAATGTTATAGTAACACTGGGCCCATTGAAATATTTGTAGCTCTAAACTAGAAATGTCATCAGTTAGTAGTCGTAGACGTGCAACACATCATAGCCATATAAGAACCTTTTGCTCTACTAAGCACCCAAGTCTTGCTAAAAGCTGATCTTGGCATTAATCTGCAGAGCACTTCAAATTATTGAGTTATGTTATTGCCACCGTAATATGGCTGATAGTTTGTTTCCGTGTACCGTATTAAGACCAACCCATGTCTACTCATGTCTCCCCATGCCATATGAAAGTTGTCCAGTTATCCATTGTACTCCCCACATCAAAGTAGTCTGTAGAGGATCTGTTGTGCCGTGGCTAATTGAAGTGACGCTTCTTATTCAATTCACTGCATCTTCTATGTTGATAGCAGGTGCTCATGGCATGGCAATTTTGTACACCAACAACATTTTGTTTTCGTACTGTTACATGCTTTCATCCCTGTCCGAGTCCAAACTTGATAGCACCTCCTAAAGTTTGGATATAATAATGACTAATGTTTTGGTTTTTCACAGTGCTACATCCAATAGTATCCTTGACAAAGCTATAGATTCAGAGGAGGCCCAGCATCATGACTTTCTTAGACTGGTGAGTATGTCTTCCTCAATAAACTATTCAACCTTTTTTAGACCACATTGAGGTTTTTTTGTTCCCCTCTCGAGCCCTGACCATTTTACTGCATATATTTGTTTAATTATGCAGGACCACGTCGAGGGATATCATGAACTCTCAGCCAAGACAAAAATTTTCTTCTCAACAGCTGTCAGCATCTGGGACGCTGACTTCTACGTCAAGGTTGACGATGATGTCCATGTGAACTTAGGTGCTTATCTTTTTCCTTTGAATCTTAGATATTGTAACTTCCTCTTCCTCTTGAATTGATGACTCAATCGGCTTATTGGTGTTTGCATGAACAAAAACAGGAATGCTTGCCATTACCCTAGCTCGGCACAAATCAAAACCAAGAACTTATATAGGCTGCATGAAGTCAGGCCCAGTTCTCGCTGACAAGTACTGCTAACTACAATGTCTTAGAATTTGAACTTAAATGTTAAGTACTAATAGGTACCTCCTCTAACCTGCTCCATTTTTACAGGAATGTGAAGTACCATGAACCTGAATACTGGAAATTTGGGGAGGAAGGGAACAAATACTTCCGTCATGCTACTGGGCAGATATATGCTCTTTCGAAAGATCTTGCGACTTATATTTCAATCAATCAGTAAGTTTTGTTAATGTTCATGCCAGACAAAAGGGCATCTGTTCACCCAAAAGGAAGCTAATGATGTGAATGATCATTATCAGGCCTATCTTGCACAAATATGCCAATGAAGACGTATCGCTTGGATCATGGTTCATTGGGTTGGAAGTTAATCATATTGATGAGAGGAACATGTGTTGTGGAACTCCACCAGGTCTGTTTCCTCACGCTGCACAATTGCTCCTTACATGGTTGTCTTCTACTTCTCCTGATTATGAATACAACTCAACAGATTGTGAGTGGAAAGGGCAAGCTGGCAATGTCTGTGTTGCGTCTTTTGATTGGAGCTGCAGTGGCATCTGCAAGTCTGTCGAGAGGATCAAGGACGTACATGCTCGATGTGGTGAAGGAGACTCCGCTGTTTGGAGCGCTCTTATCTAGCGAACGCTGTCAGCCCGTAAATATGTCGCATATATGTTCAGCTCTTATGGTGGACATCTACATAGGCAACTGCTCAAGTGAACTTGACAAGACTTAGGATCACGCCCGTTGAACTGATATATCAAATGGCAGAAGACGCGGGGACGATGCTGATGGTAGTGACTTGGCTTGGCGATCCGGCAACACATGTAGCCCACCGGATACGATGCTGATGGTAGTGACTTGGCTTGGCGATCCGGCAAGGCAACACATGTAGCCGCCTACCGGATACTTGTTGAGATATGTTGATAGATGGTGGTTCTGTCTGTCACCGTTGGTGACATTAGTGGTGTTAGAAAAGAGACGACGTGGGGGTTACTAATGTTACTGATCTTACATGTAGGGAGAGCTTCTCAGCTGCGTGTATGGACGTAGAGATCGTGTAATGCAGAATTGTTTGATGCAAATTTTGACTGGTTCTTTTTCAAAATATTGTTTGCTGTCCTGTCTGCTTGGACAGATTGTTAGAGATGGAGCTGTTCAGCAGGTCTCGCTCCTAACCAGACATTAAAGCAATAAATGCATAAAATGTAGGAATTTCACAAAAAAAAAGAATCAATTAGCACGATGAAAAATTAGAAATAATTTCTGAATTCCAAACCATCTCAAAGCATTCATCTATCCTTACTGTGGCCTGTCAAAGTGGTTCTTGGACGGGTGCTGGTCCCTCCGGGTGTTTTCAGTAGTGCAAGTGCAGCGATCTAAAATAACAGAGTCAGCAATTGTTGAAGCCACTTTGCAGGCAATAAAGAGCCCCAGACTATTACTTTTTTAAGCGACTTTGCAATGGCAAAGAGTCAATTACTCAATTTTGACACCGTATCCTACTGCTGAAGCGATCTGATGGGCCGCAAAAAACACTTACAAACCAGCAAGAAACATATTATCAAAACAATAGTGGGGGATTTGGAACCAAGCGACTTCATCAATATATTCACCTTGTCCATGTCAACAGCAGTCTTGTCTTTCATGAAAAGAAAACCTGTGAGAAGACTATTCTTTCAAAGGGCACATCCATCTGATTCTAAGATCTACTACATGTGGTACTACTGGGCAGAGTGGATACCCTAGACTCCTTTCAGTATGCAAAAATTGTCAGAACTACTATCTGTAAACCAACCACTAAAATCCCTAATTGCTGGACATGCGGCAATAGAAAAGAAAAAGAAAAAAATTCTCCTTTGACAAGACTCATGCCAAAAATGTTGACTGTAGTTTGCAGTATGGTAACACAACCAGCATCACTTGAAGATCTGATTAGGCATTGCATTTTGCAAACTCCGGTGGTCTCTCGTAATATAGTACTACCTGCTTTCTAAAGAATCCGCTAGGTTTCCATTTGTCTTTTAGCCCCTGTGTGCATATGCTATTGCAACTCTCATTTAGCTCCGCCTAAAATACTGAGGAGAATGACCCTGATGTTAGCATTGGATTCCATAGACCAAAGCTTCTTCTCAAGCTCTGCACATCCTTTTACCTACAGAGAAAATTGGAATTGATGTCATGAAATATTTTGGTGTCAAGGTCAAAACATATCCCAGTTCTGGAGAAGTGGACGAATTGAACCAGTAATCACTGGAAAGGAATGTAATTGACAGAAATTAAGGACGCAAAAAGGGCTTACAGAGTCCGCAATCTCTTCCAAACCCAAAGGTTGCACTACTTCATCTTCTCTCCAGCCAAGAGATATCAGGAAAGGCTTATCTTCTGGAGGAGGTTCGGCTGGATACTCCTCATCTTCTGGTTCTGTAGCCTCTGATGATAAGCTACCTTCCTCATTGCCAGTTTGGGATCTACTGAACCCGTCATCTGAATCTGCCGGTGCTGAAAACGAACTGCCTTCTGCACTATCTGAGAGAGACAACTGAAATTCTTCATCGCCTGTGTCAGCAGGTTCCGATGACAAGTCAGCTTCCTTCTTATCTTCTAGAAGCTCCTGAGACACTCCATCAGCAATATCAGTTTTCACGGATGAACTATTATCCTCGTTGTCAGATAAGTGTCTCTGGGACCCCTCAGAAGAATTTTCCTCTTCACATGAACACTTCCCGTTCCCCATACATTTCATTCCAGTAGGGAACACGGATTGATCATTCCCGAGGTTAAGAGAAGAATCCTGTTTCACATCAACTAAGCTGGATGGGAATTGCTGACATCCTGTCTCTAGGGCGGTGCTTGAACCATTTGAAGACTTGGTCCGTAGCGACTCAAAGAATCTATGCTTGTCTCTGGCATTTGATTTTCTATCACCACATGGAGCTTGCAGAGGCAGAGAAAGTTCATGGGTGGCGATTTTAAACTTTTGGCTGACAACTGGCTTTTTCTGTGCTTCCATTGAAACTGATCGAGCTGGAGGACTGACAGGAATGCTAGGACAATCTCTGGAGTGCACAGTACCATTTTGCTCTCGATTGAGGACTTGAAAACTTCCTGACTGAGAAAGCTTTGAAATATCAATTTTAACTGGAGCGCGAACAGGCCCGTTCGCAGAATGCATTTTCAATTGTTGAGCGGTCTTACTGGGACCAATAGGATCTCCCATCCTTGCAGATTTAGTTTTCGAAGAAGTTAAGACCTGGATGATGATTGAAATCAATTAGTTAAGTACACATAGTAGCCCTCACTAAAGAACATCATTTAAAATAACAAGGACACTGATAAGATGTCCAAGTTCACATAGCACCTGGATATAGATAAGAAAAGGAAGACTTTTTTACTCTCTTTTTTCATCAAAAAGGAGTTCACAATAAACACATCAAATACATTAAGGAAACCAGCTATATTGAGCAAATTAATAAATAGACACTGTAAGTGCAGAATCAGTAAACAAATGAAGTCTATATAGTTGTTTCTTGGCCTTTGGTAATACAGGAATGCTAACACATGATGATGCATGTAAAAGCACATTGTTTTCTTTTTTTTCTTTTTTTTTTTTGTCTAGATCGTGTGACATGAACTCAGATGTTACATAAAATATTTCTGTTGCTGAAACAAATCGGCCATCAAATTTATATAACACTATATATTTAAGAACTATGGTGCAAAACCTAAAATGACTAACAATAAGAAGTTTCCACAAATTCATGTCCATTGATACAGGTCCCAAGAAACACTAAATAAAGATTATGTCCGTCCAAAAGACAAAAGAGTAAAGCACAAAAATATTGGAAGGCATATACCTACTATACAAATAAAACTGGTCAGGGCTGAATACTTACAGAAGATTTGCTAGCTGGAGGTGTCAGGGGCCTTAGAGTATACTGCCTTAAGGTTCTTTCTTCCATCTTCTGAGCCTCAATCGATAACTGTAATTTACATGCACAAGTTCAGGGACAATAACTTTTGAATGGAGCAAATCAAATAAAAGGAACATATTGTGGCTCCTACCTGGGGACCAACGGAAATTCTCAGAGGAGCTTGCATCACTGTCTCCGCCATGCTTAATGCAGTCCCACTGTTTGGCAATGCTTCAGTCTGTTTACTAGGAGCAGTTTGTAGTACAGAAGATGCAGCTAGGCTTTTCTTTACATCCTTTAATAAAGGGAGATCTGCTAGCACGGAGTTCCATCCATCAGACGCATTTATCAAAGGTACATTCTGAATTGGTGTACTGATACCAGGAGATGGGACTCTGCTTATGCCTTGCTTTCCATTCTTATCTTCCAAACTAAGCTGTGGAAATTCTCGCTCAAAGTCCATGCCAGCTGCATTGTTTCTAGGGGTACTAACAACAGCATTGTTTCTAGGGGTGTTGAGAGCAGCATTGCTTCTAGATGTACTGAGAGCAGCATTGCTTCTAGAGGTACTGAGAGCAGAATTGCTTCTAGAGGTAGTGAGAGCAGAATTGCTTTTAGAGGCACTGAGAGCAGCATTGTTTCTAGAGGTATCAGCAGCATTGCTTCTGGAGGTTTCAGCGGCACTGCTTCTGGAGGTTTCAGCGGCACTGCTTCTGGAGGCATCAGCAGCATTGCTTCTGGAGGTACTGAGAGCAGCACTGCCTACAGAGTTACTGTTACTGAGAGCAGCACTGCCTACAGAGTTACTGACACCAGCACTGCTTACAGAGGCGCTGACACCAGCACTGCTTCCAGAGGCGCTGACACCGGCATTGCTTGCGGGGGTGCTGACAGCAGCAGTGCTTACAGGAGTACTAACAACAGTACTGCTTTCAGAGGTGCTAACAACATCATAGGATTTAGAGGAACTAACATCAGCATTGCTTCTAGAGGTACTGTCATTATTCAGACTAACTACTCCCTTGTTCCTTGTCTCTGCCTTCAGACGGGCTCGATTTAATCTATCTCTTTCAGGTTTGCATGTGCTAAATGACTGAAAACCATCACGATCTAGAGCAACTGGCCTACTCTCCCTATCTCGGGAATCAAATTCTTTCTCCCGGTCCTTCTCCCTGTTCCTTCCAAAATTTGCGTAGCCCCTTGACTTTCCCATTCCATCTCGGTCAGCCCGTCGGGATCCATTAGAACCGGAGCTCTTACGTGATGAAGGATGACGGTCACGCCCAGATGCATGGTTTCTTGATGAACCACCCTTGCCTTGATAATCTAAAGCATGCAATAAATACTTACCGTTAGAAAAAAGGACAGCTTAGGTTTGGAACACAGAAAAATATGACGCTTATATTTGATTGAAATGCATGACACTACAATTGCTTGCTCCAGTTGGAAACCATTCTTCAGTGATGATCGTTTGCACATCAGTAGGAATTTACTCAAAAATATAGAAGAAACAATGCATATCTCAAAATAAAGTTCAGATAATTGACTGATGCAAGGTTGCAACAAAATACAAGGTCATACCAGTGCAAAAGCCAAAAGAGTGATCGCACCACGACCAATATTTAATACGCTGGTGGAAATACAAGTCAAGAATGGCATTACCCGAGCAGTTCATTAACTAACTAGCCAATGATGTATATTTTCATACAATCCAAAAGCACTAGTTCTCGGTACAGCGTAAATTTCTGTCCAATTCAACTATCATGATTGCTATAACGTCTTGATTAGCAAACACATTTTATTTTACCCTTTTCTTTCTAGCCATTGTGCAAATGATAAACTATTGTATTAAGCGCTGATTGGTGGAATAGCTTTATTAGAGAGGCGTGTAATCACAGTTGATAGCCGCAAATATATGTCATCATGTACTAAAGCCTAAAACTGCTGTTTTTTGTTTACCAAAATACATCATAAATATGATATCCTTTTTACTAACAATTAGCAACAGAAATCATGTCCATGTTAAGCACTAAGGCATAGAAATAAAATTCATTTTATATTTGGAGCAATCAATTTACACTACACGACCATGTATATCATTTCCTTGGAACAAACTAAAAAGTACAAAAGTTCCAGAATGATTCCCATGGTTGCTCCATCTTAGAAACCACATTCCCATAAAACAATATCTACATTCCCCATCATCTAAGGCATAAAATCTGGAAATCGCCACCAAATTGAGCAATAACTGCAGCTACTTTAAAAATAGTCCTAATAAAGCACTGTCAGCATGATCATCGTATTACGTTACCGGCTTCACCTAATCAAATATGAGACAGTTTCCCGCTAGAAGCAGTTACTCATATGGACTAATACATGCAACACACATGCACGAATCAAAAACATTGCTTTTGGCAGCCGTTGGAACCGCCGCCACCCTATACAACCCCAAACCTAACAACCCTAATGAGGCATTGCATTACATCCATCGCATAGCACCGCGTTATGTCGAACTGAAACAGAAACAAAGTGGGCAATTTGAGTGGAGTTCACCTGCTCGGGGGGAGGGCGCAGCAAAGATGCTCGCGGTGCCAGCAGCCTTGACGGCGTCCTGCCTCAGCCATTGCGGCTTGAAAGCGTGCTCGTCCTGCTCCATGGCTGCAGGCACCACTCACCGTCCACCCACCGGCCGCGGTTGTGAGGCCGGGCCAGGGGCGGACCTGACACAGGGCATGGAGGTTTCAGTTGAAAACTCTGAATTGTAGCGAGTGACCCTCTGAAATCGTCGCGAGTGGATGATGGAAAAAAAGCTGCACCCGCCCACGCCTAGGTAGATTGCTCCTGCACGCCGGGGAAGACTGAACCTAATCCAACCACGGCGGGACGAGAAGATTGGATTAGATTAGATTACAAGATTGCATTAGGGTAGAGTGCTCCGCAGCAAACGAATCCAGTCCAGTACCAGGGTGGTGGAGGAGGGCGAGGCGACGCCTCCCGGCGAGAGGTGGAGGAGGGACCCCGGCCCGCGGCGCCGCGTCGGTCACCGGCCGGCCGGCGGCGAGGCCTCCGATGGCGAGTCGCAGCGAATTGCGGCGGCGGCGCTGGAGAAGAAACGGCGCCTGCCCGGATTAAACCCTTCGGCTTCCAGATAGGCCTAGGTCTTAGATTAGGGCCACGCACCACTCGGGCCGCACGACGACGGCGGCCTCCGCCAGGATAACCTCGAGCAATCCAGGGGGAGAAAAAAAAATCGGGAGCCGGAGGACGCAGACGGTGGCGGCGGCGGCGGCGGCGGCGAGATTGGTCACGGCCGGATTGGCGGTTCCTCTCGTCGAGTCGAGTCGGTTGCTCTGCGTGGCGTCGGCCTCGGCGAATTCGTGCGGTGCGGGGTGGGAGGGGAACAAAAAGGATTTGCGAACAAAAGGAAATTGCGGATGTATATTTCCGGGGGTTTTATAGGATTTGGCTGGCAGGGTGGACGGTGTCACGCCTCGCCTCCGATTGGTCTCCACCGGAGAAACGGATGCAACTCTGGCTCCTCTTCTCCTCCTCTTTTCTCTCGTCTTCTCCCTTTTGGCCAAAAATACGGTATCTCGGGTGTCCAGTCCAACCAAAAATACCGCGGCACGGATCTAGGCTCGTCTGTGGATATGCTTCGCTAAAAAAGAAAGGGACAATGTGTTGGCAGGTAGTATACTGTTCTACGTGCAAAAGTATGATTCTAGGTCCCATATGCGAACATTGAAGCTTTTTTTCACTACCTACATTGTGTTTCGTACGGTTCCAGATTATAATAGAAACGTCTCAGACTTGGTTTCTCGAACGTTTGGCAGGGATTCAAGATTCGAACTCTTCACAACAAAAGAGAAACGTTTCAGATGATTCATGTTGAAATGTATCAAGTTTTGACTCATTTAGTAGATATTCTAGTGATTCAAGCAAGAAACTGAAACGTTTCTATTTGTCATACGTAGTCTTGTATCAAGAAAAAAAAGCTATCATATGTTTTAGGTTTTATTTAAAATATCACACCTTACTCGTTTATCCTTTTATACTTTATTATAGAGCTTGTGCCTTTAAAGTTTGTTTGTATTTGAGATGCATGTTTAGTCAATGACTTTTTCTTTTATTCATCACACCAGCAGCATATGGTCCTTTTGTTGTAACAACGTCAACAAATCTCATGCAATTGTTAGTACCTTGGTCAACTCTTATGCTACTCCTAACAAACTACATATGGGGCCTGTTCGTTACCTCCCCTCTAAATTTTAGACCCGTCACATCAAAAAGAATCTTCACATTTAAAAATTTTTGATTAGTTTAATGACAAAACCTTTTTCACAGACGGGTGCTATTTTCGAGACGAATCTAATGAGCCTAATTAATCTATTTTTTGCTACAGTGATGCTACAGTAACCATCTTCTAATCGCCGCTTAATTACTCTCATTAGATTCGTCTCGCGAATTAGAGGGAGGTTCTGAAATTAGTTTTATAATTTAACTTTGTTTAGTATATATAAATGGTAAGATTCTCTTTGATGTGACCCCTCTAAAATTTAGACTCCTGGAAACGAACACGCCTATGATGGATCCATGTCCTCGTCTTTTAGCATGAAACTCACTTCCTATTCGTCTTGCAAACACATTGTCATAATGTTTTGGTGTGGGTATATCCGGTGACGGAGTGAGGGAGCCTCTCAGACTCTCTTTTCTACTTGTTCGTTTCACTTTGCAACAACACATCTAGGGGCTTGAGCCCCCCTAGCTACCCCGTCATCCCACGGGCACGCCCTTGTAAATCCGACGATAGATATTTTTATTGATTATTTTTTGCCTAAAAGGTAGGTTTGAGGTGCGTATGCTAGTGGGCCATGACACAAAAAGAAAATTGATTTACAAGAGTTCTTGTTTAATGTTGAGTTCAATAATTCCTACACATTGATACCAATTGGCCTTCTCAACTTAGTTACAATTGTATCATTTCAACTTGAATAATTCCTACACTTTAGGTTGAATTATCCACCAAACGAGTTAAGATCCTTGAATCGAGTCCAATATTTCACAAATTGTGCTAAATATTTCTGAATCAACTTTGATTTAATTAAGCAAACACTTCTCCTACTCGAGTCAACCATTTCTGAATTGAGCCTATTAATTAATCTCCTCTTTTTAAATTTGTGAGAAGAAACTCTCTGATAAGAGTTGATAATTCTCTCTAAAGGTGGTGTTTGGATATTGGGAAATGGGTATTGGGATTAGGAAAGGGAAATGTGAGGAAAAATCCAAACCATTCGTTCATCCATTATATTAAATCTCAACCCTTCATTTCCTCAAAGCTTATTTCCCAATCCCAATCCCATCTCTCATTTCCCATTTCCCAAACACCGCCTAATTGCGATGGAACTTTCAAATGCATCAAAAGTTTTCGACCTACGTAGTCGTGAGAGGATGTGAATGATCAAGTATTGTTTAAGCAGTGATTACAGTTTCCCGCAGAAGAGAAATTTCTTCTAAGGATGGATGGGACTGCAATAATAAGTTAATCAATATCATAGGATTTTGAAGATGCAAAGCTAGATGATAGAGTTTCTTTTGCTTTTTTAGGTGTTTTAAGTTTAATTCTGTATCGGCTCGTCTTGATGTTTATAATATAAAGCTAGATGTGCCTTCGTTGTACAGAGAGCGGAACATTATTTCATCTCGAAATAAAAATTTCCTTTCCCTAAGAAGTCATGATTTTTTTTTTTGACAAAATACGCCCAAAGACATTTTAAGAAAAACAAGACGGAGAAGACAAAGGCAAAAAAAAATTTACAATCAAATTTGACATAAAAAAACTTTGGCATAAAAAAAAGGAAAAAAATAGTCGCGAGCGAAAACTCGCTACTACTTGTTAGCAAGGCTGCAAAACCGATCGGGCGTTCCCGGCCCGATCCAGTCGGAAACAGCCAGCCCAACCCAACCCAAGCAAACCCACGCATTCCTCGGGAAGAATCTGCACGCTCTCGTCTCTTCTCCAACCTCACTTCACCTGGGCTCTCGCGAGTCGCGATAGATTCCACACCACCACCATCACCACCTCGATCTCGATCTCCCCTGTCCGCTGCTGCCGCCTCCATCGCCGCCACGAGGTCAGTCTCAAACTTCCCACCACTCCTCCCCTCTCCCACGTCTCGTCTGCTTCGGCCGGCCTCGGTTCATCCCGCGCCTTCAGTCCATCCCCTTCCCTGACCTTTCCCGTCTAGGGTTCGCCTGTGTGGGCGTTCCCTCCATTTTCTGTGCTCGCCATCTCTTGGGTTCCCCCTAGGTCTGTAGGTTTTCGCATCGTGCCCCCTTCCGCTGCGCGACCGGATCTCCCGTCGCGTGACCCCTTCATTTTCTGTACAAGCAGATTCCTTTTTTAGATGCCGTTGATCCTTTGACGCTCCGCTAGTGAACTTAACATGAGCTGCGGTCGAGTATCCACTACGCTGGGATCTAAGAGGGGTGGCGTGTGTCATTTATCCGGGGAAAAATGCTTCATTTTGTCCTGTTTGCACTTCTGTACGTTGTGTTGCAACTAATGTAGGATTTCATTTTGGTTCATAGAGAATTGACTCTGTAGTAGTAAGTTATTGTAACTAGCAGCCTGAAGTTTGGAATTCATGGGGCAGCGAGTGTAGCCAATCAATCAAACACTGGACTTCCCAGTTTTTGCACTACCTGAAATATAACCGAATGCTGTCATCAGAAAAATGGGACGGGCCAAAAGGGATCCTTTTTGCGTGCACTGTTTTGTGATTTTTCATTTATTTCTGTTTCTAAGGCAAGTAGTAGCATACTTGCACCGAGATTTGGGTTTAGTGCCATGCTAAGACAAGCCAAAGATTTGGTGGCACTAAGAACGTAACGTACCGTTTTCGGACACGTGGTACCTTGTTAATTATTCAGCAGAACTGTAAACAAGACATGTTTATTTTCAGTTCATGCCTCTAGTAACGGAAATCGACTTTATGTGAAATATCTTTGACAGAACTGAGCACATATTCGCAAATCCCAAGTATTAGTATGCATTTATTAGAGGACTGGATTCAGTATATCGTTTAATCTGCACTTATGAGGCATGATTGGTGGTGGTTTTGGTAACGTATGCGTTTTCCCTTAGGGTAGCTGTAAATCAAAAATTGTTTCTTGTTTCACGTTAACTTATTGAAATATTTTAGCTTTTAACCATTCGTGTTATTCTTCAACTGATATTGATACTGCATGATATGTACATTTAAAGGTAGGCTGTTATTGTTTTGCTAGAGGTGGCTGATCAGCAGCCGCCTTCATGCTTGATTGCTCCTCATCCTGCCATGTTTGTTGGTGAAAGGGAAGGGAATTTGTGAAGACCTAACTTTATTCCATTCTTATCAAAACAATCTCCTGGTCTTCAATAAATGGGAGCCGATAAGCCTAGCACATTTAAAAAGTACGCACGTGTCCTAAAAGATCTGTAGACCGAGTGTCAGATCCTTAAGCGAAAGCTGTTAATTGCCACTATGGCAATATTTAAACTTTCTAACAGCTTTTCTGTTGCTAAGCGGTGGTGTTTCCTTTTAATTAACTATATTTGTCTATCAATTCTTGCAGGTGCTGTGCACAGCCATTTTTTTGAAGAAATGGCAAGGTCACCAAGAGCCCGAAACCTCCAAGCTCGTGAACGTAGGTCAGCTTCTTGTGATGTACCCTCGTTCTGCTTGAAGAAGAAAGGGACAGGCAAAGAAACTGATATGTTTTTAACCACTGAGAAAAAAGAATGGAAAGGTGCCACTTGCCCAGTTTGCTTGGAGCATCCACACGATGCTGTTCTCCTCCTATGTACGTCTCACAACAAGGGCTGCCGACCATATATGTGTGGTACTGACTACCATCACTCTAACTGCCTTGAACACTTTAAAGAAGCTTATGCAAAGGAAAAATTGGCTCTTGATTCTTCTGCTGAATCTGCACCTGACCTTCCTTTAACCCCTAACACAGAGCTGGCAAGCAAGCAGCCATGTTCGATGGAACTTGCGTGCCCTCTCTGCCGTGGAGATGTTAAAGGATGGACTGTGGTTGAACCTGCTCGTCGTTATCTCAACCGGAAGAGGAGAACCTGCATTCATGATGGCTGCTCCTTCATTGGCTCGTATAAGGAACTTTGCAAGCATGTGAAGTCCAAGCACCCTTCAGCGAAACCTCGTGAAGTTGATCCTGCAGTGGCAGATGAGTGGAAGAAGTTTGAATGTGAGAGAGAGCGTGAGGATGCAATCAGCACTATCAGGGCCATGAATCCAGGAGCTATGATCATGGGAGATTATGTCATTGAGTTGAATGGTGGCAACAATCGTTTGCACGCTGATGGTGATGACTTTGACTTGGAGGAAAGACTCAACTTCTTCACATCCTTGGACCGCACTCTGAATGAGAGAATTGACTTATATGATTCTTCAGATGATAGTTTGGGTGAGGGCTTTGACTTCTTGGCGTCCTTGTTTGCCCGTGGCAGGAGAATCTCTACTGGAGATACATACAGCAGGGCTCATAGAAGACACAGGGAGAGGCCTAGGCGTCACTACTCAACTAACTCGATTGATGCTTCCGATATTATTCAGCATGATTCAGTTAGCACTCAGAGGGGACAGCGGACTGGTGCTGTTCCGGCAATAGGCAGAACTTCAAGGCGGCACCGTCCTATGGTGACTCGTATAAGGACGACACGAGGCGACTGAGAAATGAAATCACTTTGGGGTTTGTTCATGTTATCCATCTGCAAGGAACGCAAAATAATATACAGTGGTAGCTGCTGCTGCCTGGCAGTCAGAAGCTGAGCAGATTCTTCCTTTCCTTGGGTCTCGTTGCTGAGACAGTAACAGCAGATATAGGTTGGATGGAGCTCTGTTAGGCGGATGCTGATGCCTGTATGATGTGCTCTGCAATCTGCATACAGTTTTGGGCTAAAGCAGTGCTGCATTTCCGGTGCTGCCTTGCATGGATTTTGTGAATGCCCTTACCCGAGCTTCCTTTCCGTTTCTCTTGATCAAAGTGAACAACAAACAGTTAATTGTTTGACAGCAATTGCTGTTTCAAAGTTAGATACCATCATCATGAACAAATTATGAATTGCTGATTATGTTTCATGTTTTTGTATTTGTGTGTACATGTATTCTGGTGGATGGCTTGGTTAGCCGATTTGTGAGGTTTTAATTTGTTACTTGTTAGGCATGGATACATCTTCTCGTGGTTCTTGTGCCGAGCTGCTATGCTCGTTTAGCATGGCTGTTGAGGGTGTTTACTCAAAGTTGTACGGGGCCTCGTGATTGATCAATAAATCCCTCTTTCGGTCGGAGGGAAAAATTGAATAAAAAACTTTGCAGCAATTGGCTGTTTTAGTTATTTTTGTACTCGAATCCTTAAATTATTTCTATTTCTATGCTATTCACAAAAGAAATATCCTTTACCGCTGGACAGTTGGATCATCACAATGTAAATGCGCCCCTGCACAGGGCTGTTCAATACAGTTGTGCAATAGTACCCTAATCCATTCCAACTACTTCAAAACCATTCACTTTTCTAATGTACCCATCTTATGTTCACCGAATGAATCTACACAACACAACCATCGGCACAATTACACTGCTCTAAAAAGAAAAACGTAAATGTAAAGGAACCAGAAAACAAAAAGGCAAACACAGCCCCATCAGCACGGTCACATTGCTCTTGCGTCGTGGATGAAACAGAGGCATGTGGAGCTGCAGTCCTTCCTCGTTGATAAAGAAGCCCTGTGCTGAACTGTCCGCGCCCGATTTGTACACCCGGCAAGCGAAGCTCTGCATCAAAAACCAGCTGGAAATCCCCAGTAGGCGAGGCGACCAGTTCATGAGATCCCGACCGTCTTCCCGAGCAGCCACATGACGAGCGAGAACTCGATCATGAAGAGCGCGTGGAGCCACGCCCTGTCCACCACGAAGCCATACACCGTGATGCCGGCCCGGTTGTTCTCCAGGTACGTCACTGCAAAAGAAATGGGCATCAAGGCGTCAGAAGCAGCAGCAGCACATGGCGAGGCGGAAGAACAGGGTTCATCATTCAAGAGCAATGGAGGAAGAACGCTGCGTTGTTGCTTACCCAGCGCCTGCCGATTCTGGTAGCAGATGTTGTTGGCCTGGAACGGGATGTACTTGGGGTCGTCGATGGAGCCCTCGCTCCGGCTGTCGTAGTCGTCGTCGTCGCTGCCGGACTCGTCGCCGGAGGCCAGGCGGTACGCGTTCGCGGGCGCCAGGTAGCCGGCGGTGGCCGGCAGGTCGGGGTCGGGGTTCTCCTGGTCGTTGTCGAAGGCGTGGACGGTGGCGTCGGCGTGCCACGCCGCGGCCACACTGGTGATGGCCTGCGTCTTGTGCGTGATCTTGGCCGCGCTGTGGAGGCACATCAGCAACCCCGCCACCAGGCTCAGCGAGGTCAGCTGCACGCAGGATGGAGAAAGATTGTCATCAGTTGGAAATTTAAACTCTTATCTTAGTTATTCTACAGACATTCAACATTTTTTACCATTTAATACTGCCTTAATTCTGAACTATAATCCTTCATCTTAACACGAATTTTGCAGAGCAGATCTACTTCCTGAGACGCAGCCAACTATATACAAATAATGCTAACGTGAATCTATCTGTTGTCAACTCCCAATTGGGAGGACCATGTGGCATTGCAGGGCAATGATGGCTGATGTGTGGTGGGGGTTGACGCACTTGTTCTTCTGTACTGTAGTTATCTGAAACATTCGTGTGCCTCCCTTTCCGGTATGCAAGCTTTTTCTGGATCTTCCCATTTACAGCTGTCCTCGCTCGACCTGATTTGGCATTTCCAGCTCGAGCCCAAGACCACTAGGATAACATGTTAGATCGATCTAGCAGTTCAGAGCTGGACAGTGGACACAACAGATCCTTTTTTTACTTCCACCGTTGCGTGTCCAAATAGGTGCATCCCCGTTTGCACCTAAATTTCTTTGCTGTTTATTGCATAAACAATCTGTGGCTGTGCCAGTAGTGCAGGAGTACGTATTATTCAGCAAAAAGTCGCATTATTGATGAATGCACTTCAAGTATCCAATTATTCGTGATGCGAATGTCAAGGGGACACATGCTCATGTTCCTATCTTAGTTCCATTTACAGGCTTGTTTGGATAGGTAGGAATCAGAATATCAGATGCAGTTTCTTCACATTGGTTTTGAATCTTAATGCGCAAAGCATCAAACTTTTACTACTAATATATGATTTCGAATCTCGATAATAAAAAAAAAACATTCTGTAAATGATCTGAAGAAAAACAGAGGAGAGGGTACTCACCGCGAGCTCGCCGGCGGTGGCGAGATTGACAGTGGCGTGCGGCCTGGTGGTGGCGAGCAGCGCGGCGAACTGGCAGGCGGAGACGAGGATGAGGCTGCAGATTATGAACTTGCGGTAGCGGTGGCTGATCTTCCTGAGCTGCTCCCTGATCCGGCGGTGGTGCAGGAGCACGGTGGCGACGTCGGCGAACCTGCCGAACTCCCGCGCGAAGCCGACCATCCGCAGAATCTGGAGGTAGCAGATGATCCGGAAGATGACGCAGACCATGAAGAAGACGGCCGTGCGGTAGACCCAGGAGGCGACGTCGACGGCGCAGGCGGCGGCGGCCCACCACGGCGACGGGAAGGCGCGCGCGGCGGCGCAGTACCAGTACACCTGGTACGCGGCGTCGGCGAGGGAGCAGGGGAGCACGACGCCGGCGAGGACGCGGAAGGAGCGGTCGAGCTGCGCGGCGTACCCCGCCTGCACCTCCTCGGAGTCGCGGCGGAGGCTGTCGAGGTAGAGCAGGCGGCGCATGCCCCCGGCGCGGCCGAGCAGCCGGCCGAGGCAGAGGAAGGCGAGCGCGGCGGCGAGTGTGAGCGAGACCTGGACGAGCCCGTCGAAGGGACGGTCCGGGGAGGGTGCGGCGAGGCGGAGCGCGGCGGGCGCGGCGACGGCGAGGAGGAGGAACGCCGCCCACGACGCGGCGGAGCGCGCCGGGGTGGAGTGGTCGACGCAGAGCCAGCGGAGGCAGGCGCGGAAGCTGCGCAGCTCGTCCCGCGCGTGCGACGCGCACCGCGCGTACTGCGCCTTCCGCGACGGCAGCAGCGGGGACGTGGACGCCGCCGGCGACGCGTCCGCCATGGTTGCCGGCTGGCCGCGCGCCTTCTCTCGCTCGCTTGCTTTCTTTTTGGCTGGCCGACGGTGTCGGGAGGGTGCGGGAGTGGGGTGGCTGTGTCTGTCTGGCTGCGCGCGGGCCAACAAGTCGGGGGGACAAGGCGCGGTGCGCGCGCCGCGCTGCGATCCCGGCGGACGTGGACGGATGGCGCGTGCTGTCTCTCGGGGTTATATATTGAGGAAGTGGCGAGTGACTTGTTGACAGGTGAGACGGCCCAGCTGTCTTGCCGTGAGTCAGTGACAGATCTGTGAGTACCCATTGTGCAGCTGTTGTGATAAGATGTCACATTAAAATTCCAGTTTTATGCGTTTTTTCCTTCTGGAACACATAATTTTGTGGTCTTTAGTCATTGAAAAAAAAATCTGTGGTCGTTATGAAAATTGTATTGTTCTTATAATTGTAGTGTCATTGTGAGAGACTAGTACTACGTATGTTATACTCTCTCTCTCTCTCTCTCTCTCTCTTTTGAAACTTCCATCTTTTGTGTTCAAAAATGGTACACATACGTGAGCTTGAAGCTGAAATTCATTTGATTTATGATAGTTCGTAGTAGTTTTTCTTTGAAGAATAGTTCATAGTTGTTCTAGAGAGTATAAGCTTCTTCTTCTTCTTTTTTAATTCCTGACTTCATATTTTTCCTTGATGATGAGTTAATCGAAGTTGGGCGCCCCTGAAAGTCTCACAACCACCCGCGGATTAGGAGATTCCTTGTTCTTCAAGGGTGTACGCATCATGTCATGTCATGTCGTGTGCCACTGTTCTATTCGTTCCAAAGCAGAAGCACTTGGTAACACAACTTGGATGACAAAGAACTTGCGAAGGCAACAAATACAAAAACCTCGAAGCAACATGGATGACAACGATGGATGATGGAATTGATAACTCTACCATGATAGGCTTACCTTTTGCGACGTGTCATATGTCCCTTTTGATATAAACACAGCTTCCTTGACTCGCGGAGATAGCCACCCAAACCGGCAATCATTGGTCGTGGATGATTCAGGCTACAGTTGTTGTTTGACGCAACAAAAGAGTAGGCCTCAAACCGGTTAAGGTCGACCCGGCGAACCTCACGAACCGCACCTGGAAAAAGCCAACGAATCGGTTCGGCTCAACCCTTAATTAAAACGATTACCCTGGCAGGCTGACCCGTCGAACCGAGAAGCGAATCGATTCCTGCTGCTATCGTGAGTCGTCTCATCCCCGCCTCCGCCTCTCCAACTCTGCAAAACCGCCGCCCTCTACCTCTGCCCCCACCAGCAAATCCGCGGATCAGAGGTTCCCAGCAGAACAAAGGGGCAGGTTGACCCTGAACCGCTTCTTCCCGCAGAAGGTTCGCAGGGGTAGGAAAAGGGTCGAACCGACCAGCTCCATTTTCACCCTGACAAAAGATGGAATGAAATGAAGGAAGAAGCCTGGAGTTTTCCTCTTCAAGTTGAGACCGAGACAATGTGTGCAAGATAACGTAGTTGTGCAAATTACAGCAAGTACAGTATCTTTTACTTGAGCAAACAAATGCTATCTAGCCCGACTGAATCGTTAAATACAGACTGCAGCTTAAGCAGAGGCCGGGAGAGTTTACCTGTAGAGTCTGTATGTTACGCACGCATCGATCGATGATTGATATAGATGGAGCTAATGTGATCATTGTTGAGTAGTGACCCACTCTCCTGGAGTCCAAAGTGCCTAATTAAGTGGCGAACCAATGGGCATTGAACACCCAGTGACCTCCCGACTCCCGGGATGAAGCCAAGCTGCTGCACACATCTCAGGTTTTTCAGATGAGGCCAAGGGAGAAGGCTGTTTTCTTGGCTGGCCGTGGGAGCAGGTGGCTGCGCGTGGGGCCACCAATCTCTATCACGGTATCACCCGCCCTGGAGCGAGATTTGGAGATCGATGCAGCTATGCTCCGATCCTGGTCGCTTTGTTGGACGTCCACTTTCCACGGACAAATACGAGCTGGCCACCTCTCACGTTTCAGTCATCAGAGAACAAGAGGACGGCGAAGGTTAAGTGGTTAGCGTGCCCTTCACACCGGAGCATGAATCAATGATCAGCCCCCGGAATTTTCACGAAACAAATTTAACCATCTGTCGTCTTTTGCCTTTGACACGAGGACAGTTCAGGCTGTGTTTCAACTTTCAAATAGAGAGCCACAGGTCTTAGACTCTTGGGTAACCTGCACGTCTCGCTCCTGACTTTGGGACTTGCCTACAAAGCGTTCGAAGAGCGCATAACATCGGACTGGCACGTGGAGCCCAGCTTCAATTCTCCTTTCCATTTTTCTTTCAGTTCAATATATTGATGATCTCTACGAGTATATTAAAAATGTTGGACTAGTATACTCGAATTGTTGCTACACCACATTTTTAGTGTCAAAACAGAACATTACAAATGTTAAATTTACATAACTTTTTTGAGAAAAATAATGCATACTAATTGTAAACATTTTAAACAATCGGTTCAAACAAATTTGAAAAATATGTTTAAAGTATAGAACTCCAATTTCCACTCATCCCAAGGTGTCTGACCTAACCCGTGATTCACCGCCCCTCAAATAAGGATGATCTGTCGTTTCTGACCCGAGTTTCGCCGCCCTCACACCCTCGCAAGTCTGCACATTACCCTCTCCCGGTTCCGCCATGCACGAATCTTAAGCGTACAACGTGCCATGCAAAAGATCTTTTCGGACGCCCGATGTGTAGGAAATGCACTTTTTTTTTTTTGAGCAAATGTAGGAAATGCACTTGACTCTTGTTTCCTTCTTCATTTTAGCATTGGCTTCGGCTAAGGCCATCAACTGAGCCCACTGAAAGCCCAATTAGTTGCTTCGACAGCAACGCTTCCATGTGACGTGATTTCGCAATCCGAGTGAGCAACGGTCTGCGAGGCGCGGTTGGTTACGCGCGCGTGTACGTACAAACCAATCCGAGTCGTCATCCGTTTTCGAGTGCTTCGTTGAATCGTATGTGGTTGCGTGGATGATCCGCGACCGCGCGTGGTACGTACTCTACGTCGCAGCCATCGCCCCTCAGATAAGCGCTACGGAACCCTAAACCAAGGCCCCTGATCGATAAACAGTCAGCACCATCGTCGTACGCACACACGATCGAACCCACACCTCTCTCTTCCTCCCGGTTCCTTTCCTCGGCGAGACAGCGAGCTCCTTGCTTGCTTGTTGCGCGGCGAAACCATGATGTGCGCCGTCGCTCCTTTCGCCCTTCCGGCGGGCCTCGACGGAGGCGCCGCTGTCGCTGTGCGGGTACCAGGTCGGCGGGTACGTCGACGATTACGACGACGACGCCGAGATGGATGTGTTGATCGGCGACATCAACTACGTCGTGCACGCGCAACCCACCACCAGCACGGGCCTCACGCCCTACCCCTCCGCCCTGCCGATGCCGTCCACGGAGTTTCTCGCCCTGCCTCGGCGACGCGACAGCTACTTGGAGGCCTTACTTCGCGGCGTCAGGAGCCTCAAGGTTGTGGCCCCTCTCGCGGCTGTGGCCGCCCGTGACGACGGCCCGACGACTCCCGTGGCAGAGCTTGAAGCACCGTTCAGTTACGGCGACGATGACGTGGGTGCCTGCGCCAGCGGCGTGATCAAGACGATCAATACGGCGTCCGAGAAGCGTCCGGTGGCGGATCCGAGCGAGGCGTACGACGCCGACATCGACGCCACGTTGCGGAACATGGAGAAGGACCCCGCCGAGCGGCCGTCGGGGGATTACCTCTGGACGACGCAGGAAGGGCAGATGACCATGGCCGACCGCGCCGAGCTCGTCGCCTGGATGTACGAGTTCTCCCGTCTGGGCCGGTTCCAGTTGCTGCCCCCCGGCGCGCTCCACCGCGCCGTCTCCTACGTCGACCGCTTCCTCTCAGCCAACAAGATCGCATTCGACCTCCGGCTCCTGGGCGCGGTGGCCGCGTTCACCGCGTCCAAGTACGACCACCGCATGACCGCATGGCGGCTCGTCAACGCCGAAACCATCGCCCGAGACGTCGGCTGCACCCGGCGCGAGGTCATCGACGCGGAGCGCCGGCTGGTCGCCGCTCTCGGCTACCGCCTCGGCGGGCCCACCGCCTACACCTTCGTCGAGCACTTCACGCGGCACGACCAGCATTGCCCGGCGGTGAGGTCCCTGGCGCACCACCTCGCCGACGTGACGCTGCTCGACTACCGGTGCGTGCCGGTCATGCCGTCCGCCGTCGCGGCGGCCGCGATCCTGGTCGCGAGGCTCGTCGTCGTCAACTCCGCGACGCCGTCGCGCTGCTTCGTGACGCCGAAGCAGATATGGGGCGAGGAGATGATCAAGATGACGGGATACGCAGCCCAGGACCTGGCCGACATCACGGACACCATCTACGAGATGCACGAGCTGAGGGGCTTGTGGCCAGGGTGCGCTCAGATGATGGACAACTGCGTTTACAGCTACTCCTTGCCTCCTAGTCCTCGGTGATCCACGAGCTTTTTTTTTTGAGGGAAAGCCATTCGGCGCACTTTATTGATTTGAAATAACAGTTACATCGTTCGCCAAGCGGCAATAATACAATTGGGTGGATCATCAACCCAAAAACTAGATACATGTGAAGAAAAGGCTATACTAGCAAGCTCATGCGCTACTTGATTGGCCTCCCTATTACAATGTTCTATTGTTATTGCATCAAAACCTACCCAAAGAGTGCTGCACTCATCGAAGATCGCCGCCGCCGCCGTGGCAGAGAAACCTCCATCCTTCATAGTATCAACAACCTGCATGCAGTCAGTTTGCACGATGAACCGGTTGCATCCAACATGTTGGGCGAGCAGCAACCCTTCTTTGAGAGCATGTGCCTCCGCCATAGGCGCATCCACGACATACGGGAGATGTTTGTGAGCCGCTGCAATGAACCCTCCACTTGCATCTCGGATCACAGCTCCTGTACCTCCGGTACCTGTATCAACACAAAATGCTGCGTCAACATTCAGCATTAGTTTTCCTTCCGGGGGTTTCCTCCATCCTTGTCTCATGCAAGCGGATTTCTTAGTTGCTGTCATATAATTAATTGTTAGGGCTGCAATAGACACTGCTGATCTAGGTGGTCGTTGAATATTTTCACCATGAACAGCCTGCCTTCGCTCCCACCAAATATACCATCCACCTGTCAATATCAACTCTGCAAATCCTACATTATTCAGAGCAGCAACATTTCCGCCAATCCGTAGCACTTCTTCCAATATTACTGATCCAGACCGATCAATAACCAGCAAGTTCTCTATTTGTCTCCATATACCGAGTGAGCACCACACTTGTTTAGCTCTGTCACAGGTGAACATCATATGCCTAATATCTTCACATCCCGATGGACAGAGTGGGCAACTTCCACTATTTCCAATATGTCTATTAGCAAGAATACCACGGCAGGGAACCAGGCCATGTAGGACTCGCCAACCAAATATTTTTATCTTCCCAGGAATATCAAGTTTCCATAGTTTGCGCCATACCTGATTTTGACCCATATCTCCGGCTTGACCCGACTGATTACTTCTGTTGCCAAACTTGTAGTTCCATTGTACATGATATGCCGACCTCACAGTAAATAAACCATTACTATTATGGTGCCACGCTACCAGGTCATCTCTCCCACTGATGATTGGTATTTGTAAAATGCGTTGTACATCAATCGACCAAAACATAGACTTTATAAGATCTTCATCCCATTTACCATCCACAGGATTAATTAGCTCATCAACTGTTCTAACCAGATTACGACCACGAGGTGTCTGCACCTTGAGATCATGACTTGACGGTGATCCACGAGCTTTGATCACACGTAGAGACGCTGCTGGTGATGGAAAGCTAATATATTTTGGCACAGCTTACCAAGGGCTAGGCAGCGTTTCGCAAACGATTCTGTAATGTTCGTGTGTACGTGCATCTGGATGGACTACTGAATCAGACTAAAGCTTTGTTGTGACCTCGTATTTTACATGGAAATTAATATGATCTAAGATTGGTGGGGAGGATGATCAACTCGACGTGCATCTCAGTGTATTGACCATCACGAAAAATTCATATGGTGTGGATCATAATTTCGGGTTTTCCTAGGAATGTTTGATTTCACCTCGTTAACTAATTCAATTGTTTTGGAAACTGAGCTTGTCTTAGTTGGCTAGGTAAGGGTGGAGGACGTTGGTATTGCACCTCCTAGCTATCCAATTTTATGACCTTTTACTCTCAAATTTGGGTGTCTATTTGGTTGCTATATTTCTCTTTCTTAAAAAAACCGCCTAGCTCCTGCTAAGTTGAATTTTTCTTTTTCCCCTCAATTCGATTGTTTAGCATACTTCGATTGAGATGTGCTCAAAGTTACTATGATTTTAGACAGACCGCATGTCGATTGAACCATCAGGTATTGTGTATGAGGACGCGGTTTATTTGTTTCAGAAAATTAGTTCACATAACTGCACTGCACGGCCAGCATGATCTATGCACTATCCTGCTGGCCGTGAGACGATATACAGCCAGTCATATGTTTTGGTCACGGGCAGAGTAATGCCAAGTGGTGTCCTGCACAAGCACAATTCACCGGACCGTTCTTGTGCTTACAAAGCTCGCCTCGGCGACGGCTGTGAATAAGCTGTAGGTCACTAGCAATGATTCTACATGCAATCGAAGGACACTAGCAGGAACCAAATACAGGCTGAGCTTGCTCTAATATAATCGATCCCGGCCGGCCCCGACCGTGCCGGTCAGTCGTCGGCGAGGTCGTCGCTCGCCCGGGCCCGGAGCCTGGCGGAGACGACGGCGGCGAGCACGGAGAGGACCATGCCGACGAGGAGGAAGGAGACGGCGACGTTCCCCCTGTTGAAGAAGCTGATGAGATCGCCCCTGGGGTCATTCTGGTTTCGGTCCGTCCAATCGACCCCGTGCTTGATGATCTGCAGGGCGTCGTTGGTGGCGCCGAACCCCGCGCCGACGCCGCTGGCCAGCACGGCGGTCACCACCTACATCGATCACATCGTCGTAAGGCAGGCAGGCATTCAGTCTCACAAAATTAAAAGTCGCGTAGAGTGATTACGTACAAAAATTAATCGAGCTACACGCAACGGTGGTTAGTAATTAAGCAAGCGCATGATGTATGCACTGCACTTACGATGTCCGTGTACATGCTGATGTCGAGGGCGAGGACGCTCGTCGCCATCCGCTTGCTCTTGCATAGGAGGTAAACGCCAACTGGGATCTGCAGCAGGTTACCCGCCATTCCGACACCCGCCGCCACAAGCGCGTACCTTCACACAAGAGAGGCAGCAGTATAAAGGGTCAAGATCAATGCGTATGGTTCCAGCACAAGCACAAACCAATCATCTGCGACAAATACAGGATGAACGTTCAGGCAGGCATGAACGTTAACGATCGAATCGATCGATCAACAAGCAGGCATGCGCATAGTATACACGTACGTGTAGCTCTGGAGCTGATTGTAGTTGTGCCAGTTGCTGTAGTCGAGCCTGGTGTGGTTGCTGACCGTGAGCTGCACGGCCATGGCCAGGAACGCGAGCATCAGCAGCCGCACGCCCAGGCCGGCGGCGACCCAAGTCCTCCGCGACAGCGCCATCCGACTATCAAAGCTGCTGCTCTCGCCTTGCCGCCGTCGTCGTCGCGCGCGCGCGGTTTCGATCGATCGTCGTGAGCTTAGCTCGCCACGGATGGCCGGCGCGCGGCGCGCACACAGGTGATGATGATTGACGAGATATATTGTTGGGTGCGTATTTGTAGTCCTAGGCAGCCTTTCCAGGTCTAATTAAACATGGGAGAACATCAGTATCATATCGGTCGTCACGCACGCCTATCCGCTCCATCTGTCACGGCAAGGGCCAGCGGATAGTGACCGACGGGACGGCCGAGCAAACGCGCCAAAACTGCGGACACGGCAATTCCGGTAAGTTTCGCCGAAGTGCACAGCGTTTCCAGCTTCGGAACCGTTGGGAGAGGTCGCTATCCGCGCAGGAATGTCATTTGTTTTTTTTGATTTTTTTCAAACTGAAGTGAAAGCCAGAAGGACACAAACAAAGCACAGGAATGAAAATTTTTGGGTTTGTCTCTATTGATCGTCCATTGGGCTTCCTGGGTCCAAGGCCGCCGCAACCGCTGTGTTGCTGGGCCACCAAATACGTATGGGATTCGGCAACCATCCATGCCAGGCGGCGATCCGATAACCTGCACCTTTGTGTGTCAGGAAGAAGGTGATGGTTTGACCGGAGGCTTTAGCAGCAAGAAATGGTCTGCTGTTGGCCGTGGCAATGGGCTGCAAGCTGCAACAGGGTCATCTTGGAGTTAGACAATCAAGCACTAGCTAGCTCCCTGAAGGCGACGGAGAAGGATCCATCGTCGATTGGTGATCTTTGGCAAGAAATCCAAGAGTTTGGCAGATCTCAGTTATCTTTTCGCATTTCTTTTGTACATCTGGAAGCAAATTCAGCAGCTCATTGCTGTGTGAAAATGCCTACCGTTAGCGAGAGTATGTGGTCTAGTTTTGTTTACGCTCCGGATTGGCTATTAGGGGTAGTAACTAAAGACTGTAACTCTGCCGTGACTTAATATAGCTATGGTGATTTGCCCTAAAAAAAAAAAGAAGGTGATGGTGGGGCTGAGCTAGGAGTGCGTACATCGAGTACTTGGAGAGGCACCCGCCTTCCCCGCCCTAAGAACCCGTCGAGTTGTACGATTTGGTTCCTCAGCGATCTGCAAACCAGTTTCGTCGCTGAGGAGAAGGCTGCTAGTGAAGCCCGCGAGAGATCATCAGGCAGTACAAGACCAGTGGGTTTGCTGAGACGGAAGTGGAGGTCACCGACGAGGCGACGACAATGAGGAGGAGGTGTAAGAAATTAGAGTGGCTGTCTAAATGTTTTTTTCCTGCTTGTTACATGTGATGCGACAGCGCCTGCGCTGTGTGTGTGAAGACTGAAGGCGCATCTATGTAAGAGATAAGAATTAAACAGCTATGTAATCTCTTGATCGGAGAGGAGCTATATATATTCTGCAATACGTAACATTTCCACCAGAGGAAGAGTTGGGGGAATTAAACACAGGCTGCAGCATGAGTTGTTTGCTCTAATCGATGGATCAATCTTGGCCTCGACCAAAGGCGGTCAGGTCAGAAGTCGCCGCTGTCGTCCTTGATCGCCCTGGCCCGGAGCCTGGCCGAGACGACGGTGGCGGCCACGGAGAGGACCATCCCGACGAGGAGGAAGACGATGGCGAAGGTGCCCCTATGGTAGTAGTCGACGAGGTCGCGCGAGACGTCATCGTACCAGCTCCATGTCTTCCGCCAGTGGTCGACGTACCGCAAGACGTCGTCGGTGGCGCCGAACCCCGCGCCCACGCCGCTGGCGAGCAGCACGGTCACCACCTGCGCGCACGCGCATACATAGGCATTGAGCTTGAGCACCAGATGCATGCCACATACGTACAGATGGATATTGAACAAAGAAAAGGCCGGTTACGCTGACGAGAGTTTGGTATGTATGTATGGACGTACGATGTCGGCGTACATGCTGATGTCGAGGACGAGGACGCTGCTGGCGGACGTCATCACCTTGCTCTTGCAGAGGAGGTAGATGGAGACGGGGGTCTGCAGCACTCTGCCGGCCATGCCGATCACCGCCGCCGCGGCAGCGTACCTAGTTTTCGATCACACAGGGGTCAGATCGATCGATCACGGCGCCAGCCAACAAGTGTATATGTATATATGGAGAGAGTACTGATAATAATAATTATTAAGCTCGCTAGGAATGGAATGGAATGGAAGGCACGTGACGTACGTGTAGCTCTGCAGCTCGTTGTAGTTGTCGAGGGGACCGTAGTCGTACTTGGTGTGGTTGCTGTACTTGATCTGCACGGACATGGCGAGCGTGGCGATCATCAGCAGCCGCGCGCCCAGCCCGATGCCGATCCACGACGTCCGCGACAGCGCCATATTCTGCTTCCCAACCTACCTCGTCGCCACGCCAACGACTTTAATTTGTTCCTACGAACGGACGGACGGCGGCGGATGGACGTACGTACACGAGTGGGCTGGGCATGGGGGCGAGCGAGCGTATTTGTAGGGGACAGAGCAGAAGCAACGGTTGCGTGCCGGGGGGAATCAGCGGCGGGAATATGCGCCATCCATGTACGTCTAACACACACAGCCGAGACAGACAATAATCAGCGTGTTCGGCAGCCGGAAAAGCAGCCGGCGGCTGCTGCTGCTGCTACAGTCAACGCATTGCTACAGTAACCGAATCCTCCGCTACAGTGTTCTTCCTTAAAAAAAAACTGCAACTGCAACTGCATCCTACAACCGAACAGACTCAATGACTGATGGTATCGAGTGCTGACGCCGGCGCTTTCAAAACTGCGGACATGGCGAGAAGAGGGACAAACGGGTTCACAAAACTTTCGACCCCACTTTGGGACCCATTAGCGGATACAACTATAATCTTTTTTTTTTTGCGAAAAGGGGGAATTCATTAATATTGAAGCAAATTACATCCCCAGATTACAAGAGCATCCCAATCAAAGCCAACTCCATTGATGGGAGACAAGAAACCTTGAAAGAGCCGAAAATTCCACCATCTAGGATCACCATCCCAGACAGATATGCCACGGAAGAGAACTCCGATCTGAACGAACATGGCCATCTCACCATCCACCACCGCCATCCTCATCTCCGACGGGGGAAAACTGAAACCCAACCCTTTCGCAAAAGAGGGGTAGACCGATATTCCACATGCAAACACGATGAACTTGCCGCCGTCAAGCCCGTAGCAGAGCTCATCGTCGCCTCCTCCACCATATCCGTCATAGGAAAACACAAATCCGAGCGACATCCAGATGGATATCACCGGAAATCGAAGTCTCACTAGCCCACAGCCATGGCCAAGAAGAACCATGACAAGACAAAGGAGGAGCCGGAGTACCTTATTCTTCATCGATAATGGCGCCTTCGACTCGCCACCACCGCGGAGACGCCTTGTCCTCCAGTGCTCCATGCCGGACGCCGCACAACCGCCGCCACCTTCTTGGACCGAACCACTAGAGGAACCCTAACCCTAACAACCACCGTGGCCGCCGCCAAAAGCAATCACCACAGAAGACCTAACTCTATCTAAACTTAAGAGCGAACAAAGTGGACGCCGGATGCCGGGCCTCCCTCCTCCGCCGACGGCGAGGCCGCCGGAGGCGAGGGGGCCGGCAAGATTTTCTTCAGGAGCCGCCGCCGCCGCCTGCCTCTGTCTTTCTTTCCGTCGGATACAACTATAATCGATCGGATAAACAAAAGTTAGTTCATTTTTATTGCTTTACGGATGGTTTCAATTTTTTTTTTAGGATACTGATACTGGGAAACAAGCGTACCTTCGTGGGAAAAGCTTCAGTGTTAATTTTTCTACCAAAGAAAATATGCAGGAGCTAGCGCTGCCCAAAGTAGAGAAAAAGAAGCAGCCTTTACACATGCTGCTTATGCATGCAGCAGAAAACAGAGCGAACAACAGAAAAAAAAACAACAGCTTAACAAGCAGCTAATAAGCTGATATGGACTGGCTGGCTGGCAAAATTCTCAAAGCGACTCGAAGAAAAACAACTCCCTGAATGAAGAGACAAAACATACAAGTGTGAACACGTACGCGCCGGTAGAGCAGCCACAACCCACAAGTATTTTCCCAGACTCCTCGATACACACAAAAGCCCATACTAGCTCTACCTACTTTTGGACGCGGGAAATCATTAGCCATTTCAAAATTAACCTGTCGACCTCAACGACGGAGTTAATCGTGGAATCCAAAGTCTCCGTTTTGCAGATTAAGAAACGCGGGGTCATCGCGAGCCGATTGACGTTACAATCCAGAATGAATAATCGGATCGAGGAGCCAGGCATCCTCAACTGAAGAAAGATAAATTATCCAAAAAAAAAAAACTGAAGAAAGATCACGCTGTACGTACTTAGCAGCGGCAGCACGAGTTGCCACATTGATGCGCAGAATTTAGCATCCAATCAAACAGGCCCTTAATCACATAGATCGAGGTGCATATCCGCGCCGGCACCTTACTGCGAACACGACACAGGTCACGTTCGCTCTTACTGAATTGGGACGACGGCACAACGCGTGACAACGACTGCTGATTAATCTGGCCACTAGTCCATTAAAAAAAAATCTGGCCACTACATAAATTGGGCAATGGTTCCTGCCCCTGCTGTCATGCACCATCCACAATTGTAGTATTTGGGGGCATCAGGGAGCTGATGAGATGCAACTTGCGACGCCAGAACAAGTGAAGCAACAAAGCTGCCGGCGATCGCTTGGCGAAAGGACAAACGAACCATTGCCAGAACAAGTTAAGCAAGACTTAAAGGGAAAGTAAACCAAGACAACAGAAATCTGACGTGGTCTTTCCCGACAGTATTTCAAGAGTGACATAAAGTTTTAGTCTTCCTATTCATTTTTTCCTAATAGCTGACAGTGTTCTAGTAAAAGTTAGTGTTTTCCCTACAATTGTTATACTTTCCCAACAACTTAATTCCCTACAACCTCATTACCCGTGGTTATTGTCAATGCTTAGCCCAATACACTAAAAAATTTCGGCCATTTACAATAAATTGTTGGGGAAAATTGTTAATCTTGTAGTGTATTTTAGCCGAGGAGATCTGATCGTTACTTGACAAGGTGAAACTGAGCTGTGGCGAGCTCAGTAAACTGGCAAAACATTGGCTAAACCAATATAGGGAAAGATATAGGAAAACTGATGGAGTGGCTAAAGAAAAAAAACCAAAAACAATGATAATAAGGAGCCAAAATGGCGTGGTCGGCAGGATTCGAACCTGCGCGGGCAAAGCCCACATGATTTCTAGTCATGCCCGATAACCACTCCGGCACGACCACATTGATGTTGTTTTCATTTTTAAACTGGATGTTATTCATTCTTGGGTCCCTGCAGCAGCTTCCCACCTCCCCCGTTGCATACTATTCAAAACTTCGCGTCTCTCCGGTCTCCACAGGCAGACAGTACGTAACGTACGCGACTGCAGCTTGCGGAGTGGATTTTTTATAAATGTTTTTTTGAAAAACCTTTATCACATTTAAACTCTCTAAAAAAGTATTTTCAAAGATGGACTTTTCGTACAGCGTCGCGTTATTTGACTCCGTAGCCATCTCTTCAAGGCGCCAGATGAATGACTTCGTATTCTGCCACATAAGATGGAGAAACATGCTCTTATGCCTCTTTGGCACGGCGCCAAATGATTTGGCGCCGTGCTGTTGTAGTACGACGTCAAATTACGCAGTGCCGTGCAAAGGTTTATTTTTGGGAATACTTTTCTGAAGGATCGAAATGTGATAAATATTTTTTAAAAAGTTCATTTTGTAAAAATTCCACGCTTGCGGATCGCAACAAGGCCAGGCCCAAGATGAGGTCGAATCCTGCTTTGTTGGCTGGGCCTTCTCCGTCTCCAAGCCGGCCCACCACATCCGCGGAAACATTCATCACCCTACCGGCGGCGCGCCCACTGAGGAGGGTCCGTTTGCCTCCGCCGCTTCCTCTCCGCCTCCCCGGGGTCCGTCGCGGCGCCTCCGGCATCGTCGCCAGACGAATGAGCCCCCTTCGCCCTCGTCGCGGCAGGTACGCTCCTGCTCCTCCTCTTTCCGAGCCCGCACTATTTGGAGCTTTAATTCTGAGCCGACCGTGGCGAGAGGGAACCAGGGGATCCTCCCCCCTTCCGCTCTCTGCCTTGTGTGTGCATTGCTGGTCCAGGGATCCGAGTGGAATAACAGAGGCCAATCTCTCTTAGGCAACAGACATCTTTGTGTTTATTTAAGCTGTCGCTTGCCGATGTCGACTAGGTCGCTAGGACAGTTTGGATTTACAAGTTCTTAGGCGTCCTTGAAAACCTAATTCACGACTTGAGAGCCTTGTGTTTCTGGAAACAAGAGGACATCTGTTACATCTTGTTATCCTTTCATCTGAGTTTAACCAACCAAACTGTCTTGATTGTTTACCTATTAGGGCATCTCCTGCTGGGAGATGATGAGTGGGCGGGCCTTTATTCACTAACTTTTCTGTCATATCAGTTTCAGACATGTAGGTTGTAAACAGACAATTGGTTTTTTAGTTTATATTCTATATAAACCCTTCCAATCAACCATTTGATGTATTATAAAGGCTTAATATATTGTCAAACAATATTGTACACGTATTACTGGTTCCATAGTCAAAAAGAGATGTTGCTGAAGTTTTACTGAAAGCAATGTGTACGTTAAGCTATGCAGTCTGTCGGAGAAAGTCTTGCTCAATTTTTCTTTTGCAGCCACAAAGGAGACAGTCCTTGTCTCTTTTCTTGTTAACACCCTAATCATTCAGTAGGGCCATTCTCTCTCTTCCCCCCTAAAAATTAAACATACTAATAAATAACATCAATATGTGATGATTGGATCACCTCCACACGTGTGCTGAATAATTGATGTAGGGATAGTCAACGGTGTTGCGACATTACATAACAAGAATTGCAAAATCTTTGTTTCACCCAAGTCACTGCCGGAAGATTCAGTTCCGACGGAATCCTCATATATCATCTTGCGTTTCATTTAAATTGATGAGGTTTATTACTTATGCACTGTGAATGAGTGTCTGCTAGATTAGTCTCGTAATAACTGGACTACTACCAAGTTTAGTTCAAATATCATTTAATGCGATAACATGCACATGTTTCATAGCAATTTTGAGTTCAGTTTGGTTCCATCCTCCAACCGGAGTCCTTTACAATTAGTGACATGTGGAACTCACATAGGCTACCCTTACTACATGATGTAGGAGTGTCCTGTCAATTATAAGTTGTATCATTACATTTAATTGAGGTTTTTTCAGCCACAATATTTTTATCGACGAGATAACTTGTCAAACAATTTTTCGACCAAGCATCTTCTGAATACAAAAAACCTCTGCATCATTGCTTGTACGGTTTAATGATAATAAAAAATTAGTTAACAAAAGCATATTCATCTATGCCTTTTCCTTGGAGGAAAAGTCGCTAGAATAAAGCTTTTCTAGTTACCTAATTTCCTAAAATGATAAAAGAACCTCCTGTAGGGGCAAATCGTAATAAGAAAACCTAGATTGATCATGTTGTTGCATTCACATATTTTTGTTATCTCTAAGAAGCTTATAACATCATTTACATGTTCACCTAAGTGGCATCAAGAGAATTTCCATGGAATAACTTTCCTCTAAAAAATCTACTTAAGAAACCATCTCTGCAAACAGTATACCAATGAAAAGGTCAATGGTGCATAATTTTAATTTAAGGTATGGTTAGCTAGATTGTGCCCTTATATTAGTATGTTCTTATGAAGCATTATAGAATCAAATCTATAATCTATTTCTTTTGGTCAACAGTCAAACATACAATTAGCCTATCACTACTATATATTGTACTTGCTCGTTGCTTCTTAAGCTCATTACTCATGCCCTTTCTCCATTCTCTGCATGGAGCTTGAGCTTAGTCTAGGCGATTCTTCAGCGCCAGCAAATGGTACTTTCACTACTGTGCTGACATCTGAACATGCAGGCGACGGAGTAGGCCATGAGCTTGTTCTACAGCTAGGAGTAGGGACTGTCAAAAGAGCTGAACAGCTAGGAGTAGACAATCCGAAGACGCCCATGCAACTGAAAGATGATGAAGCACGCTCTCAAAGAGAGTCATCTGTTGGGCTGAGCCTCCGCGGCCCTCTGCCTCCTGCCTTCGCAGATTCAGGTAAAAGAGAATTTCATTTACAATCTAGGGATGTTGGTTACATGGTCATTGGTTTCAGCTCCTAAGTAGGTAGGCACCTATAAGCTAGGTTGTGCTTAAGTACATAAGACCTTAAGAGCATGCAACTTCTTTTTCGTTGGTGATGGTTCTTTTCTGTATAGGGAGTGTGAATTCAGAGGTTTCTGCACGAGGATTTGATGTGAACAATGTTCCAGTGGATGAAGATGAGGGAAAAATGAGGTCTTTATCGACATCATCCTTTCAGGGGGAGGTTCCTGCTCGCCATGCAGCTGATCAGGAAGTTGCCGAGGATGACGAGAATGGTGGGATTGGCGGAGCAGTGAGGAAGAAGTTGAGGCTATCCAAGGAGCAGTCTGCGTTCCTGGAGCATAGCTTCAAGGAGCACAGCACCCTGACCCCAGTATGTGTCCTATCATATCTTAGTTTACTATCACATAACTGTTTCTATTCATATTAAGTTTTAACCAATGATGTCCAACCCAAAGCTAGCAGATTTAAAAAGACGAGATGTTTCAACATAAATCAGAAAGTAGTTAAAGAGTAGAAGCCCTATGATTGATAGAATTTTATTTTAATTTTCTTGGACTAAGGATTAGTTGTTGTGTATGATACATCCTGTATTTTCTAGATGAATTTTATACGGCATGAAGAAACCATAATCAATTATTTGCAGACTAGCCTTTGGAAAACTTTTTGTTCATGTTGAAGAGTCCTTGACTGGAATTTCTGTAAGAATCAAAGGTCTGCAGTCGTGCACGAGCATATATGCATGCATGCAAGCACTCGTTTTTGTGCAAAATAGTACAAGTCGCTTTGTTTATCGTGTAAAAGATTTGTTGGTCTAACAAAATATATGGATTAGATAAACATTAAGTCTTGGGAATCAAATGGGTAAAGGTTCATGGGGATATCATAGAGATCGAATTGTTCATTAACAATTTGACTGGGATGCCGGGATTGGTTTACTGGCTTTTATGAAGAGCAGCTCTGTTATACTCTAAGAAACTATTGTTTCTTTTTATTCTGGGTTTGATCAAATATTTGCTTACTGTTTTGTGGCGTGCAGGAACAGAAGAGTGATTTAGCGAGGCAGCTCAATCTTCGACCACGCCAAGTGGAAGTCTGGTTTCAGAACAGAAGAGCTAGGTAATATAATGACAAATACCTTTTTCTCTGACGATGGTCTCTTCCGTCTTTCATACGTAAAGTTAAGCTTAGTGTGTGACAGTCTCAATGCATTAAGCTCTCATCTGACCTTAAATCGAATTTAACATCACAGGACTAAGCTAAAGCAAACCGAGCTGGACTATGAGCATCTGAAGCGTTTCTGCGAGACATTAACACATGAGAATCGGAGGCTCCAAAGAGAGGTGGCAGAGCTGCGCGCCTTACGTACTGCCTACCCATTTTACAGCCACCTACCAGCAGGGTTCAGCGCCACCCGAGGGTGCCCTTCGTGTGATAATAAGGCCACACCTTACTCCACTGCTGTCGTCAGCGCTATATCATCGCCGGTGGCGGCGCCGTCGTCGTCGATGTCGTTGGCCAGGCCTCACTTCGGCCCCTTCACCATACACCCGGTGCTCCGCCGCCATCCGTCTGCAACTTCGTGATCCATGACGCTCTTGTTCATATTTGTAGAATATATACTGTACATATATAGATACTTTGGTCAAGCCATTCCTACCAAAATGATTATTAGGGATGCATTGTACCATCGCTCATAAAACTGTGAAATGTAGCCGAAAAAAGTAGACATGACATGACAAATGATGTGTTATGATGTTGCAAGAGATCGACCTCTTGTGTGTTGTATCGGCTGAACGAGTAGGTTTTGGAATTTGTGAATTTGTGTGGTTGCGTCATTGACTCTGGGAGCTTGTCATTGTACCATATGATATGGCATGTAGAAGAATATCTTATCGGCTTGGTAAAGTTGCCTTTTCAATTTGTCGGCCGGTGGCATATATAGTATTTTTTCTTGGAACATCTCATGACCTGTGATACTGACCATGAGCATTCTCTTGTTGGGATAAGACGCTTAAATTGGTGACGCTGACCCGGCTCTGCGAATAAGATCGAACCATCAAGCTGGAGCCTGTAATTAGTGGTACGTGTTAAACACTGAAACCTCTCTTGTTGTTTCCTTTGTTGTTTTGCGTGAGTGTCCCTGGATGATACTGTCAAGAGTGTTAGTTACTTGGGTTGTTGGATTTGAATAGTTAAGCGGCGTGAAAGTGTCTCGAAAGATCATTTGCAGCAAGTTTCCAACTAATAAATAATTGGAACGATCATTCGCAATGAGCCAATGATTTTAATAACACGTACGCCACGCTTGAACGTGAAATTTTCCCACATTAATGGCACTAATTTAGTGCGATAAATATGATATCAAGTTCCATCTCGATACAACTTTGAATATCATAAACGAGAATTGTGAATCTTTTGCTGAACATTGCATACTTTAATAGCTTAACAAAGCATATGCATGGGGGTCAGCAATGCGTCGGCTAGATATCTCAAAAAATGGAGAGAGAGGAAAAACATTCAGAGTTGCAGCTAGGGACGTACTAATGTTTCACGATTACGTATAACAGGACAAGGGTTACTGCCAGTGGCCAGGAAAAGTTGACACGGGCAGCTTGGTCTACACGTGGCGATCATGATGGATGACCAGCCAGAGTACCTTATGTTCGCCATCAGAGTTTGATTGGGCGAGCACACGTGGACGTGGACGGCGCCACGTGTGCACGCTCACCGCCGCAAGTGTGCAGTGTGCTCCTGCGCGATGCTAATCGATGAACCCGGCCAATTAACGGACGATTTTTCAAACTCGACCCAATAATCGCAGATGGTTTGATTGATCGCGACAGCCGCGGTTCTGGTAAGAACTGGTAGATCGCTTGTGATTGACTTGCGATGCGACGTGCACGGCTAGCGCGATCTCCATGCATGGGTTTAATTTCCCGCGGATATGCATGCAATATATGCATTGCACGGATCGACGGTCCATGTACTGACAGGGCAGCACGTCGAGAACGAAAGCGTACTTATCCAGGTGTGCCCATCAACAATCATCAACATTTCAAATGTCAGAACGAAAGCGCCGCGGCTGTGGATCATTTGTGCCTCAGATGCATGCTTGAAATGACTACAGGTGCCTTCTATAGACTAGCTTAAATTGGTTCGATTGAATCGTTTGGCGTACGTCAATACAACATTCACATCGATTATTAGGCTTGGGGTACATGTGTAAAGTGAAATAATGTATCCAGAATAATTGATTAAAGAAAAGCACAAAATAAATCACCAGCCATGCATCATCGAGAGCATTTCCTGAGCTGCCACCTTTTTGAGGTGAACATAAAAAAAATGGATGTTTGGTCTACCTTCATGAAATTTTTAAGATACAATAAAAAATTGCAGCTGTCCAAGTCGTAGAGAGAGAGAGGGACTCTTTTTTGTTCTAGCACACGTTTGCATTTCATATTTTATATGGTGGTGGTAGTGGTAGATGGTGGCTTGTATGCATCTTCAATTTTCTTTTTGGAATCTTTGATCTAACGAGCGTGGTGGTGTAAGGAAGTCTTTTCGTGCATCATCAATCATCATTTCCTTTTTTTTTTTTTTGAGACACCAGCAATCGTCATGTGTGAACTGTGATGATGGAGCTCAGCTCACAGGCCGTACATGTGGGAGGCCCACCATAAGAAGGCTGAGCCGTTCCCCCCGATCTTGCGACTAGAGGGAGCCCACGATCGCGTATCCCCCCGCTCGATCGGCCCATCACAGCGCAGTCACCACACACTGAGCGAAGTCACGGCCACTCCTTGGATCGCGCGGCTCGTGGCGGATGGAGCAGTTAAAACGGGAGGGACGCCTCCTTTCCCGCGGAAACAGGCGGTTCCCCACCATTAGTCTAATCTCATCGCTCGTCTGATCTAACCGCCCTCTCTCTCCTCCCCGGCCAGCCACCGACGCCGCTGCTGTTCTCCTCCGCCACCCAGCGAGCGCGACCTCTTGTCGTGTGCGAGTTCTTTTGGGGAGGTAAGATTCATCGTCCGATCATCTGTCATCTTCTTCGTCAAGTCTGGTTTGATTGTTTCTTCGCTCCCGCCGTCGGCAAGATCGGCAATGGATCTTCATTTGAAATTTAGATAGATCGATTGCTCCCCTTCGAAATGTGGTTGATTCTACGATAAACATGAAATAAAAAATCTAGGTCGTGCGGCATGATCTGCTGACCGCCCCAAACCAACCCGCGCATCGTCGTCTGCTCGTCCGGCGAGGAGGATCGGAGTCGGAGGAGGAGACAAACCAAAAAATGTCTTGCTGCGGAAGCGCCGAGGAGGACAGCTATGGCCCGCCGGCGCACCAGGCGGCGCCGCCACCCAACGTCAACGCCCCCGGTACGCCAATCCCTAGCTCGCCCCGCACCTTCGTCGCCACCGCGCGCACAGGGTCTTTTCGAGTCTTTTCGAGTTGTTCACGGAACGAACAGATCATTGCTGCGTCCCTGGTGATCTGATGGCGCCCTTGATCGGCGAAATGGTGCAGGAAACAGGGGCGGTCCAAGGGGCCCTGGCGCGCCGCGAACGGGAGGCCCGGCCAAGCCCGTCAACATCGACGTGCCCGCCATTCCGTTCGACGAGCTCAAGAAGATCACCAACAACTTCAGCGACCGCGCGCTCATCGGCGAGGGGTCCTACGGCCGCGTCTACAACGCCACGCTCAGCGACGGCCGCGCCGCCGTTATCAAGAAGCTCGACCCCAGCGCCTCGCAGGACTCCGACACCGACTTCGCCGCACAGGTACGGTCATCAGCTGAAATCGCGGCAAAAAAGTTTTTGATTCTCTAACGTTTTCTTTCCCTGCCTCATTGTCGCCGTAGATAGCGATGGTCTCCAAGCTAAAGAACGAGTACTTCCTCGAGCTCGTGGGATACTGCTTGGAGGACGGCAACCGCATGTTGGCATACCAGTTTGCAACAATGGGTTCTTTGCATAACATACTACATGGTGCCTACCTTTACAATTTGCTCTTTAATTAACAGCAATCGTGACTGTCAAACTCATCTGATTCTGTAACTCCGGCATGGTGTAACAGGGAAAAAGGGTGTTCAGGGTGCCGAACCCGGCCCGGTCCTCAACTGGATGCAGCGCGTGAAGATTGCCTATGGAGCGGCAAGAGGGCTAGAGTACCTCCACGAGAAAGTTCAGCCGTCGATTGTCCACAGAGATATTCGGTCCAGCAATGTTCTCATATTCGACGATTTTGCCTCCAAGATTGCTGATTTCAACCTAACGAACCAGGGGACGGACACCGCGGCACGGTTGCACTCGACTCGTGTGCTAGGAACTTTTGGATACCATGCTCCAGAGTAAGATGAATGAAGAATGAATTGTACATTCAGTGTTGCTTGCATTAGGTTTATTGACCCTTTTCCCCCAATCTGCAGATATGCTATGACAGGCCAAATCAATCAAAAGAGTGATGTATACAGCTTTGGTGTGATTCTTCTTGAGCTACTGACTGGAAGGAAACCGGTCGATCACACCATGCCGAAAGGGCAACAAAGTCTTGTCACTTGGGTAATCTGTTGTTGATATTTTTTTAATTTTCATTCTGATGACACTTACATGCTTCATTAATGTCCTGACTACAAATGTCATAATAATCGTGCAAGTAGGCCACTCCAAGGTTGAGTGAAGATAAAGTTAAGCAATGCGTTGATCCAAAGCTCAACAGTGACTATCCTCCAAAGGCTGTTGCAAAGGTACATAAGAAAAGAAGGCTTCAAACATGGATCCCCATTTTTTCATGAAGCCATCCCGGATTTTGTACAGTATAACCCACCAATGTTTCCCATTTTTCAGTTGGCAGCAGTGGCAGCGTTGTGCGTTCAGTATGAAGCCGACTTCCGACCCAACATGACCATCGTTGTGAAGGCGATCCAGCCCCTTCTCAATGCGAAACCAGCCGGGCCACCGGCACCGGCCTCCTGATCCATCAGATGAGAGTTTACTCTTGTTGCACATGGCTGCTTCCTGAACCTGTTTCCCTCGGTTCTGATCACAGATGTATGTTCAAGGAGCCATGCATTCTTGCTCCAATGATCCTGCTTTTGTAGAGCACTGATCTGCTGGTAACTGCAGGATACATATAGAGGGGCATTTTTGCTAACTGTTTTCTGGTATGATGAACTCGTGCTTTTTGTCCTGTGACATAACGTGTACCTTTATGATGCTTCAAGTTAGATAAATTGGCAACAACTCCTGTACATTTTTCTCATTTTTATTTACACCGAAAACAGAAAGGAAAAAAAAACTAACTAGTGTGGCAAATAATGTCTGCGTAGTTTGTCATATGTATATCTCAATATTTAACTTTACTTTCATGTTATAAAACTTGGCAAACAGCGTGTGTCGCACACCAAGATATGACACATTATGCGTGAATAAAGAATTGAGGAGACATAGACACAAACCAATGAAACTGGATAAGAGAATTATAACGCAGAAACACGGCCGAGAAGGTTTAAATCCTGGCAAATTTAAAACTTGCTTATACTTAAACCAAAACTTTGATTTGCAATTGGATAGACTATCACGTACAGTGGATGTGCCTGGTTTCAAAATTTTCAAGCTAATCAGGCATATTTCCCTAGAGCCTTTGCTCGTGTTTTTGCTAGATAAAAGCCGGATCAATGTTTGAACACTTTCTGATGGCAATTGGAGAAATTGGCTCCCTTCAGCATTTTGAGCACTACTGTCTGCAGTAGAATAAGAGGATGTTGAAACCAGGTCAGCAAAATGATGAGAACATGAAAAGATGAGCTTTGCCTAAAAACAGTAAATTGGACAAGTCAATCAGATGACATAATCACATTAAGGCAGTGATTATTTATTTGAAACCTTACCCCGACATTCCAGAGATGTTAGATAATTTTGAAATCAAATCATATTATCATAATGGCAGGTGTTCCGTCAATGGTACTATGGAAAAAATAAAACCTGAAGGAAGCAACAGCAGACATGAACGGTACAATTACGTGACGAAAGAGAAGCTGAATCTGAATATTTTAATATGACTCTCATCCCATGCAGGAATAACAGCTCTTCACATTTGAGAGTGAGGTTTGGAATCACACTACTACCCACTGGCTAATTATCTGATTGGTCTTTTGAGATAGTACTACAAAAAAGATTCAGATTTCAGGTTCCAACCAGCGCTTAATTGTGAAACACCGTTTACTCAATTTGTACTTGAATAAAAACAGGTCATCTAATTCTTCCCCGGGTTCATACTTCTGATAATGGGAATCCAGGAACTTCCCAGGATCGCTCCCACATCAGGTTTTAGCCCTCCTGCTGGGTGGGCGCTTCCTGGCTTTTCCTTCCGGGGGTGGGATTTTGAAGTTCCTTTTTCCTTTTTGCTCTTGTTCTTTTAAATAAAGTTTTTCCAAATTCTATTCTAATTCCCAAGTTTAGGGCAGGGAGATAGATGTCACGTGCAAAATTTATTGAATAGAGTTCAAATTTATGACTGGCATCACACAGAGAAATTAAAATATAAATATTACATAATACATAGAACAAAAACTGGGCTTGTCTCGGTTATCTCTACAGAACGTCAGCAGACATGTCAATGACTCTTTTTCAGGGTATGGCGAGGTCTTCGCTTGTTTAGGCATCTATATATGCATATTGAAGGTGATACTATTTAAGTATATTGCCAATCAGTACAGAAACAAAAAGCTATGACAAAGAACGGTACGTAATATAAGAACTTACGAACAAAACTATGCCAGAATTTTTTTATTTATTTCCATGCTAGACTACCAGAGTAGGCTTCATGCTGAAAAGTTGTAAAATGTACTCACATGTTAACAAGAAAGTGGCATCCGTGAAGATATCATAAGTGTACTATCAAGAAGTCCCCTGTCAGAGATACACGCACACGCTACTACAGCTGACCGTCACTGTGTCTCTAGCTTACTCTAGCATCTTCACAGCTCCCTTCTTCATCAATTTCTTATTCACGACTCCTCTAGAACACAATTCAGCCAGCAATTCCCGTGCCTCCTTTACCAAGCCCTCATAAGCCAAGCCTTCAATCAGTATCGTGTAAGTTGATTCATTCGGCATGCATCCATTCGATACCATGTAAATAAACAGGTCAATTGCGTTGTGTGTTTCACGCCTTTTGCAGAGCCCAAGAAGTATAGCATTGTACAGCACAGCATTGGGCCTTATACCCATGTCTTGCACTTTACAAAACGTGCTAATGGCCTCTTCAATTCTATCTTCTCTACACAGACCAGAAGCTATTGTTGAATAAGTAATTATATCTGGTTGGAGCCCTTTGCCGATCATCTCATTGAGCAGCTCTAATGCTTCCTTAGTTTTGCCAGCTTTAGTGAGGCCATCAATGACAGTGTTGTAACTAATCAAGACAGGTGCACAGCCTTTGTCCTTGAGTTGATGAAGCATGTCCATAGCGACATCAACTTCACCATTGCGGCAGAGCGCAGTAAGAAGAGTGTTGTATGAAACAATGTCCGGGTAACAGCCCCTGGACACCATTAGTTCCACAAATGACATTGCTTTGTCCATCTCCTTTTGCTTGCAGAAAGCATGAAGAAGCGGGTTGTAACTCAAGGAATTAGGCGTGCATCCGTACTTTGGGATTTGCTCAAGAACTTCCATTGCGGGCTCAACCAATCCTCTCCGGCACAGGAAACTAATGAGCATATTAAACGTTACCACATTCGGAGGGCAACCCTTCTTGGCCATCTCAGCCATGAGCTCTTCGGCATCTTCCCACCGTTCTGCGGTGAACAAGCCCTTCAGCACAATGTTGTAGCTGACCGTGTTTGGCTCGCATCCGTATGACGGCAAGTTCTTCAAGAACTGGAGGGCGTCGTCGACCCGGCCTTCCTGGCAGATGCCGTTGACAACGACGTTGTAGGTGACAATGTCGGGGGCGCACCCCTTGGCGCGCATCTCGTCGAGGAGGTTCATGGCCTGCTTGTACCCGCTCCTCTTGCACGTGGCCTCAAGCAGGATGGTGTAGGTGACGACGTCGGGCACGCAGCCGCGGCGGAGCATATCGTCGAGCACCGCGAGGGCGTTGCTGGTCCGGCCGCGGCCGCAGAGGCCCCGGATGAGCGTGTTGTAGGTGTACGCGTCGGGCGCCACGGGCATGTCCGCCACGAGCCTGCGCGCGGCGTCGAGCTGCCCCGCGCCGCAGTACCCCGCCACCATGGCGTTGTAGGCCATGACGTCGGGCTCGCACGCGGCCAGAACGCGGCGGGCGTCCGCGGTGCGGCCCAACGCGCAGAGCCTCTTGATGAGCGCGGCGCAGGGCCCCGCCGCGGCGGGCGCCGGCGGGTCAAGCCCCGCGAGGGAGTCGACGAGGCGGAGCGCCTCGTCGACGTTTCCATGGCGGACGAGGACGCGGAGGCGGTCGGTGGAGGCGTGGCGGGAGACGGCGGCGGCGGCGGCGACGCGGGGGACGAGGGGGAGGTGGGCCTGCTTGGCGTTGGCGGGTTTGGGAGGCGCCGGGAGGGAAGGGTAGGGGTGAGAGGAGGGGAAGGTGAGGAGTGCGGCGGACATGCGGGAAGGCGGCGCGGCGGGAGGTGGCGCGGCGGCCATCGGAACCGGGCGACGCGGCAATGGCGACGATAAGGTCTGTCGTCTGTGGAACGGTGGAGAGAACTAGAGAGAGAGAGCTCGCACGAGAGTGAGAAAAGTTCATTGGTTTGTTAATGGGCCTCATAGGAAAGTGATGAATGGGCTTGAATTGCTCCTACCTCTTGTTGTGGCAAAACGGGCTTCAATTTAAACGAAACGGGGCCGACTAAATGCCCATCTCCTAAAAAAAAAAATCTGATTGCCACGATGGACTTGGTCTGAATATGGGAGGAGATCGTCGGTGCGGGCGTCCGGCGTCGTCGACTCGTCGTTCATCGTCAAGCAGCGCGTCGTGAAGCGGGCGTTTCCTTGTCGGGAGTCGAGCAGCCTTCGCCGCCACTCCTCAGGCGTGCAGCATCGTCCACCTGGAGGGCTTTGCCTTTGTCAGCGGGAGGGCGTCGGGCGTCGTCGTCGGCCAACGTCGATTCGTCGCCGGCGTGGTTGGCGGCGCGGCGTCTACCCGTCAATTGCGGGAGCAGGGTCCAGGGTAAATGGGCTAATTCGGCCCATAGAAACAGCGTGGTGGGCCGTCTCCAGTTTTGGCTCAGTAGGACTTGGATACGCTACAGATACACGTATGTTCTTTTTTTTTCGTTTTTTTTTTTTGCGGTTTACAGATACACGTATGTGACGTATCCCTGCCGTATCGTCATCAAACAGAAGAACAGGTGTGAAATATAGAAGTGCTTAAATTTTATTAGTACCGTAGGGCTCGTGGTGGCGGATGGAAGCGGGTTGAAAGATGTGGGTTGCGGAGACGGTTCAGAAGAGGCACGAGCACTCGAAAGGAGTAGCTCGTGTAGTGGCTCCCCCGAGGAAAGTTGCGGCGTCGGCGTCTGGCCAACGCCCGAATGCCAGTGCCATCGTCGGGGTTCATCTTTTTGCTGCTGAATTGGTTCGATCTGTTTATCATCAGTTTTGATTTTGTTTTGTTTTACATTGGATGCAGGCGGAGGCAGATGGTGTAGCCACATGCAGCAATGATAATGACGATATGATCGTCTCAGATATGGAATTATGGACCATTATCCTCAATGCAAGTTAAGATTGTTGTCATGGATGGAGTGGAGATTCAGTTTCCTTAAAAATGTTACCACTTCTGGAACAAGAAGCCTTTGACAGAAAGTATATGCCCGTCCTGGACTAAAGCTTGAAAATTGTTACCACTCTTCACTTCTGGAACAAGAAGCCTTTGACAGAAAGTAGCTTTGGTATGGCAGATATATTTGATGATTTGCAGGTGGAGCCAGAAAGAGAAATGCGTCCACCTCCTTTGACAGAAAGTAGCACTGGGATGACAGGTATGTTTGGTAATTCATGCGTGCAGCAGGAAACATGTCTCTTCTGGGATTGGAGTGAGAATTTTGATAATGTGGACGGGTGTAACATGTTCTAGGCAAGGCTACATTATGTAGCTACGCCTAACACGGGGATATTGTAGTGTTCACAATTTGCTTGAATGCCTTCTATCCTTCATTTATTATTGCTTGGATAACAGATGTGCACCAACGATTGTTGATCCAATGATTCTCCTTGTTCTCTTGGAGCAGTGTCCAGACCCAAAATAGTGCAATGGTAACAGTTTGCAGCGTCATTCCCGCCATAATTATGGGCATTGGAAGTAACCAGCAGGACAGGGCAGATCGCCATCAGGACAGGGAGGACGCCCAGGCGGTTCCCTACCCGCCATTCGTTCCCCGGACCAGCACAGCGCGGCGCCACCCCTCACCAATCCGGCGCCGCCACGCACCACAGGCTCATAACTCCATCCCCGTCCCGCTACAAACCTCCGGAGCCCCCCAGCCCGAGCCGATGCCCCGCCTCCTCTCCCATGGCGCCGCCTCGGAGGGGCCCTGCCACGGGCCTCCGAGCCGCGACGCCGACCCTCACCGCGGCAGCCATCCTCGTCTCGCTCCTCCTCTCTTCGTGTCACCTCTCCGACGCGGCCGCGGCGTTGCCTACGCCGTCCCCGTCCGCGGCTCCCGCGCCGGCGCCGGCGCCTTCGCATCAGCAGGCCACGCCGCCGCCGCCGGAGGGACACCGCGGAGAGCACAGTCCTTGGCCCGCCTCTCCGCCGGTGGGCTCGTTATTGCCGTGGCACCGGCGGCTCAACATGGGCCAGAAGGTCGGGCTCGCGCTCGTCGCCGTGGCCATCGCGATGCAGGTGGCGTTCGTGGCGTACCTAGCCGTGCGCGCGCGGCAGCTGCGGCGGGCGGCCAATGCCGAGGCGGAGTGGTCGCCGAGGCCGGCGTGGATGCTGCGCGCCTCGCCGATCTGAGAGACGAAGCGGCCGTGTTTGTGTCGCCGCCTTCTGTCTGTGGCTCGCAGCGCGGCGCGGGGTGTGCATCGATGCGCGCGGCGAAACAGTGTCATCGGAGTTGTGCCATTAACATTGTTGTTATTGACCAGAGGCGTCTGATGTACGATGTCTTATTAGCAGTGTCATCTGACTTGCTCCGATTCCATCAGAACTGTCGCGTGCTTTGCTCGTTACTTCAACTGCTAATCTCTCTCTCCCGGTGGCCCAGCGCTAAGAGTCTCGGAGCCAAAGCTCATCACATACTTCCTCCGTCAGAAATGTAAACATTTTCTTGTTTAGTCAACGTCAAGATTCTTAAATTTGATGGACAAAATTTGTAAAAATATGTTAGTTTAAACAGTAAGAGTTCTTTTTCTTTTTCGAAAAACAGACGCAGACACTCACAAATACGTAGGAGTACTCATCCATATAAACACACGCACGCAAACTTCATGAGTACTCCGCTGATTTTGAGAATCACGAAGTCATCACATGCGCCTCGTTGTGACAGAGACATCGTCTCGCACGGAAAGAATAGTTAGACATAAATGTGCAACACCCGTGCTAGGTCTAGGATTTGAATCTGGGTGATTAGTTCCACCACAGAAAACCTAACAAGCTGAACTATCCTCAATTTGCTTTAAACAACAAGAGTTGTGTACTACGTTTGTCGGTTTCATGATCATCAAATAACATTTTTATGAGGCTAATTTAAATTAACCTTTTGATTATATAATTTAAAATATTAGCTTTGATTAAACCTACAAATATTACATTTCTAGACAAGGAGAATCAAGTCACTCGCCGGCAAAAGACGACATTGCCAACCTCCTGGAAACCCTTTCCATCAGGTATACCGGACGACTTAATCGAGGGTAAGCACATATGTTTGTTTCAAAGACAACCTAAGATAGGGTAGTCCCAATAGCGAATTTCCCATGATGCTCTTGAAATTGGCAGGACTAACTCATTATGGCTCAGTCTTCAAAGATACTCATAGCGGTAGAGTTTGCGTACGTGCATTCATAGAGGTGAGTGTGTGCTCGTCCCACGCTTCGAAGTTCCTCTCCCCATTTTGCAGCAGTACAACAGCCCATGAAGAAAAAACACCGCCAAAACTACGTTTATTTATTTATTTATTATAATAGTATCAACATCACAGCTCCTGAAAAAAAAAACATCACAGCCTTTTCTGAGAAAATATTTCGATCATAAAAGAATTTGCTCTGTTTTGTAGTTTCGTTTTCTGATCAGATATCATCAAACAAATCATAATGTATAACGCGAGCTTGAAGTTATTATGCTATTTGTGATGAAGCGGGTGAATATAAAACAAATCTGCTACCTTCTTAAGAATTTCCCTAATATATATCCACTTGGTAAACATTAGCCACCTAGGTTGAAACACTAAGCAGTTTCTTTCTTTGCACACATTTCGTACCAAACAAGCAGGTTCATGTAAACCAAAAGGAATTGCTAAACTCTGGCCAGATATTTCAAAGAGCTCTAGCACTCGATTTGTTTTGAATCCGCGTGACTCCTCCTTCGCTCCTCCTTTTCTAACTCCGGCGACCACTCTGACGAGGTTACCATTGGGGATTAGGGTTAGGGTTCCGGGTTTTGGGGGGGGCGCCAGTGTGCACCGAACATAGGAGAGAGAGAGAGAGAGAGAGAGAGAGAGAGAGAGAGAGAGAGAGAGAGAGAGAGAGAGAGAGAGAGAGAGAGAGAGAGAGAGAGAGAGAGAGAGAGAGAGAGAGAGAGAGAGGGTAGGACAGGCGATGGTGGATGACGGTTGGGCCAGATTGGGGTGGGGGTGAGGAAGGCGATGACGGCAGGGAGAGGGTAGGATGGAGGCTGTCTCAGCGGGCTAGGTCTCCAAGGCGACACTGGAGCAAGAGAAGTTGAAGGCTGTTCACGTCGTGAGGTTGAAGAAACACGGTGCCCGTGTGATCGTCCTATCGTACGATGGAAAATTCGGGTGTTGTTGTGGGTTGAAACACCCAGGTGCTGGCTAGACAGGCCCAACCAAAAAGGGGGCATGCCCCCCCCCCCCCCCCCCCCCCCCCCCCCCCCCCCCCCCCCCCCCCCCCCCCCCCCCCCCCCCCCCCCCCTCCCTCTCGCAAAAGAAAAACGGAAACAAAATATCTAAAAAATGCTTGAAGGCATTATATATGTAGCATGTTAGGCAGGTAGAAATTAAGACTTTTATCATTTCAATATTGACCTTTAATTTTGAGATTGAGCCCAAGCTCTGAGAACGCAACAATATAGAGCATATTATTCCTTCTGATAAAAAATCGTGCAAATTGCTTTTGCGTGCATGGCTTATCCAGCATAAAACTTGGCATACATGGGCCAAGCTACCTATATTTGCACAGGCATCATATCATGGAAAGGGACTGATGATTTGACTGTTCCAGGCAAGTTATACTCTTCAGGTTTTCATGCAGTCATGGTGCCAAGGTTCTGCATTGATGGTTACTATTTTTTATTTCAGAGTGTGTTGATACTGTCAAGAAGCTGGAGATCTATGTTCAAGGAAGCCAGACTGATCAAGTTGAACGAATGGTGTTCGATCCTGGAAGTTCAACTACAAGAACAGCTTCAGCTGAGACCTAACGATAAAAGGAAGAAAGGGGGATTCACGTCTTCAGAAATGGTGACTTCCCTAGCTTAGATACTTAGTAGCCTGGCAGGATGTGAGTCCTCAAAGGCTAGGCTACCTTGTTGAAATGCAATGAAGAATTTAGCGGATGGGTTTATGGCCTTTGGTATAATTTTATAGTTCATAGGTCAATTGTGAGTTGGAACTGGAAGATTGCCATATCATGTATTGGACAACAGTCAAAGATAGATAGTGTTTCACTCCGAATTAATTTCGTTTACTTCGTGTTCTGGACTTTGCAATATTGATAGATAACATGGGGATAACACTGTTTTTATAATCTTCCTTTTCTACGCGAATCATAAATTTATCTCATTTGATGCTTTGTCACCAAAACTCATTTACCTTTTGGTTATTTGATTTGTTGTATCAAACGTTGTCGTAGCATTAGCACAGGCACATACTAGTGTAAACCAAAGGGGACCCCTTCCCCTTGAAAAAATATTTTTGTACAAAACGTAAGGAGCCATTATGCGCCACTAATTTGTTTGTCCAGTACTGATTCTTTGAGATTGAGCCCAAGCTTCGCCTTGCTACATTCATAATTTGACGATGCTCAGTACCCAGCACGGAATCGTTGCTGCAGCCCAATACAGTATATTCCCTCGGCCATTTGTGGCGCTTGATCGCAGAGAGCAAACTGACGTGTCTTTGCCGGCTTCTCTATAGCAGCAGGCGGCAAAGACAAATGTAGTAGTACCATTCCTAGGGCTGAAAACAGACGGAAACGGCCGGAAAACAGCTCAACCGTTTTTACTTCCACATTTGTATTATCGGACGGAAACGGAAACGAGAAAGCCGGGAACGGAAACAATCGGGATAGTTTCGGTCATCCGAAAACGAACCAATCCGGACGGTATATGCCAGTAACGGTTCGGTAACCGGTGATAAAGGCGAAAACATCGACCCAACATAGCAACATATATATCAACTCTACTAGACAAGGCAACCACTCATAGCAAATAACAACACACAATCAACTTACTCATCAGGATGTAAAGGCATGAGAATAGTACTTGAGTTCGTCATATAAGTTGAATTCATAACAGACAACCGAGTAGTTCAGCAAGCGCGCAGTCTAAAGCAAACATTAGTCGTTCACTGCCGACCTACAGAGCTTCCTCTGATCTAATCACTTATGTCACATGGTCATTGTTCCTCCGCTACCTCTCTTGCATGTGGGACTCATGGTCCATGACACGATGTAGCAGTGTAGCACACTAGCATTTCGTTCAGCATCCTCTCTCTCCTGGACAGGCATGCGAGCCTTTCTCAAAGCCATAGCCCACGAAAAGCTCTGATTTCTATCTCGTCCTATCTTGTTTTTTAGTATTATCTAAAATAACCGATGAATTATGAATTTTTCATAACTCAGGCAAGTGCTTTACTAACATATGTAATGTAGAAAAAAAAAATGAAATTTAACCCCTTCATGCTTACTATAACTAGTTATTTCGGTTTTCTACTGGCTGCTTTAACTATAACCCAGCTCTATTTACAACGCTGGGTGTTGGCCGCCGTGTCGTCCTCGACGATGAGGCCGGGGATGAGGTCCGACTGGCCGCAGACGCGCGGCAGCAGGTAGAGCTCGACGATCTGGTCGTCCTTGGGCTCGAAGTGGATGCCGGGCGTGAGGTCGCCGAGGATCTCCGCTATCGACGACGACATGGTACGGTGTTCTCGGGTGGTCTCTCTCGAGAAGAGGAGGGAGGAAGGCGGCGAAACCCTAGAAAGGGCGGAAGAGAATTTCGCTGTGGCAGGACGGGAGGGAGACGGAGTGGAGAGGATCCGGAGGTTGGGTTCCAAATTTATAGAGTTGGCGGGTATGGATGGTTTCGCGCCCAAACCGAAGGAGCGGATATGGAAAGTTTCGCTGGTCCCGGCTTCCGATCGAGGACGGTTTAAATCCGATGCACTGGCAATCCGGATGGGGATTCCTTGCTTTGCTTTCTTGCAGCTTACGTTGGCTAATCCGACCCGCGTACAGGAAAAATCGAGGCCGGATTCGAAATCGGCCGCGTGCCCGCAAGGCGTTCGACGAAAATACTGCTAAGCGGAAGCTCTAATGAGGTCCCCTCGTGGAGCACGGCCATGAATGCACAGATGTTAAAGCAAGAAAATGATGCTGTGAGCTTGAGTGTTGCGAGCAGATCGGTTTGCATTAGCGCTGTTGTTATTCTCACTTGAGTCAAGAAGACGACATCATAGGATTCGTTGGCGCCACTTCTCTCTGTACAAGCGTCAGTTCAGTTGTTCAGTGATCAAGAGCTGCTGCATCAGAGCAAAATTTTGTAGCGAAGGATTTCCTTTCAATGTAAAACAGAGTGATCAGAGTTATCAACTATGATTGTTTCAATGATATTGGACTACTCAATTTATTGAGCATCAGCTTGTGCGAGAATGCAAACGCCTCAGACATCACTTGTAGCTTACAGCTCTGTTTTTCATCTGCCTTGTAATTTTGATTTTTCGTAACTTTCCTTGTAATCTTTGTTTTGCACACTGAAATCCATGTAATCTTTGTTTTACAGATCTCGTGCCATTTTTTCCAAAAAGAAAAAAAAAACTAACTTGTGCAAGAATGGAACCCAAAAATTATCACTGAGTCACTGTCCTAGCATTTCGTTCTCATTAGTCTCAAGCAGAACCTGACAGGATGCTGCAAAAATCAGTCATCAGGCTAGGTTTCGTTGCTATGCGATTACATGTTACCTAATTCAGGTATCAGATTATACTCAATTTCGCAATGATCGAGTCGTGAATTAATCTCCCAATTCCTCACTAGAATGGAAATTTCAGATATTTTACACTTTATTACAGTACATGGTTTCTACGGTTATTTCAGTCGTTACAGCTTTTGCAGAACACGCCGACGTTGTTGATGTTTAAGCTCGTAGTGCAGTTCCTTGCGTGAAAGAGAGAGGAGAGAACATTGTAGCAAAATTTGGGATCAGATTACTAGAATCTTAGCTCGTTAGTCGATTACAGTCTCTTTAATACATACTTAGATGCATAGTTCAAAGTGGACTTGTGTATGAGAAAAGGCAGGGCGAGTAGAGAGGAACCAGAGAACTGTATTTAGTTCAGGATGGTCTCAGGTTTTTCAGCATCAGCAAGATCTGCAAGAGATAACTAAAAGATGTGAGATAGAATTAGCAAAGCATTTGCCATATGAATGCTCAAGCCTCAAATCACCCATTTCCCTCGCTGAAGAACCTGTACTTTGTGCCAAACGAGCATGCGCAGTTTAGAGGCAGTTTTTTCGAGCATTTGTCAGGCAACTCATGAAGTCCGAGAAGCTCCTGACAGGATCCTGAATCATCCTGTCCTGTGTAGCAAATGTCCGCTTGCCTTGTCCTGCTACGTTCGCTGTCTCCAGCGACCCGTGCTCTGTCCTCGCCGTGGGCAGCGGCAGGCTGGCCTGAGATGAGCGCAAAGGACTCAGGCGTGGCCGGAGTTGGTAATTAATAAGAGGTGAAAATCGACGCACCATACCAGTTCCCAATTCAATTCGGAGACAGTTCAATTCGTCGAACACCTTGCGGACGCACAACCGACTTTCAAATCGGTTACTAATACTCAGCGTAAGCCTCAAGCAAAATGACCGTTCCGGTTTCGGGATTCAGAGAAACCTTCCATATTCATCAGAGGAGAGAAGCTCGGATTGCGCCGCTAAACCTTCCATAATATGCAGGTTCCAGTCGGACACAGCTTCGGTTTGCGCGCGAACCCATAGCCAGTTCGCGCCAAATAAATTGGAACCCACCCCGTCCGGCTCTCCGCTCGTCCGTCTCTCGCTCGATCCATCCTTCCTTCCCTTCCCCTCCCTCTCTCGCTAGGGTTTCGCCGCCTCTCTGCCTCCCGACAAGCCACGAACACCATGTCGTCGACGGCGGAGATCCTCTACGACACCCCGCCGGGCTTCCACTTCCGACCCTTCGACGACGAGCTCGTCAAGCTCTACCTCCTCCCGCGCACCCGCGGCGAGCCGGACCTCTTCCCCGGCCTCGTCGTCGAGGACGACACGGCGGCCAACACCCTGCCTTGGGAGCTCTTCGACCGCCACGGCCGCTCCCACGCCGTCCCGACCTTCTTCTTCGTCCGCACCAACGGAGCCGCCCGCCCGGATCGGCGATGCCATGGCGATGGCGGCGGGACATGGAAGAGCCAGAAGTGCGAGCGCGAGGGCGCCAGCCACGAGATGGTCGTCGACGGCGAGAAGATCAAGTGGAAAAAGCACAACCTAAACCTCCACATGGACACCGGCAAGAAGGCCGGCAGCGGCAGCTCCGGGTGGGTGATGCACGAGTACTCCATCACCGACCACCCGGCCCTCAAGATCTGCCTGATCTCCTTCTCCGGCTTCGGCCAGAAGCGCAAGCGCGTCCCCGACGGCTACCAAGACGGATGCCATGTTGCCGGCGAACCTGTGGCTCAGCGCCCGCGCGTCGCCGCAGACGGCAGTGGTTCTTCCGGAACGACGACGGCGACGTTCGATCAAGGATTCAGCATGGCACACGCTTCTGAAGATCGAGAGCTCCTTCACGACTCCTCTGATCCGGCGATGGTTCCAGAGATGACCAATGCACAGCCCACCTGGGACACGGAGTTCCAAGCACAGCAACTGCAGACGATGAACGCTTCTGTGCCTCAAGAATCTCCTTCTGCTTGGACAACGACGACGACATTCAGTCAAGAGTCAGGCTTGATGCAGGATGGTTTAGGCCTAGAACCGTTGCCACTTCTTTCGGACGACGAAATCACGGAGGTTCTTGACATGATTGCACAACCGCCGGCCGATGGAGACACGGAGCTCCTTCATTGGGATGGCATCGACTTCACATTCAGCTACGACGAGAGCTCTATGTGTTGATCGCCTCGAAGCTGTACGTAGCCTTTAGAAACAGAGCCTGTCGACGCCCCAACCTGACACTTCCCGTCGGACATGTAAACTGCACGCTCTTCCCAGGGATTTAGCTCCAGCTGTTGATTGTGCCACGGCTGTAGCCTTCTGAATTGATGTAAACTACACAGTTCTTCTGAATTGTTCACGTTTCTTAGTGCTGATATGATAATGGTTATATGTCTTCTTGCGACTGTAATTAGTTATTCTCAGATTTCAGTTGGAAACCACTCCTCTGCTGGTTCTTTGCCTGATAAAAGAATTTCTGTTATTAAAGAAAGAAACACAACTTTTGAATCTGAAGACCATGGTACGGAGCAAACTGAAAAGTTTGCAGACTGGGCCAATTTTCACCTATATATGGGCTTTAAAATACGTGCTATATGTATACACAATATCTTTTGTTTTTTATTTTGGCACTGGATATGATATCGGTTATCAGAAACTTGAATTGGTGTGGCAAGAGAAATTTTCATCAAAATTTCAGTTCATAGATAGAACGGCATGGCATTGAATTTGCGCTTCAACAGCGACATGTCAAAGATCTCACTTGCTGGGAGCCCGGGCACAAGTAGATAAACCATTGCCGGAACAGCTTGGGTCTTTGACAAGTAAACTGGTGTTCGGTCTTAATGTTGTCCTGCGAAACAACAGAAGAATCAACATACACCGGACGAGCGGGCCATTGGCTACAAGGCATTACCACAATCGAACGGCTGCTACAAACACAAACTAAAGATTCCAGCACCAGCCAGTCAGCCTCAGCTATGCGCACAGGGAAATTGTGTTTCAACCTTACCACGGATCAAAAAGGTTTTATTGTTCAGAGTCGACGGGGTTATGCCTGTCCTATGAAACAAACAAACTAATCATCCCAACGGTTTACACCAGAGTTACAAGCACATGTACATGGAAACGGATAACATCACATGTACAGGAGATCCAACAGAAACGAGGCAATACATTGAAACCACCGCCACTGTTGCTACTCTAGGGCGACAAGGGCACTGGCCGCTCCAGTAACATGACTGCTAGCATCAAGGCCTAGCCCAGGTGATTTATTCTGCGAGAAGCGTGCCCCATTCTGGTCTTTTGGCTCCCCTTTTACTGAAGTTACCATAAGAGCATAAGTGAGTGAAATAAATTACAAAAATGATAAGCACTATACCCATGGTCAGTTCCAGGCTCCATACTTGGTGTGAGAGCATTATAGACCTTGGCGGCTCCATCATGAGCATGAGAGCGACCATTTTCTGGCAACTTATCAGCTCTTGGTGATTCATGGCGCTTTACTGTTTTACTTGACGCTGGACCATCATGGCCTTTTGGCATGATACTCAGTGCCAGAGAATCACGGCCCTCAGTGCTTGTCGATCTTGAATTTTCACAGCCTGCAAAGAAATGACAGCCTTGACAATCCACATCTGGTAGGCAACAATTAATCTTGGAGATTTGATGGAGGGAGGATAACCCTAAATTCTCCTAGTACAGAGGCTTACCTGGCGTGTGGACTGTGGACTGAGGTCTGGCAACCGATGTTAAACAGTCCTGGGCTTTTACTGAATGAACTACTGGCCTTTGTGATGCAATGCCCAGTGAAAGGAATTCCTGACCTTCAGGTGTCATTTTTGGTGCAGAACTGAGACGTTTCATGCTCGCGCATATTGCGCGGTTAGACATGCCATACCTAATATTTTCAAAGACTGATCATACATGTGGTTAATACACAAAGTAGATTTGTTTGCGCCCCTATTTTATTTCTAACTTTCTTATAAATATTAGAAAGGATGGCATACTTTTCATATGTTTTACATAAATGATTTTGCAGCGCCATATAACATTTGCTAGTGACATTGTAGTACTATTCTTGGAGAGCCTTTACCATAGCATGCCTTTTTTTTATTTTGTATTTTTCTGAACCAATAACATATTGGGTTCATACATGCAAATAAAACCATTTGTTAGTGCTCTCATGAAAAATATAATATATTGATAGTATTCTATACAACTTATTTCACTATTGGGTCAACAACATAAAATGGGATTTTATAGTTCTCTTGTTAAGAAATCAACTTGCACAATAGCTAGAGGCAACATGGAGACTCCCTCTGTTCTGGAACACATTGTATATCTATCAAAAGTTTCTTCTGCAAATATTCAGCACCTTTCCATTGAGAGAACGCCTAAATCTTTCACGCATGCCATGTTGTGCTGATCTGAGAACTCCACTGAATTGCATGGATAAATTGATTATAGTTGCATGGACAATTATACCTTGGTTATCTTGACTGATATGCAAGTCGTGGTGAAGTTGGATGGCTTGTCTCAAGTGGTAATATTGGATAAATCGATTTTTTTTTCTCTTTAGCTGAAATCATGTAGTGACTTTCTTGGAGACCATGTATTTCTCCCTTTGTGCTATTCTTTGCTTCATCAATCGTTGATATATATGCCAGCAGTGCTTGAGGGAGAAAAGATGCCGCATCTTTAAGCAGTTTCCGTTGCCCCTCCAGTAATTTTCCTTCCTCCCCCTGTCCTTGGGTCCAACAACAGATCGTTAGGCTGTTGATGGAGATGTTTGATCCAGCAGTCATGGCCGTCTACGTCCAGAAGCAAGCAAGGATCGGCTTCCATGCCAAGCTTCGTCACCAAAATCCCAGCCAAGCACGCACATCTCAAGGTTAGTGCAGTACTATATTTGCGGTGTTCCTTAACCAACTTCTCGACGTGGGCGTCACATGCACAAACTGGGTGGCTATAAATAATCCCTATCAGATTGGCCTGCTGATCACCGCTGGTCGTCGAAAACTGTCGGATGCTCCTGGGCAGTCCCTAACCATGTGCGCCTACAGCTTTTCCACATCGTCCCTCCTCTTCAAACTTGCACGCCTATCACTGTACTGATTCACATGTCGCGTTCTAAGGGGCAGACCGGCAGACTCCAGGTGGCCGAACATGCTAAAGTTCGCGTGTGACATATCCCCTACCATGGAATTTTCCTATTAGCGAGCCCTCGCCGTTGAAGACCTTGGGCTTCTTCTTGCCGGAGCGCGTCCATGTCCAGACTCCAGAGGCCAGTCATCGGGTTCACCCAGGCTCAGGTCGCACAGCGCCCTGACGTGGGCTTGGACATGAGCGCGACGAAGACGGAGACGTGGCCTTCATCATCGTGGTGGTTGTCTTCTGTCTCGTCTTCGTTGGAGTCGGAGGAATATTGGTTGCAGGAGCAGTCGTCGTCGTCCTCAGACTTGCCGTCGGGGTAGAACTGGATGCACCAGTCGTAGCCGCCGACAGAGAAGGTGCCGGACTGGACGCAGTTGCCGACGCCAAGGCCCTGGAACAAGCTTGTACCCGGCGATCTCGAACACATGCCTCCGGGGAACACCACGACACCGTCGTTGCTATGCTACCTCCACTTGATCATAGTTGGCTTCCTATCTCCGTCGTACTCAGACGTCGGTAGAAACCCTTGGCGAAGCTAGGTGCCAGGCACGATCAATCTGTACGTGTGTAGTTTTTTCTTTATCAAATCAGACACAGTATTTAGCATAGTTAACGAACAAACAGTAGAGCTATTTCTTTAATTAGAAAAAAAAGAATAGGAATAGAAAGTAAAATGATTCATTTTTTTGTATTTTAATAAATATTTTTTTTTATCTAATAACTAAATAACAAATTCTTTGATTAAATTTTAAATTTAAGCAACTAAACCCATTCTGAATTTTTGAATATTTCAATGACCACAAATTTTGAAAATTCAGAATTCCAGTTTTTTCTTATTCTTATTTTGTTTTTTAATTCCTTGAGAAAGAGATAAGAATAGGTTTGTGAATCGGAAACAATTTATTTTATAGAAAAAAGAACTATAATTTCAATTAAAAATTGCTA
>JAAXCT010001454.1:0-171777 GCA_012490785.1 Eragrostis nindensis
AATTTCTAGGGATTTTCAATCGATGACGGATGAATGGCTCAAACCCTAGAATGGTAAAGGAAACGCGGCCACTGTGCAATACAAAGTCATCCAGGAGCTCACCAGAGCAATCAATCGACGACGATCGTCGGAAAGAAGGGCTCAGGCTCGGTGAAGCGCCGGGAACAGGAGCTCGTTGCGCGAGATGGGGATGAGCAGCAGCTCGTGGTCACGCGCGGTTGAGAGGCTCCTCGGTGAGAGCACGTCGACGGCGTCGTCGTCGTCCTCAGGTCCGGTCGGCGGCGCGCGGTCAAGGCGAAGCGGCGGCTCGGCTTGGCGTCGAAGTGCGGCGCGGCGCGGAGGTGCTAGGGTTGCGGTGGTGCGCGGGTGCGTGGAGGCGATGGAGCGACGGCGCGCGCTGCGGCTCTGGTGGGTGGAGCTCGTCGGCGGCGAGCGCGACGGCGGCGAGGAGGCGGCGTACGGCGCGGGCGCGCGGGAATGGTGAGGCGGGAGAGCGAAACGGGCGAGCGGCGGTGGTGGTTCGGTGAAGATGCACAGTACCGTGGAGGATTTCCGTTGGAATAGGTTAAGTTCGAATCGACGACTGAGATCGATCCGGTTTTGAATCAACGGATCGGATTGTAAGTGATCTCCCGATGAAGTCAACCAGACCGTATGGTACGGTCCTAGGGATCGTATTGTACGGTCTCCTTTTCCACCCTGACAGATAGATAGAGATCGTATTGTACGGTCTAGAGGACCGCATTGTCCCGGTCTCCTTTCTGCCTCAGGTTTCAAGGTTCTCGTGCAAAAGCACACTGTATTGTACGGTCCCTTTGACCGTATTGTACGGTCCAGTCCAGAAATGCTGATTTTCAAGGAATTTCCTTCTAAGTCCAAGTTTCTCACACAAAAACCAAATAAACGCCAAACATGGACTAGAAGGGGATCTCTCAAACACTCCTTTGAAAATAGACCAATATAGGTTGCGCATAGGCATATAGTAATTTTTCAATCGGCAAATAAGAAGATGCAACCAATAGAACAAATGCGATAAAACCAAAGGAGGGGTATGTATGAGTCCTTTGCCTATGATCCGTGCAAGTAGATTTAACCTTGAGGATCATTTAGCAAGACTCAATGGGCATGAAGCGCAATTCTTTTCTTTAGTCACACTTCTATGAGATGTGAGATCATATTACGAATGAAGCACTTCCTCATAGTGTGATAACTCCTTGTGATTTCCTATATGCAATGCATGAGACAAGCATATCATACAAATGCAAGGGAAAGTAAACATGCCATGTGATATGCAAGCAAAGTTAAGACAACGCATAAAGGAAACCTACTCAAGGTCAAGTTTGAGCCTCTCTCAAGCTTACTCACTATGAGCCAAACCTTGCCTTGAGTCCATCGGTCCACCAACTCAAGCATCCCCCATGCTCATAGCTATCTTGAGAAAGTTAGACCTTGAACTAATTTTTATGTTCTTTTCTTTTTAGTTATTAACATATGCATGAATGCAAACATACTAGTTCACAAAGGAGCACCTAGCTACCATGCAAGCAAATGCAAGAAAAGAAACTACTATGATACAAGTTACCTCCTTGAAGAGTAGATATGTCGATGATGAAGCACTCGAAGCTTGTGGTGGACGTTCATGAGTTGACGTTGCGGCACACGGTCCACCACCATCACCTTCTAGGTCTTGGTCTTGGGAGCCCACTCGCACTTGGTTGGCCTCTCAAGGTCAACTATGCATTTGGGCACCCAAATCTTCCTCATCATCCTCCTCTTGTCGGGTGATCCAAGAGCCTTTGCCTTCACCTTGCCTTTCTTGTCCCTAAAGAGCTTGTAGTGTGTATTTCCATGGAACAAGTTAGCGTTAGGCAAAACCTTGGAACTTCTCACCTTGGGACAATTCTTGCTAGTGTGGCCGTCTCGGCAACACTTCTCACAATAGTAGTCGTCCGCCATGAGGGGAACTACCCAAGGTGGAATGTCCTCGTCCTTGCCGATGAGGTTGATGGCGGCGGGGTAGGAGCCGAGTCCCTTGTGCCCGGGGTTGTTCACAAGGTTCCGACCAAGTATCTCCTTATGAATGTCCTTCCCCTTGTGAGCCTCTCGAAACCGTCCATCACCGAAGCTCTCTCCTCCTTGAGTTGATGATATTCCTTCAAAATGTTCTCATCAAGAGAGATGCTCTCAAGAGAGGGAGTTAGTCCATCACAAGTAATATATGAAGAATCGGAAATGGATGAACTAGAAGAAGAAGTGTTACACTTTTCGAGGAGAGGAGGGATTGATGTTCTTCCTCAAGAACCTTGAACTTGCCGTTGAGCCTCATGTGTTCAACCTTGAGCTTGTCATAGCTTTCATCCAAGGTCATGAGAGAAGTGGAAAGGTGCTTGATCTCATCCTCTAGTAACTTGGACTTCTCCTTGAGCTTCATGTGATCTTCCTCAAGCTTGTCATAGTCCTCATCAGAGCCTTGTGTGAGATGGATAAGTCCCTAAGTTCACCCTCAAGTTGACGAACTCGGAAGGCGGCCACTTCATGTTCCTTCTCCAACCGAGCAATGGTCTTGTCCTTCTTCATGATCATCTTGCCGGTTAGGAGAATGCTATCCAAGAGTTCCTCATATGTGGGCTTATCCTCCTCACCAACTCTTCATCGGACTCGCTCTTCTCTCTTCACTACTATCATCATCTTTGGCCATCAAGCAAGTCGGTGGTGGAGGTAGAGTCTCGGAGATGTGGTGGAGTGAGAGCTATGCCGGCCATCTTCTTTCCCTTGGGATGAGTCATCACTTTCTTCTTCATCACTATCATCATCCGAAATCCACTCTCCAACATAGAGTCCCTTGCGAGATGATCTTCTCTGTCTTTGCCTCTAGAACTTTCCTTCTTGACAAACCTCTTCCTTGCCTTGTACTTGCTTCTAGGGTCTTCTTCTTCATCATCGCTTGACTCTTGAGTCTTCTTCTTTGCTCTTCTTGATTGGCTTCGGACATTCCTTGGCAAAGTGACCCTTCTCTCCACAATTGTAGCACTCGGCATCTTTCTTGTTGATGAATCTTCTCTTGAAGAAGTTGCTTCTCTTCATGAGGAGTGCTAGATCATTGGGATGAAGTTTGCAACAAGTCTTCAACGTCTTCTTCAAGCTCTTCATCACTTGAATCTTGAGTCACCACCTTCTTCATCTTCTTGCTTGACCCCTCGGATGCAAAAGCAAGATTCTTGGAGGGCTTCTCATCAAGCTTCTTGTCGAGGGTTGTAGCTCTCGAAGGCGGTGATCTTCCCAAGTAGCTTGTGGGTGTGAGGGCTTGAATGTCGGTGTTGAAGAGGCTGTGATGAGAGTGCTCCATATTTCTCCCTTGGGAGAATCCTCAAGATCTCCGCACAAGGTCACCATCATCAATCTTGTCCTTCACACCAAGAGAGTTGATATCCTCTACAAGCACATTCAAGCGAGAGTAAGTATCATTGATTAGCTCATTCGAAGACATGGCAAAGTCATCATATTTGTTCTTTAGCACATAGTATCTTTCCTCTTTCACGTCCGTGGAACCCTCATGAATTTGTTGAATTTGTGTCCATACTTCATGAGCGGTACCCGCGAACTTGACTCGAGCAAAGACCTCTTTAGTGATAGCTTCAAACAAGGCATTTTTTTAGCTTTAGCATTTGCCTTTGCGAGATTCACATCAAGAGTACCAATGGGAGTCCTTAGAGAGAGACACCGGAACTTGTCACCTCCCATGCGATAGGGTCGAGAGCCTCGAGGAAGCTTGCATGCGAGCTTTCCAATAGGCATAGTCGGTCCCATCGAACGGGGGGCGGCCCATGATCTCTCGGCATCCTTACTCAAGGCGGTTAAGCCCTATTTGAGCAACGAGGCTCTGATACCATTTGAAAGGATCAAAGGCACCGAGAGGGGGGGGTGAATCGGTGTGTCAACAATTTCTCCCAAACGTACTTTAGGCGTGAAGCTAGCAAGACTAGATATGGTGATAACAAAAGCAAGCGATGCGCGCACACAATCTAGTCTATGCAACAAGCAACACCCTAGCAAGCAATTCTACCAAGTAGTAAAGAGACAACCTATCATGCAATTCTACTAGCACATAAAGGTAAATGCGGAAGCGTAAATGCTAGTATGTAAAAGAGATAGAGATAGGAATGCTCATGATTTTTCCCGTGGTCTCGGAAGGGTGGCGCCTTCCCCTACTCCACGTTGGGTCACTCCTGCCGGAGTCTCGACCCCGTCCCTCCGCTCAATGGCGATCCCTCCTAGAGCCACATTCACCCTCCGAGTGAAGTCGCGGGCACGTCCCGCCGGGCTCGATCCGGGTGGGTACTCTTCCGGAGGTAAGGCTCCGCACGTGATGCGTGCCAAAGGCGCTCCACTAGTGATGCTTCTTTCGCACGGGAAGCTCCAAGACCGTGTACAAACTTGTGTTAGCTTCCACAATCTCCTTGGACAGCTCAACACAACGCCTAACCGGTCTAGGCCTCGCCATAGACCAAGAGTAACAAACCGAAGTGACTCTCTCAAGCTCACACTAGCCTAGAGATCAAGTGGATGCAATTGCTACTCTCTCAAGCACTAGGATCACTCCAAATCCTTCTCAAGTGCTTCTCTCTCTTTGCTCTTGGCTCCCTCTGAGTTTCTGCACTCCAACAATGGCCAAGAGACCCCTCAAGGGGCGGGCAACCAACTATATATAGGCTACCAACCCAAAACTAGCCGTTGCCCAAAAGTGCCCTGCGAAACTAGAGACCGTACAAAGGACCGTACTATCCGGTCTCTTCCAGACCGTATTGTCCGGTCTCTATTTTCAGGCGCATCTCCATCTTCTTCTTCATCTCCAATGAAGACCGTACTGTCCGGTCCCTAGGACCGTACCATCCGGTCGATTGTCCGGTCTTCATTTCTTCCACTTCCAGAAACTCCATCTTCTCTGTCTGGAAATCCTCTGATGACCGTACTGTCCGGTCCTCATGACCGTACCATACGGTCCATTGTTCGGTCTTCATTTTCTCAGCATCCTGAGACTTCACTTCTCTGTCTGGATCTTCAATGAAGACCGTACCATACGGTCCCTAGGACCGTACTGTCCGGTCTCTACCGAATAAGCTGAAAACTTGATCCACTTCTTGATCCTTGCTTCCAACTTCTCCAAACTTGGCTCCTCTTCTTCTCTTCAGCCACCCTAGCTCTCAAGAGACTCACAATGCATCCATTTGATCTCTAACCTAGTGTGCGCTAAGAGAACCAATTCGATCCCTCTTGATAGTCCGGTTTTTCCTATGGACTCAAGCTAACATCTAACCAAGCAACACTCGCTTGGATCTAGCATGTCCTTAGCCTTGATCCACATCTTCTCCGCGACTCCATCAAGTTCTCGATCCGAATTGTCGAGGCAACCAATCACCAAGTCGTCGATAGATAGAGTATGTGAGACGACGCTTCATTGACATGACCATTTGTATATCCTACAAGGAAATGTTAGTCACATCAATATGGTCACCCAATCACCAAAACATTCATACCTTTGGGGTTTCTAAACTCCAATGGTCATGAAGCTTACACCAAGACAGAGGACCAGGGGGACAACACACCAGAGAAAGACCAGGGCCAGTGGGCCCCAGCCTGGGTCGGCCGACCCAGGAAGAGGGGTCGGCCGACCCCTGGTGGAGGCCCCCATGGCCCATCTTCTTATGTCGGTTCGCAACCGACCTTCTAAGGTCGGTTCCCCCTGCAATCAATGCCATCAATGACGGGAACCGCCTCAATTCCACCGACCTTGGGAGGCTATATAAGGAGGGGTACCCCCCCTCCTCTCAACACACACAAGATAGAGCAGCACAAGATACACAGAGAGACTCATCTCCACATCCAAGGCCAAGGGCCTTTGTATACTAGTAGAGTAGGGAGAGAGTGGGTAGTAGAAGAGAAGGGTAGTCCTCCCTTTGTGAGGACTTAGCCCCAATCTTGTATCTTTGAGGATACTTGCTTATAATATATTGATCGTCGTTCGTTCTTCGTTCGTCGTTCGTTCATCGTTCGTCGTTCGTTCATCGTTCGTTCGTCGTTCATCGCTCGTTCATCGTATTCAAAGTAAGTATTCTTGATCTCTTATTGGCAAGTAGTCTTTATACTTAGGTGTAATCTAGTTGTTCTTGCTTACGGGATCATCGCTCCGCAAGGAGTGCTCTAGTCTTCCAAATTGGTACCAGGACCGGGATTAGAGTAGTAATCGATAGCATAGACGTGGTGTCTAGGCTGGAGGTTACCTTTGTTTGCCTCATACTCCACGGTTTGTAGAGGTAGGTGGGCAGGTAGTGACAGCCCTGTTCATCCGCTCGTAATCCTCCACGTTCGAGTACGGCGTAGAGCTACAGGTCGGCGTGGCTTGTGGATTCAAGCCTAAACCGGCGCCCGAAGTAAGCAAGTAGGACTTGGGTTCACCTATCCGTAGGGATAAACTGGATCAATAGGGATCCTCTCGATCCTAGTCTGCTATCTATGTTGTTGTCCTTGGGCATAATCTACCTTGCAGTGGAATACCTCCGTTCCTTGGGGGAAAACAAATACGATACATTGGAATACTCCCGGGTGAAGTGCTACGACGGTATTCCGTGCGCTTGCGGAAAACTCTGTGATCGTAAGAAATACCAACACGAAGAACGAACGAAGAACGAACGACGAACAATATATTATTAGCAAGTATCCTCAAGATACAAGATTGGGCTAAGTCCTCACAACGGAGGACTACCCCTCTCTACTCAGCTCTCCCCTCTACTCCTCTATGGCCTAGAGACTAAGTCTAATGCTAGAGAATGGATTCCTCTTGGTGTGTGTTGGAGGGGTGGGGGTACCCCTTTATTTATAGCCTTGGAAGGTCGGCAACTCTGAGGCGGTTCTGCGCAGTTAATGCCATCAATGCACCTGGAACCGACCTCTTGCAACTGCCTTAGAAAGCTGGACCCAGGTGGGCCCCACAGGGCGTCGGCCGACCTGGGGTGGCCCCCCCTGGGCCTGGGCTTTGTTCGTTGTGTGCTCTGGCCTTTGCCTCTTACTGATCCATGTGCGATGCATGGACTTCGAGCCTTTATCTCTGGATTTTGGGCTTTTGGGAGATATTCTTTAATCGGGGTTTTTCCGGGATAAATATTTGTACTTCTTTTGTTGTCTTTTCCCTCCTTTCTGTGTAAAATCCACCTGCAGATGTAAAATCACCAAGACTCGTGGAATTGGTTAGTAATAAAGCCCTAGTCTACGTTTGGTGATTGAGTTGATTCCATTTGTGCAGGTATTTGACGGTCAAAATTGGGATATAAGGACCGTCAACAGTGAACGGTGTTGTGCTGCCTGTCTGCTGCTGCTGAGGTGGTGCCTGCTACGGTACCTGCTGAGGCTGCTGTGGCTGCTGGGGCTGCTACTGGGGCTCAGTGACACCAGGGAACACCTGTCCGAACTGGTGGAGTGTCTGTGCTAGCATCCCGAAGCCACCTATCAGTGTCTCAAGCAGCTGGCGGTCTGTGGCTCGGGACTCCCTCTGTGCAGCAAGCTCTATGTGAATCCTGGCAAGGCCTGCCTGAAGTGACGAGTCAGCTGGAGCACCGGTAGCAGAAGTGGACGGACCAGCCCGGAGTGCGGTGTGAACTGTGGTGGAGACTGCACGGGACTGTCCTCTCTAAAAGACGACTGTGGGTGTTGCTCGGTGTCCGTCGCCTGGGTCCCACTCTGCTGTGAACTGAAGGTCTTCACAAGAATCCTCCTGTCTGACGCCACTGGCAGAGTGTAGGCGGTGGTGACCCTAGGCAGCTGCTCGTACTCATCCTCACTGTAAAGTCCTAGCCTCCTGAAGATATAACAGATGATCGGTCCGAAGCAAAGCTGGCGAGCTCCAACACTCTGTGCTAGCTCAAAAGAATTGGGGGGGGGGGGGGGGTGAATCGGGCACATCATGAACGAATACTTTTTGCACTTCTAGCTACTCTTTCTATTTGCACAAGTAAAGGATGCATAACTAGAGAGTATATGTGCACTATATGTGAGTGATCAAGCTAGGATAACCATGTGCTAGGACTTATTCATGCTACGTACAAGGTAAACAAGATTATAGAGAACAACCTAGCATATATATATATATGACAAGAAAGCTCAACAAGTCCGACACATGCTAGTGAATAAAATAAAAGCAACCAAGCAATCTAGCATGAATATGAAACGCATAGGGGAGCACAACAAGTCCTATGCATGCTAGTGTATATGATAGGAGAGACAAACAAACTAGCAAGCATACAAAGGAAGCACAAGTAAGTCCTATACATGCTAGTGTATAAGATAGAGGCAATTAAGCAAACTAGCATGCATATGCGAGTAACACATGAGAAGCTCATGCTAGTGATCTAGATAGCGAGATAGGTGCATATAAGTATAACAAGATCACTAGATGGTGTCGAGCAAAAGCATGAGGCTATGAACAAGTAAGTACATAACAAGTAGAGCACATATCACTAGAGATAATGAGGAGCTAGCACACAAGAACAATCACCAAGAATCACATGATAAGCACAAATAATACTACAAGCATATGAGATAGACAAGATAATAAGTGCAAGTAGTAGAGAGTAAGAGTAAGGGATTGCTCATCGATTTTTCCCGTGGTATCGGAAGGATGGCGCCTTCCCCTACTCCACGTTGGGTCACTCCCTCTGGAGTCTAGACACCGTCTCTCCGCTCGACGGCGATCCCCTCTAGAGCACTCTCCACTCCTCGAGTGAAGACGCGGGCTCCTTCCCGCTGGCTTCCCCGGATGCTCCTTCTGAGGGTTGTTGACGGTCGTTAAGTACCAACTTCGACCGCCAATGTTCCTACAAATAAAGGAGAATTAGCATTTCTTATACGCATATTTATTTAAACTAATAAAGTTCCACGAGTTGTGGTAGATTTATTGATGCAGGTGTATTTCAAAGGAAAATGGGCTGATCTCGGAAAATATCGTCCCACGACATCGAGACGAATCAAAGAGGCAATGGGACATCATGAAATAATTATTCAAATAACAAATTTGATATCTGCATGTCGAAGCCCTCGTCGAGATAGTCAAAATGGACTTTTGGTTCACCCAATTTGGAGTTTGGGAGGAGAAGTTATGCCACGAAGAAGATTTCAGCAAATGCTGAAAACAGTTGGCCGGCCGGCCACCCTCCTAGGCCGGCCGGCCTGGACTTGTCTCCAATTGGCCCCAGCTTCCTCCAGTGGGCTACATACACTCCAAAACATCAAGCCCAAGTGCCAATTCAATGGGTGAACAACCGACATTCCGGATGGTGGGCTTTTGGGCCTAAACTTGGCTCTTACTCCAGTTCTGCCGACCCCAGGAGAAAACCGACCTCGGGACCGACTTCATCAAGCAATCAGGAGCGTCCAGAGTGAAGACGGTGGCGAACCGACACTGTGGACGGCCGGCCGGCCTCCCTATCTGGCCGGCCGGCCTGACTTGGCGGCCGCGCCACTCCTCCTCGCGCTATAAGAGTCCCCTGGTCCTAAGTAGGCTATAAGTACCCCTGGCCGGCTTCGAACAAACACACACCAAGAAGAGAATTACACTCTTGCATTAGTTTTAGTCTCCAAGCTTTAGTGGAGTTAGGCTTAGAGTAGAGCTATTCTAGTTCCCAAGTCCTCTTGGAGATTCTGGTATGGCCCTTGTATCATTTTCTCTTTTTGTGACTTTATTCTATTTAATAATATTATTCTTTTCATATAGTCTTTCCTTGGTTAAGCGTTCCTTGTTTGGTTGTGGACCCATGGCTTGCTTATGTAATAGAGTAATTATAATCTTCTTATATAATGCTAGTGTGATATTCATATGCTTGCTATGTGGGTATTGCCTAGAGGGCTGGCAGTATGGACATAATTGCCTTATTGTCACGTGTCCTATTACATAGTATACCATGCCATGTATATACTTAGGTTTACATGCATTTGCATATCCAAGCATAGGTCCAATGATCTTTATGATTATGCTCTAGATCCATATCATCGCCTAGGGGTTTTAGAGTAATGTTTTAGCAATGTAAGCATGGTGCTTGGATTGGTAGAATACATTGGATGTCTCGTGCCCCACGGATTGTTTGAGGTAGACGGTAGGTGGTGACAGCCCTGTCCGTCCTCGGTATCCCTCCACGTTCGGGTACGGTGTAGAGCTGTAGACCGGAGTCGCCTGACAGACCAGGGGTAAGCCGGTGCCCAATTTGCTTGAGTGCATATGCCTAAACCTTAGTTGATGTGCATGTATGTGTATGTTGTATACTATGTGACTGTATAATGAAGTACATCAGGAACTTAGCTCTTTTCTTTGTTCTCTCTCCACTTGGCTATGGATGTATATTGGAGTTGATCCTTTTCTTGTGTGTCACACTACCTATATATTATTGTTTAGCATTGTATGGTTTGTGATCCATTTAAATGTAGCTATAATCTATGAGCATAGTACTCTCTTAACCATCGTCTTCCCTGTGGAAAATATAAATTACGATACCCTCCCGGGTGAAGTGCTACAGCGGTATTCTCCATGCGCTTGCGGATTTATCTGTAATCGTTAAGAAATACCAACAAGGGTAAGGCCCCGCACTCCTTGCGGGCCAAAGGGCGCTCCACTAGTGATGCTTCTTTCGACGGGAAGCTCTCAGACCGTGAACAAACTTGTGACGGCCTCACAACCAATCACGGATAGCTCGATCACCAACTCCTAACTGGTCTAGGCCTTGCCATAGACCAAGAGTAACAATCCTAGATGACTCTCTATGCACACACTAGCCCTAGAGATCAAAGGATGCAACTTGTCACTCTCTCAAGCACTAAGATAACCAAGATCTATCCTCTAGTGCTTCTCTTCCTTGCTCTTGGCTCACACTAGGTATCCTCACCTTCCACAATGGCCAAGAGACCCTACAAGGGGCGGGCAACCAACTATTTATAGCCTCCAAGCCTCAAACTAGCCGTTGCCATAAAGTGTCCTGAAAACGCCTTGACCGGACCGTCTGGTCTCCTTTTCCTTGCGCCAACAGAAACTTCCCTCTTCTGTCTTCGACGTCTTCATGATTACCGGACTGTCCGGTCTCCTTATCTTCCACTGTCCAGAAACTTCCCTCTTCTGGAACTTCCATCTTCTGATGACCGGACCGTCCGGTCTCCACCACCGGACCGTCCGGTCTCCTTTTTCTTCCTTGAACAGAAACTTCCCTCTTCTGTCGCCTTCTCTTGTGGAGACCGGACCGTCCGGTTCCATGACCGGACCATCCGGTCATCACTTCTTCTGCTGAAGTTCATCTCTTGGCTTCCTCCTTGCCCTGAACTTCTTCCAACTTGGTTCCTTCGACTCTTGGCTGCACCACTAGCACCTGAGAGACTCACCATGCATCCCATGATCTCTAACACAAGTGTGCACTAAGAGAACCACCTCGGACCCTCTTAATAGTCCGGTTTTTCCTATGGACTCAAGCCTACATCTAACCAAGCCACACTTGCTTGGATCTAGCATGTCCTTAGCCTTGATCCATCTTCAACCGTGACTCCATAAGTCCGTCCCGTGTCGACGAAGGCAACCAATCACCTCGAGATAAGTGTATGAGAAAAAAGGGTTGACGACTCCAATGGTTATCCAATCACCAATCATCATCGCATGTGACTATCATCATTTTGACCTACATAGAAGGTTAGTCACAACCATACGATCATCCAATCACCAAAACATTCATACCTTGGGGTTTCCATACTCCAATGGTCATGAAGCTTACAGCTTGGAAGGTCGGCAACTCTGAGGCGGTTCCGCGCATTGACGGTTCCGCGTATTGATGGCATTGATTGCACCTGGACGACCTTGGGAGGTCGGTTGGGAACCGCCTGAGAAAACTGGGTCTGAGTGGGCCCCACAGGGCGTCGGCCGACCCCCCTTTGGCCCATTTGGCCTTGGGCTTTGGCCGAGGAGTCCTTCTCTATGTTGTGGTGATGGCCCTTGGTGCTATGGTCCAAGTTGGATAGGTTTTGTAGCCCTTTTGGTCCATGTCTTTATGGGCTGGCGATGCTGATTTCTCAAAGTGATGAACTGTTGCCTTCACCATATATTTTCCCTCATTTTTATATGAAATACACCTACACTCACAAATTCACCAAGACTTGTGGAATTCGTTAGTAATAAGGCCCTAGTCTATGTTTGGTGATTGAGTTGATACCATTTGTGCAGGTATTTGACGGTCAAATTTGGTACTTAAGGACCGTCAACAGTATCATAAGTGTTGAGAGTTTCCATAGCCAGATCCCCTTAGCCACGGAGAGAATATGAGAACTACTCACGCATCATACTGTGAGACATAGACATGGTTACAATTGGATGGGAGTGTACAACATGAGTGCACAGGTGCCGATCGGCACACTCTTCCTTTTGGTGGTGATGATAGATGTTCGCCATCGTCGCCGCCGCAACCTTCGACCTAGGTCAAGACTTTCTATCTGTTCTCTCCTCCTCTTCATCTTGCGATGAAGTCTTATCTTTATACTCTAATATGGTTGTGGGCTTAGTTCCATCGACCCTGACTCTGATATGGTCTTTGGGCTTAATCTTCTCCGAGTGAGCTTTAGGTTTGGGCTCAGTTCCCATTGTGCCGATCGGCACATGTGTGTGCCGACAGGAACAGCCTTTCTATTCTTCATTCTTCGGGCCTCCGGTAGCTCTTTATCCGTAGTTTCTCTATTTTCACATGTTTCCTGTAGAATCTCACAAAATACGGGAAAACTACGAATATATATAGTAATGAGGTTAATTGTTAGCAATAATATCACAATAAGGCGTTAAGAAATCCTTATTTGTCATATAAAATAGGTACTTAAATGACGCCAACAGCTCCCCCACGCTCAATTCATTGCTAGTCCGTGAGCAATGTAAAACCCATACAATCATCACTTCTTATTAAACTATAAAGCAAAACTCTCGGTTTTGAAAACTATTTAACCTCAAAACTTGAATCAACTGAATTAATCACAAGGCTTGTCTCAAAACAATTGTTTTATTCTCCCTTCATATCACATAAGATGGATGCAAAAGCTTCATATTTCACTCATTCACTCAAATGTGTTTCCTTCCCTCTCCTATCTATAACAAAGCTTATTTGTGGATCTCGGAGAGTAATATAACCAAATTGAATCGAAAGAACAACTAAGTCAACAATTTGCTCAATCGTGAAAGGAGTTTTCATCATAGGAATATACAATATAAGAACAAAGATTAACAAGATAGAAAACAAATAAAAGAGATATGAATTAACATCATAGGATGTGATCATGCTCGGAAATATATACAGGTCTTTCAGATTCGAACTCCTTTTCTGAGGTCTACTCCCTTTTTTCTTTTTCTTTTTTTTCTTTTCCTTTCCTAGAAGTGCCGATCGGCGCACTGTGTGCCGGTCGGCACGACACACATTTTATTATTTTTTTCCTTTTTTTATTTATTACAGACTATCATGAGAGTATTTCAGCGCAAAGACATATTGCGATTTCCTTTTTGCTTGTAGGTTGTATCAAGGAAGGGGAAGAAACAATGGCATATTGGCTTTGGGGTAGAAAGAATTGAACAGTATAGATGGCTAGCAAACTGAGATGAACAAATTGAAATTCTCCCGTAATCATGAGCATAGAGTTGATAAAGATGCTTTCTTATCAAAAGGTTTATGTGTAGGCTTCTCTCAACTAATTTGGGCTAAGTGTAGTAGGCATATATTTAATTCTTAGCCAAATGCATCAACTAACAACGATAGAAGGGGTTTTCACAAATTAAATACAAAGCCAAACGATATTCAATGAATTCAAGTAAACTGGCGAAACAATCGTCAAAAACAAGATCAAAAATATAGGATAACACCTCAATTTGACAACTAACATCGACTTTATTCAAGACATTACAATTATTCTTAACTCTATAGCTTAACTAGACACACAATTATTGATGGTTCCTCCCTAACCGAAGAACTTTCATCGCTAGAGAACCAATTTTCTCTTAAACAAAGGACCAGCGAATAAGAAAAAAGCGAGGCATGTGGCTCCTAACACGAGCTGCGCGACGATTATTTGTTTCTGTTTGTTTTGTTTCCGCCTGTTAGCACTCGTCGCTTTTGACTTTCTAACTTTATGTTTGATGGTTCGTTTTATGTAAAAAAATTATATAAGTATTATTTATTTTTAATAATTTGTTTTATTATTGAAGATATTTTAATCATGATATGTTTGCTTTGATATTTATATAATATTTAAATAAGACGAATGATCAAATATAAGGTTTAAAAGTAAAAAACGACAGCCTATTGAGGCCAGAGGAAGTAGTTACGCAGAAAATAAGAAGTAGATAGATAGACATATAATTGTATTGGAAAGAGAGAAATAGGTATTGGAACGCAAAGATGAAGTAATATGGGACTGATGGAGTAGAAAATACCGAGAATCGGGCGTGATGCCGTGCCGGTCGTTCAAAGAGTAAAATACCGAGAAAGTTGTTGTCCAAGTTGCATTTGTTTGCACACAACAGGGACGTATATATTTTGTTATCTTCCGTCGTGCTTCCACCTGCCTCATGTCTCTTTCTTGCTATATGCAAATGAAGTTCCGGACCACGACTATAATTTGTAGTATTCAACCACTCGTTTTTTAAGAGGTCAGGTCACCACCGCCCCTGTCTTCACGTCAAACCGGAGAAGATGGGGGGAGCATCTCGGGCTCTCGGCGCTCACGGAATTCCCATCTTCTTACGTTCACACCGGGCTCACTGTCTTGTGGGCTCATAAATGGTGGGGCACTGCTGTCGGTGGCCCAATTCAGTCTTGCATAAATAAATGCGTAGGTGTGAACGCATCGGTGGCCCAATTCAGTCCCGGCTTTGCTGACGATAAATTCTTAGCAACGGGGTAACAATTTGGCTCCCCAACTTCCGCTGCTACTCCCTCCTCTGCTTCCAACCTTGCTTGCAATCATCGACCTGGCGGCGATGGCCCTGCTGCCCCGGTGGCCGCGTCACCTGATGGCACCGGAGGCCCGCCCCGGAGTGGAGGCGGCGTCCGAGCTGCTGCGCTCGATCTGCAGCAACACGAAGGGGCTGGCCGCCGAGATCCAGTCCTGCGGCCACAGGCGGAAGGCCGTGGAAGACCTCGCCGCCGAGCTGCAGATTCTCAGGGACGCCATGCTCCGGATCTGGGACGCCCTCCTCGACGCCGCCGATCTGCATCGACCTTCTTCCACGGTCACGGGCACGGGCACGGCGCGGCTAGCCCTGCAGGCCCGTGACGCCGCCTTCGGCCTGGATGACGTCGCCGACATGGTGCAGTACCGCTGCATCCAGCTCCAGCTCGCGCCTGCTCCGGCCAGGCTCCGGAGGAATCCTCTGCTTTCTCTCCTGCTTGGCTGCGACGGCTCGTCTTGCAAGCCAAACAAGATACGCAAGGTGCTCTTTGTCGTTACTCAAGAAACAATCAAGCTTCTCGGCCTGCTGGCCGAGGGCGCAGCCCCGACCTCGCTCCATCCGCCGCTGGTTGCTTCTCCGGACTATGGCTGCATCAAAAGTCAAAACCAGCTCCCGCGACCAAAGGGCACGGTGGTTGGGCGCGACAAGGACCGGGAGGCCATCCTGCGGATGCTCACAGATCCGTGCCCCCAGCCTAGACCTCTGGTCGTCTCCATCGTCGGCAAGGGTGGAGTTGGGAAGACCACGCTCGCCAGCCAACTCTACAACCATACAACCGTCCAGCAGCGCTTCGATATCACAAGTTGGGTGTTCGTCTCCAGTAGCTTTAACATCGCGGACCTCGTGGCAGAGATCCTGCGGTCAGCCAACCCGACCTGGACTGCAGACAACATGGCCGATCTCAGTGTGCTCCAGTCCGAGCTCCAGCAATTTCTTGCATCCAAGAGGTGTCTGATTGTGCTAGACGGCATGTGGGAGGAGAGAAGTGACATGAAAGGCGACTGGCAGACCATCATCACGGCTCTGCGGTCTGCAGGTCCAGGAAGCAGGATCTTGGTCACTACTCGAACAAACACGGTCTCAAGCTTGCCGAGTGCATCGCAAGTCTACCACCTAGATGCACTTAGCACCGAGGATTGCTGGGCCCTGATAAAGCAACAAGCTTTTCACAGTGACAGTGAAGATGATTACCCAGACCTGCAGCTGCTTGGGAGGAAGATTGCTGCACAAATTGGTGGGTTGCCCCTGTCTGCCAAGTTTGTGGGGAGATGGCTGGAAGCTACAAGGAGCAAAGAGCAGTGGCAGAATATTGTGGGTGCATTAGGCCAACATGATCCTGCTTTTCCTGCACTGCGCTTGAGTTATGGCCATCTCCCAGGGCACCTGAAGCGATGCTTTGCGTATTGCAGCTTGTTTCCCAAGAACTGGAAGTTTGATCCACCGCACCTGATCCACCTTTGGACCGCAGGGGGTTTTGTTCAACCCCAATGCAAGGCTGAGGAAAGAGAGGAAGATTGCGCCAGACAATACTTCGATCAGCTCCTCTCATGCTCCTTCTTTCAGGAAATCGAGCTCGGATCCAAGAAATACTACTTGATGCACGATTTGATCCATGATCTTGCACAGCTTGTTTCAGAGGAGCACTGCTTTCGTATTGAACGGGGGATGAGCTGTGATATTCCATCAACAGTGCGCCATCTATCAGTCACCATGAGCAACCTACATCTCATAAGCTTCAGCAAGATCGGAAAATTGCGCACCTTGTTAGTTCTGAGATCACTTTCTTTCTCCTCGAATTGCTTCGATGAGGATTTACTTAAGAAGTTGACAGATCTGCGCATTCTTGATCTCAGTGGTTGTGACTTGACAGAGTTGCCTCGGTCCATTGGAAACTTACTCCACCTCCGGTACCTCTCTGTCCATGGCAACATCCGAGGGCTCCCTAGGTCGATCAGCAAGCTACTGCATCTCCAATATTTATGCTTTTCGGATAACTGTTCCTTTGACAAGCTTCCAGCAGCCATAACTATGCTTGTCAACTTAAGGCACCTTTGTGTTGGAACAAAGTACACCACAGGGTTTCCGGACATTGGACGTCTTGTTAACCTTCAGGGATCACTGGAATTCCTTGTTGAGAAATTGGAAGGTCATACTCTGGAGCAGTTGCAGAACATCAATGGTCTCAGTAAACTGAAAATTAAAGGTCTAGAGAATGTTTCAAGCATTGGAGAAGCCTGCAGAGCTGAGTTGGATAAGAAGCGATATCTTAATTCGTTAAGTCTCGAATGGGGTTCCACTTATAGAAAGCTCCACCCTCCTGCAGATGGAGAGGTACTTGAGGGTCTAGTACCACACCGAGACATAAAGAAGCTTCATATTAGAAGGTACTGTGGCACTGAAGCTCCCAGTTGGCTACAGTCACCATCATTGCAGCAGCTGCAATCCTTGCACCTTATAAATTGTAGGGGTTTGGGCAAACTTCCTGCACTGGGGGATTTGAGGTCACTTAGAGCACTACATATGAGAGAGCTATGTGCAGTTGAGAAAATTGGCCATGAGTTCTATGGCATTGACGACGTGGCATTTCCATGCCTAGATGTCCTTGAATTGGATGATTTCCCAAGGTTACATGACTGGTCTGCAGTAGCAGATAAAAATCTTTTCCTTGCCTCCAAAGGTTAATGGTAATGGACTGTCCAGCATTAACTCAAATTCCTCTGCTGCCATCAACTGCCTGTGAAGTTAATATTGAACGGACACAGATGGTGCCATATATGAGGCTAGTCCCTTCATCTTCAAGTCCAGAGATGCTTCAGCTAGACGTTTGCTCAAGTTCATTCTTTATAAAGGGATTCCTCCATGAAGTTCATTACAAATCCATTGTAGCATTAAACATAAGTGGTGCTGAACAGCTTGTTGCTACTGAGGAACTAGGTTCTTTTGTTTCTCTGCAAAGGCTGCAGCTCAGTCGATGTGATTTTACTGATGAGACTCTTAGTAGGTTTCTCCAGGCTCTACCCTGTGTGTCCTCGTTGGATATCATAGACCTACCCAACATAACATCTCTTCCAGTCAAGGAAAAACTTAAGTGTTGCCCAATGGTCAAGGAGTTACACATACGCAAGTGTCAGTTGCTTCACTCTTTATCCTCATTGCAGTTTTTTGAGTCATTAAGATATCTAGAGATCGAGAGGTGCTCTAGTATAACTACAACTTCGTTTCCGGACAACTTTGTAAACCTTTCATCTCTGAAGGTGCTTACAATATCATACTGCTCTGAGCTCCAATCTTTTCCGCCATGCGGTCTACCATCCTCACTCGAAACACTTAATCTCATTGGTTGCCACCCAGAGTTGTCCAAGACAAAAGGAAACAGAAAAAGGCTATTACTTTGAGAAGCTTGCCACTTCTACCTGAAATATTACTTCAGTGATGGAATATACTTCAGGTAGTTCTGTGTACATGTCAAGTTCTAATTTATTTATTTATTTATTATTTTGTATGTTTTTTCACATGTTCTGAAAATTCTCTATCATGTCCCAGATTCTGTGCAGCCACTACTTGACCTGGAGATTTCAGCCGTTAGCTTTCACAGTTGCTTACGTAGCTTCAGAAAGATGCAGAATGAATATTCCAAAATGGGAAGGAATTACGGTACATATTCATCTGAAATAGCACGTGTTTGTTTGGCAAATGAAGCTTGTAAAGGAGGATTCCTCAGTAAAGGACTGGTTCGGACACTGTTCCAGCAGTACATTTAGATGTATTTTATGTAATTCATTTCGTCATGTAAGCCTCTTTCACGATGTAGCCGTGTGGGCTCTTAGGGTGTTTAGATTTAGATTTAGTCATGTACAATTTAGATTGGTAGGAAATCAATATTACTATTTTGTATTTTCTTATGTACGAAAAAGGGAGAGGAACTAATGTATTCTTCTCATTTAGAAGAAAAGGATCATGTTCATAAGTTAGAGGGTATCTAATCAATTGCAAATCGTATTTACTGGTACTGCAATTTCTTTTGTTTGGTTAGTGGTCTGGTTGCCGGACGTGATTCCTTTGCTGGGTTAGTGGTCTGGTTGCTGGACGTGGTTTTGATCAGAGTGTCTCTCGGGATGTCGTGACGCTGTTATGAACTTACTCCTCTGTTTCACTCTAGATTTGTGTGAAGTCAAATCATCAATTTTATAGAGACCAGTATCAAGATTTATGACACAAATAGGTATATTATGAAAACACAGTCAGTGATTATATTCATTTGGTATCATAAGTATTAGTATATTTTTTATATAAAATTGGTAAAAGTTAAAGTAACAAATCTAGTGTGACACTCTTTGCAATGGTGGAGTGTTTAATGGGTCCTCCCTTCACCTCCGCGGATTCTGATTCTCCTGCCCTCCCTTTGTTCTACCTTGTGTATCCCCATGAAATATCTAAAATATATGCGCACTAAGATTTGAACCCTCGTTGATAGAGTGATGCACCCATGCCTCTTCCATCACACAGTGATACTTTCGCATCCTCATGGGTGATAGGATGGGGTGCGCGGATGGCTTGAGTATGGCCTGCCTACTCTTTAAATCCTGGTGTGTTCTTGCACTCAATCCGTTAGTTGGGACACGCTGAAGATGAATCGTCAAGGTTTGCATGCATTGGATGTTCCTTATCCTTCTTTGTTTGCTTTGTAATGTTAAAGATTGGTTCTTCAATTATGTCGAGGGAGCACATAAAGTGTAATTAAGCTGAGCATACAAGACGTGTTTGATTGCAAAGGGGCAGCAGGGGAGGCCCCCACCGTGCTTTGTTGAAAATTAACAAAAAGATCGAGTCGAAGGTGATTATTCCTTTGCTTCTGCTTACATAAAGAAGGCAGGTCGGCTTGATATTTGGCAATTTTCATCATATTGGAGAATGGTAAAGAGAACACAAAGAAAAAAGTTTTTCAGTGCCATTTCTGTATAAATACACGGTCCTAGCTAATGCCCTCGATGTGAAATTTCTCTCTTCTCAGATTATTCCTTGTATTCATCCTATCCACGAGGAGCCAAGTTTCGAGCTTGTTGCTACCTTTTGATTTCTAGCTCCAGATAAAAGAAGAAAGTGGCTTGACTTGTTAGAAAGGCAAGTTATAAAATTACTTATAATTGTTTTGTGTGTTGGATCGCACAGGAACTCACACACGCAAGTGGTTTTATTTGTATTTCTCAGTGGACTAACCAAACTAAACAGACAAGGTACATGGAGATTTGTAGCCACAGGCAACACAACGTTGAGCAACCTCCCCTGCAGGCATCTGCCTGGCCAGACAGCGATCTCAGCCCCAGGCACTCATGAGGGCTTGCTTGCTTTGAACCCTCCCAGGCACCTTGCCGGCCAGGCAGCGCTCCTAACCGCAGGCACTCAAAATCGGACGCCTGGGAGCGCTGCCTGAGCCAGGCAGATTTCCCAGGGTTCGGTGCAAACAGACCCTCAAAAATGAGCGTCTGGGATTGCTGCATGGGGAGGCAGCTGCCTGCCACATTGCCTTGTATGTGAGCCGCTCGCTCGGCGCATGAACTGGCCGTTCAAGAGTTGTTCGCGAGCCACGCCCAAGTCTTCAGCGGTTGCCGCAACTACCTGGAGACTGAATCCACAACCTATCCATCTACTCGACTCAAGACACACATCACAGCTAGCCTGCGCACATTCGAACTGATGGAACGCCTAAACACGGCACGACACACATTAGAAAACAAGCCTTTTGTTACTGCTTAATGTATTGCTGGATCAGTGAACAGAGCCTGTCCCCTTGTTCATTAGAAAGCAATCCTTTTGGATCACATGTCTTTTGCCAAAGAAAACCATGAGTTACAGCTGCGAGCCTGTGTATGTCCTTAGAGTGAACAAATAATTGGAAGATGGGTGGTGGGGGGGACACGGAGGGAAAAAATGGCAATTTTGGGGGATCTCTGATTCCATTCGTGGAATCGCGTTTCTGATCGCTAGATCGCCATGTCCTAATCTTTCCTTCTACTGCTGATGGAGACCGAAATTGGTTAAGGGGCCCTATCCTCTCAATCAGAAAGGACTGTCACTCTTCCGGATTAGAAGTGGCTTCTTTTGGGAGAATATCTCAAAATGACATTTTACTGTTGGCTTCTTTTGGGAGATGCAAATACTGATTAACTGAAGAATTGGTGGTTTTTCTGCTGAAAGCAACTCTGGGTGGCTCAGCGGCTGATTTTAGGCCGCAACAAATTGCTGAAAGCAACTCTGAGTCTTTCAGTTCGTGGTTTTTACCTTTAATACGGGAGCCTCTTCATACCACCGTCAATACGAGATTTTTCAGAATTTGCCCCTCAATTCGGGTGCCTCTCAGTTCTCGCCACTAAATCCGTGAGCCTTTCGACATGAGTCCCTCAATTCGTTTTTTACTTCAAAACACGCCATTTTAACATTTTTTTATTCATTTTCTCTCTATTTTCCTTTTACTTGAGGAGACGAAACTGCCCTTATCCATTCATCCTCAATCGGCAACGAGGTTGGCACCTGGCTATGGCACAGGCACGCGGCGGCAATGGCATCAAAGCAGGGGGGGTGCAGGTGAGGCGGCGGCAGCAGGCATGCAGGCGGTAGAGGCGGAAGTGGGCGGGCGGGCAGCGGGGCGCGGCGGCGGCAGGAGGGAGCAGACAGCAGCAAGCGGGCGCAGCGACGGCGTCGCGGCGGGTGGGTGCGGCGACGGCGGCTGGCTGGCGAGCGCGACGACGGCGGCACGCAGGCGTGACGGCGTCGCGGTGGGCGGGCGCGGCGACAGGTTGGCGGGCGTCACGTCGGGCGTGCGTGACTGGTGGGCGCGGCGACGGCGGCAGGCTGGCGAGCGCAAAGTCGCGTCGGGCGTGCGTGACGGGCGAGCCCAGCGGTTGCCGGAGATGAAGAAGACAGTGAAGAAGAAAGAGATGGGCAATTTGGTCAAGTAATGTGAAAGTGGTTGGTTCTGAAGAGGACAACGAATTTGGTGGCTCGTACCGAAAGGCTCACGAATTTAGTGGTAACAACTGAAAGGCTCCCGTATTGAGGGGTAAATTCTGAAAAATCTCCTCTTTCACCTGCTGACCAAAATACCCTTCTTCATCTTCTTCCGTCAACGACAAGTGCACCTGCGGCATCGACACCGGAGCAAAATCCAGCGCCCGCCCTTTTTCCACAACTTCAGCCACGACAGGGCCCATGGAAGCTTCGCAAGGACCCAATGTCACACCCCAAAATTTCCTATTGTGGGATGCGGCCATTTTCAACAACAAAACACAATTTTATCAATTTTATTTGATATTTTCTTTATTTTATCGATGATTTAGTTTAAAATAACTTATTTATTTCATTTAATTTTGTCACATTAAAAGGTTTTAATTTTTGTTTGCTTCAAGGAATTTACATTTGCATAAAAAAGTGTTTTATTGTAAAAGTACTTATTTTATTCAAAAAGCTTTTAACAAGATTTGTTTCATTTGTGAAATGCTTTAAGATGAAGTCATTTTACTTTGTCTCCAATCTTTCAAAATATTTCTTTTTCCAATCTTTCATTTGAAAAGGTTTTGGTATTTTGATATTTAGAATTAATAATAAACAAAACCCCAAATTTAGTAGGACCTGGAACCGATATACTAAATACAAGTCATCTTTTCTGCGTGAAAATGCCATTACGGAAATCGCCCCAGCTCATCTTCCTGTCTTTGTTGTTTTCGTCTCCACGACCTATCTTGCTGCCCGTCAACTTGTATCCATAGGTGCTGAGCTAAATCCCACCTATGAGACACCTCGCCTCATCTTCTACACCCTCTCCTAGTAGCCTTAAACCATCACCAGCACCAGTGCAAGGCGTTTAAATTATTCATCCACTCGGTTCCCCATCAATTCTCACAAAGAGGAGACGAAATGATCAACCATAGTGGACATAATTCTACATCCACCATGGCTGGCCGTTCAAGCATGACACCTGGCCTTTTCCTCTCCTTCTCTGCTGCCAGCCTTGTCCAGCCATGGAGTACTTTGCTTGGCATCGACTTTCCCGTCGATCCAGCCAACCAAATGCTCCCAAATTTTACTTGCCAGGGTGCTCTGCTGCATCAGAAATATGATTCACCACCCCTGTTGTATTGTCTATTCGCATCCAGCCGAGGCGTCCTCGGTTGGCATCAACATTCACGGTGTTCCGGTCAACGGAAGGCCCTCAAATTTGTTAGGATGTGCTTCCGGATATCATCTACAGCATATCCGAATATCACGGCTTGAAGCCTTCCAAATCTTCCAAGATCTTTCTGTCTACAGCTTGAAGCGCGCCAGATAGTAATCCTGTCTATGTTCCAGCCACTATATTTTCTTCTTTGATCTACCAACCATGCCAAATTGTGTTTCATCTAGTTTTTTGTACTCTCACAGAAGGGCTCGCCATGATTCGCAGCGACACCACAGGAACGCGATGTCTCCGACAACTGTCGCAGCACGACCTTGCTGTGTTTCAGCGGCTCGATTCCACCAATCATCATGAACATGGACATATTCAACATGGTGTCTGCTCGCATGCAACAGCGAATCTTTGTGCATTCCATTCTATTTTCCCATTCCAAAGGATGGTTCCATCCATGTTTATCACGCCACTGAATAGATGATTCCGTGTTCTACATGATGCTTTCACCAAACACCAACAATGCCAGCATCGCGCCTTGATGTCGTGACAGTCACCCATCACTGTTGGCGGTTCTTATGCTCTTAATAAATATTTCTATTCCGCAAGCGCACGGAACACCATTGTAGCATTTCACCATGGAGTATTCCAGGGTTATCGTATAATTTTTCCACAGGGAAGCTTAGCAAAAAAAGTCCATTAAAGTGCTATCCAAAACAGTTATTTGAATCACGTCAAACGGTTGAAGTTTGATACGTGGCACTCATGAAGTAAATCCATAAGAAAGATAAGGTGTAAAGTCCTAGAGTGGGAGAACAACGAGTTAAGACTAGGTACTCCTGTAGTTTATCTATCATATTTACTTTATATCTAGTGAGCTTATCATCTACAATTATTTACTTAGGGTCATACAGAAGTTACACTCATGCATATCGGTTGCACGGTCGGCCATGCATAGAGCATGAGCAACTATGCTGGTAGCGATCCGCTATCGCCCCGGCTGGCTAACCCGGACGTGGGGGATTACAGAGACCGGTGTAGCTGTCACATACACTCGCGGCTACCATCCTCCGTGGGGTTAGGTGCCAACTCGTCTAGAAAGGTTTCTCGCACCATGCGAGCAACAATCCTAAATAGCTTACTATAAGCTTCATGACCATTGGAGTATGGAAACCCCAAGGTATGAATGTTTTGGTGATTGGTTGATCATATGCTTGTGACTAACCCTTTATGTAGGTCAAAATGATGATGGTCACATGCGATGATGATTGGTGATTAGATGACCTTTGGAGTCGTCAACCCTTTTTCTCATAAACTTATCTCGAGGTGATTGGTTGTCTTCTTCGACACGGGACGGACTTGAGGAGTCGTGGTTGAAGATGGATCAAGGCTAAGGACATGCTAGATCCAAGCAAGTGTGGCTTGGTTAGATGTAGGCTTGAGTCCATAGGAAAAACCGGACTATTAAGAGGGTCCGAGGTGGTTCTCTTAGTGCACACTTGTGTTAGAGATCATGGGATGCATGGTGAGTCTCTCAGGTGCTAGTGGTGCAGCCAAGAGTCGAAGGAACTAAGTTGGAAGAAGTTCGGGGTAAGGAGGAAGCCAAGAGATGAACTTCAGCAGAAAAAGTGATGATCGGACGGTCCGGTCTCTACAGGAGAAGGCAACAAAAGAGGAAAGTTTCTGTCCAAGGAAGAAAAAGAAGACCGTACGGTCCGGTGGTGGAGAACGGACGGTCCGGTCATCAGAAGAAGGAAGATCCAGAAGAGGGAAGTTTCTAGACAGTGGAAGATAAGGAGACCGGACGGTCCGGTCAGGAGAGACCGGACGGTCCGGTCATCATGAAGACGTCGAAGACAGAAGAGGGAAGTTTCTGTTAGCGCAAGGAAAAGGAGACCGGACGGTCCGGTCAGGTGAAGACCGGACGGTCTGGTCACCAGAAAAAAGAAGACGGACCCTCGGGGGTTGAGGAGAAATGGAGACCGGACGATAATAGTTGTGTACCCTCATGTAAGCTGTGTACCCTCATCGACTGATCACCAGTACATTCATCGTTTACTAAAAAAAAAGAACACATTTTGTAAGGATCGTGTGACCGAGAGGGGGGGTGAATCGGTGCACTCTAGAATCTATTTCCAAACACTAACACCCAAACAACTCCTAGCAAGTAGTTCTAGTAACACGGTAAAGCACACTAAGGAGTTGTCCTTAACCTAAGATGCTAGTGGATATAGATAACACAAGCACACCACACTAGCAACCTAGATATCACAAGCGCACCACACTAGCAACCTAGCACAAGATATATATATATATAGCGGAAGACTTAAGCTAGGCAAGGTATCTAGATAACTAAAGACAAGACAACCTATGATACTAGGCACACTAAGTAGAGTCCTTAGAGCTACTAGAAAGGCTATAACAAGTAAGCACACGATCAAGGCAAACAAGCAAACCTAGTGAAGCTAGTAGGTACCAAGGTAAATACACAAGCAAGATAAGAGCACAACTCAAGTACTACAAGCAATCATATATAGTGCGGTAAGTAAATGCATGTAGTAAAGGAGAAGGGATAGAGAATGCTCATGATGTTTTCCCGTGGTCTCGGAAGGATGGCGCCTTCCCCTACTCCACGTTGGGTCACTCCCGCCGGAGTCTCGACCCCGTCCCTCCGCTCGATGACGATCCCTCCTAGAGCACACTTCACCCTCCGAGTGAAGTCGCGGGCACGTCCCGCCAGGCTCGATCCCGGGTACTCTTCCGGAGGTAAGGCTCCGCACTTGATGCGTGCCAAAGGGCGCTCCACTAGTGATGCTTCTTTCGCACGGGAAGCTCCAAGACCGTGAACAAACTTGTGTCGGCTTCCACAATCTCCTTGGACAGCTCAACACCGACGCCTAACCGGTCTAGGCCTTGCCATAGACCAAGAGTAACAGCCCTAGATGACTCTCTCAAGCTCACACTAGTCTAGAGATCAAAGGATGCAACTTGCTACTCTCTCAAGCACTAGGATCACTCCAAGTCCCTCTCAAGTGCTTCACACTTCTTCCTCTTGGCTTCTTGGCAGCACCTCCCCTCTTTCCTGGGTCCAAGAGCACCTCAAAGAGGTAAACAACCGACTATATATAGGCCACCAACCTCAAACTAGCCGTTGTCTAAAAGTGCCCAGTCTGCGTGATGACCGTACAATAGACCGTGCTATCCGGTCTCCATTAGACCGTACTGTCCGGTCTTCACCAGACCGGCGTCCAGGGAGTGCTGCTCCACTTCTCAAAGCAGACCGTACTGTCCGGTCTCTAGTTCTTCATCGGCCAACAGAAACTTCTCCTTCTCTGTTGCTCTTCTCCTGTAAGACCGTACCGTCCGGTCCCTGACCGTACCGTCCGGTCAACTGTCCGGTCTTCATTCTTCAACTTCCAGAAACTTCAGCTTCTCTGTCTGGAAAACTCAATAGATTCCGTACTGTCCGGTCCCTAGGACCGTACTGTCCGGTCAACTGTCCGGTCTCTATTCTTCACTTCCAGAAACTTGAGCTTTTCTGTCTGGATTTCCTCTGTAGACCGTATTGTACGGTCTCCATGACCGTACTGTCCGGTCTCCTCTGACTTCGTAGCTTCGATCTTCTTCTTGATCCTTTCTTCAAAACTTGATCTTCTTGGTTCCTTCAACCCTCTTCTACCACCCTAGCCCCTGAGAGACTCACCATGCATCCAATGACCTCTATAACTAGTGTGCACTAAGAGAACCACCTCGAACCCTCTTGATAGTCTGGTTTTTCCTATGGACTCAAGCTAACATCTAACCAAGCAACACCCGCTTAGATCTAACATGTCCTTAGCCTTGATCCATATCTTCTCCGCGACTCCATCAAGTCCGTTCTTGTGTCGATGAAGGCAACCAATCATCCTTGTCATTAAAGTTCAAGGTGTGTAGGCGTACATCACCCACGGACGGAGCTTTCTTTATATGTGACCTATAAGATCTCACAAAGAGTGTTAGTCACATTCATGGTTCTCATCCAATCACCAAAACATTCATACCTTGGGGTTTCCTTAGCTCCAATGGTCATGAAACTTACACATTTATCCGATAATAGTTTGTTTCACAGTAACAAACCTAAAACATATTACCTACTACATTGTGTTATAGGACTCAACGCAGGGCAGTGAAAAGGCAAATTATTGCGACAGTGCATAGAGTATTCTATTTTATCAGCTTACATGTTAGCTCGAAAGAAACAATATATTCAAGATGACCAACAAATACATCCTCCCTTTCCAAGATATGATCTTCCAAAATGGTCTACTCTAGAATGAAACCGGAGGGTGAAAAAAAAGAAATGATGGCAAACATGTAGCAAAGCAGATACATAAACTTGGCGGTCAGAGACAAAGAACAATTGCTACACAGCTAGTAATATAATCTAGACCAACTATCAGCATATGCTGGCTTCATACCAATCATGAAAATACGAGGAGTTAATTTTCTCCGTTTGAAAAATATGCCTAATATTACATTGAAAATTAAGTAAACATTCACTTGCTGGGGATGAGCGAGAGAATAAATCGTGTTAACATATCTGCATATATGAAAGAAAACACTAAACATACTTCTGGACGGCGGGAATAATTATCAGTAGCCTAGTAAGGAAACAAAAGCTTATATATCATTAACATAACTTCAATCAATGAAAATCGTGCCATCAAAGAAGGGAGAATGATTGCACAAAAGTACATGATGAATTAAACGCTGCACCAAGAAAATATATTAAACCTTGCTCGAAGCATTAAATCCATGAAAGCTAAAAAGAATGCATAAGTGGATTATACATTAAATTTTAAAGCAAAAGTTATGTGCCAAAACAAGACCATATACTAACAATAGATCCAAATATTCAAACAATTAGCATGTAAAAATAGAAATCAGCTATGACTTTGGGCAATGACACCAAAGATTTGCCAATTGCGTTGATGAATATCATCTCAATTTGTCAGGTCCACACCGCAACCCACCTATGACTAATGCAGCAGGCACTATACATTCTTCACTAATACATGCAACGCTCTGTTTTAATCAGGATGCACAAATGCTTCCGATAGTAGTTTACTGAATGGTACCTTCGCTCCCAGGAGAGAGGTGCAATTCCTTTTGAGAAGATATTCATCTATTCGATGGGCACTCTGGTGACCGACACATGATCAGATTCTGCACAGAGTTGGAAAAAAGTTTCTCCCACCTATAGAGAGTCTGATAAATGCGTCACATGAAATCAGAGTAGCTATGCTGCTTGTTGATGGGAGCAAAGATGAACTTTATGCATGATGAAGGCTTACACACTGACGAAAACAACATTGAACAGAGTTAGAACGTAGCTCGTGACAACAATCTACTCGTCTTATAAAAGACACTGAAGAGCAATTTGAATTCGAATCAAACTCAATTCAAATTCGATCTGAACTCGGACACGCGACGGGAGGAAGCGGACTCACGCTGAGGGCTGACGAAAGACTCTTTTGAGACATATTAAAAGTTGTATAGATAGATATAGAAGATATAGAATAGAGATAGAGAAGAGATAAAGGAAAAAGTATACATAAGAGGCACTAAGGCCAGTCTCAGTGGTTGATTTCATGGTACTATTATCTAGATTGCCACATCAGCTTTTTAGTGAAGTGAAACTACCCTTCTCAATGCACGGTTTCATAGATAGGCTGATAGGCTGCGGCATTTAATTCTCTATGGTGTTTGGAATAGAGGACTTCAAAGGAATTTCAAAGGAATCGAATTCCTGTATTTTGCTGACGTCACCCAGCTTTTGGAATGGAGGAACGAAGATTTTCTTTCCTGAGGAAAGGCTTGCTTTCCTTCACAGAATGGAGGAAATGAAGCATCCAGTCCCAGTTCATGGGAATTTTTCCTGCGCGTGAAGGAGAAGCCAACCGCCTTTGCTAAGCGCTAATCGGAACTCACCCTGCTGCGGCGCTGCACGGACTTCGGCACGCCGCCACATAGCGAGACCTCGACCCGCCGCCGCGCGTCATCTCACCTCAAGCTCACCCTGCCGGTGAAGCTCGATCCGTCGCCCGTAGTTTGCAGTTGTGACCAATCAAGCCTTGGAAGCCTCCAGGACGGGCGTTTTGAATCTCAAGAACTGGAAAAAGCGAGGGGGGGACGGTCCGCTACATAGAGCAAGCACCAATTCGTTGAAGAAATTGGGCATTTGCTGGTCTGGCGGAAGGCAGGAAAATACGACTTACGAGAGCAACCAGATAAGATAGGGCGAGGCTGCACAGCCTTGAGCCTGGTTGGGGGTCGCATACAGGCTCGCCGGAGCCGGTACCAGTAGATGCAAGGCGAGATGATTGGTTGTCTGTTTTAGTGTTAGCTCGGCTGAGCTCTGATTTTGTTTGGTTGGCTGCAACTCGTAAGTAAATCACCTTGGCTCATGACTGGTGAGATTACCTCAAGAACCGATACTTCCTTCATGAACCAAATCTTTTAAAATTAAATATTGAAAATTGAAGGAACGGTTGGATAAAAAAATTGAAGGACAGACGTACGCCAAAGTGGAGAACCTCAAAATCAGAAGAACAATGATGGATCTATTCTTTCTCTAAGATACAACCATATGAAGGAGCAGGCGACAAAGTAATCACAATTAAATTGTGCCTCCTTGATTAAAGATCATCCAATCGAAGGGATAAATCACAAGAAATCGATTTTGATTACCAGATTCGGATGTCACAGCAGAAACAAAAAGAAATATTGATGTGAATATATGCATCTTCATCTACTCGGTGGTGGCACAGGAGATTCGATCTGCGGCTGCGCGGGTGGCACAAGGCGTCGTGTCTCATGTCTCCGTCAGGGGTGAAGTCGGGGGTAGGGGCGATGGGGACGCCGCACGACTGCAGTGACGCGGCGAGGGGAGCGCCGCGAGAGGGGAGGGCCCGATGCGGCCGGGGTGGGTGAAGGTGTGATGCAGCTCGGCCATGGCGGGCGGGGGGTGAGGGTGCTACGCAGCTCAGCCATGGCGGGTGAGGGCGCGATGCGACGCGGCGGAGGCAGCGACGGCGGAGCGGGATTGAGTCGCAGCGGTAGAGGCGGGGTAGGGGCGATGGGGACGCCGCACGACTGCAGTGACGCGGCGGAGCGGGATTGAGTCGCAGCGGTGCGGCGTGCGGCGTCCCTCGCCGCGTCACTGCAGTCGTGCGGCGTCCCATCGCCCCTACCCCCGACTTCACCCCTGACGGAGACATGAGACACGACGCCTTGTGCCACTCGCGCAGCCGCAGATCGAATCTCCTGTGCCACCACCGAGTAGATGAAGATGCATATATGCACATCAATATTTCTTTTTGTTTCTGCTGTGACATCCGAATCTGGTAATCAAATCGATTTCTTGTGATTTATCCCTTCGATTGGGTGATCTTTAATCAAGGGGGCACAATTTAATTGTGATTACTTTGTCGCCTGCTCCTTCATATGGTTGTATCTTAGAGAAAGAATAGATCCATCATTGTTCTTCTGATTTTGAGGTTCTCCACTTTGGCTTACGTCTGTCCTTCAATTTTTTTATCCAGCCGTTCCTTCAATTTTCAATATTTAATTTTAAAGATTTGGTTCATGAAGGAAGTATCGGTTCTTGAGGTAATCTCACCAGTCATGAGCCAAGGTGATTTACTTTACGAGTTGCAGCCAACCAAACAAAATCAGAGCTCAGCCGGGCTAACACTAAAACAGACAACCAATCATCTCGCCTTGCATCTACTGGTACCGGCTCCGGCGAGCCTGTATGCGACCCCCAACCAGGCTCAAGGCTGTGCAGCCTCGCCCTATCTTATCTGGTTGCTCTCGTAAGTCGTATTTTCCTGCCTTCCGCCAGACCAGCAAATGCCCAATTTCTTCAACGAATTGGTGCTTGCTCTATGTAGCGGACCGTCCCCCCCCTCGCTTTTTCCAGTTCTTGAGATTCAAAACGCCCGTCCTGGAGGCTTCCAAGGCTTGATTGGTCACAACTGCAAACTACGGGCGATGGATCGAGCTTCACCGGCAGGGTGAGCTTGAGGTGAGATGACGCGCGGCGGCGGGTCGAGGTCTCGCTGTGTGGTGGCGTGCCGAAGTCCGTGCAGCGCCGCAGCAGGGTGAGTTCCGATTAGCGCTTAGCAAAGGCGGTTGGCTTCTCCTTCACGCGCAGGAAAAATTCCCATGAACTGGGACTGGATGCTTCATTTCCTCCATTCTGTGAAGGAAAGCAAGCCTTTGCTCAGGAAAGAAAATCTTGGTTCCTCCATTCCAAAAGCTGGGTGACGTCAGCAGAATACAGAAATTCGATTCCTTTGAAATTCCTTTGAAGTCCTTTATTCCAAACACCATAGAGAATTAAATGCCGCAGGCTATCTATGAAACCGTGTATTGAGAAGGGTTGTTTCACTTCACTAAAAAGCTGATGTGGCAATCTAGATAATTTCCTCCTTTAACCCAGCCGCTTGCCCATCGTGCACCCCCTAGCCACGTCTGTAAACATTTTTTTGACCGTATGATTTTGATCTGGAGCACGTACAACCATTGGGTATGACCAACTTCCCGTAACAATTCACCTTGGGGTAAGAAAACTATTGACTGACCCGAGACACATACTTCCAATCAGATGAAAATATCTCGATGGCTCAGCCTCCGTTGGCAAAAACAAAATGAAAAAAAGGATCGCCGCACAGCTGCCTCCCACGCCGCCCGCGTCGCTCGTCCTCCCCTCCCCTCCCCTCCCCTCCCTTGAGCCGCGGATCTGAGGCGTCGCGCGAGCTCGTCCCGCCGCTGGATCGCCGGCCAAGCCCCGCCCGGACCTAGTCGCGCCTGCCCTGGCCAGGTCCGGTTCCAAGGCAAACAAAGGTCATCTTCTCTCCCCGCATCTTCCCCGTCCCCGGCGGCAGGTCGTGGGCGCGCCGAGCTCCTCGGCACAGGCGAAGGGTCGTGGGTGAACCGAGGTCTGCTGCCTTCGATGCGTGCCTCCTCTTCATTTCTTTTGGTTTATTTGGTGCGCGTTTCCTTTTGGACCTCAGAAGATTTTGTTCATCTTCCCTACTTAGTTCTGCTTCGATTTCTTCTCCTTTGCAGTTCTGTTTGAACTGGTGTTTGTCGACAGAAGTGAGCCGCTGAATCCGGTTTGCCCATCTTTGTTCCTCTTTTTTTTTCCCTTTCTATGGGTCTAGGGTTAACGATCCTTTGTTCTTTGGCGTTTAGGGTTCCTCATCTGATGATGCCATTGTTTTTCTTCTTGCAGATCTTTGGCCGTTCTTTCTTTGTCTTCTGCCTGATCTCGGATTTCTACCTGGTTGGCGTTAGGAAGGGTGACCACATCCTTTTCTTTTTCCCTACCGATTTGTGCTTACATGTTTTTTCCCCCTTTGCAGGTATTCTGTACGTGCTGTTCCTTCGTTTCTGCTGATGCCTCTTGCCTGCACCGGTTGTTCCAAGGTGATTTTTCTCTTCCATTTGTTTGTGTTCTGCTGTGTGTGTTTTTGGTGGGGATAATGGCTGTTTTGGCCAGCAATAATTAGCCTGGGTTAATTCTTGGAGTAGTTATTGTGCACTGAAAAACTCTTGTGATTAAGAAATAATGGAATAAATAGTCTAATCAAACTGTCAATCTGGAAGTAGTAGTACCATATAGACGTATATGGAACATTACATTAGAATTACGCAAACTGGGTGATTCCTTGGAGATGCCTCCTTTGCTATGTGTGTTGTTCATTTGCTAAATGGGGTTCCATTGATCCCCGAGGCTCTCTGTCTTGCTGTGTTCTCCTTACTCTCTGGCCACACTCCTCCTAATACTGTTAGTGCCTCCTTGAAATTGCCATCATGCATTGTCCTATGTATTTAACTTATATGAAAGTGGTGCTCTTCTTTTTTATTTTCTGCAGAAATAATTTTGGATAGTTGAAAAAGGATTCTTATCTCCTAATAATTGCGGCTTCTGTGTGGGGTCATTTAATTTAATGAATTCAGAGGTGGAACTTATTTTTGAGAAATCTGTTGTCTGAACTTCTGCATTTCAGTTCCATTGTCTCTATGCTTTCGTAGTTATGTGTGATTGAACGGACTATATAATTGATGTTGTTGATTCGTCTATTAAATAAACTTTAGCTGACGTTCCTGCTACACCAAGAGGGTGAGTTGCTGGCAGCTACATCAGTCAGAGATATTTCACCATATTCTATATAAAGATAGCTAGTGACTTCCCTGATATTTTTGGTTTTGTCTTCTCAATTGATCTCCTACCTATCAGTGCATAATGTTTCCACATAGAGTGATCAATTTAGCTTGACATAAGACCATATTGATTGGAGACAGGATGTGATGATATTCATCAACATCATTGACAGATATTTTGTGTCATTGCCCAAAACCTATCTGATTTTAACTGTTTCAATATTTTGCTCTGATTTTAGTATATGGTCTTTCTTTGGAACATACCTTTTGCTTTAGAATTTAATGAATAATCCACTTACACATTCTTTTTAGCTTTCATGGATTTACTGCCTCCAGCCAGGTTTAATATATTTTCTAGGTGCAATGTTAATGCATCTTGTACTTTTATGCAATCCTTCTCCCTTCTTTGATGGCACGATTTTCATTCATTCAAGTTATGTTATTGATATATAAGTTTTTGTTTTCTTAATAGGCCACTGATATTTATTCCACCGTCCTCATTGTTTTTCCTGTTTACCTTTGTGTGATGGATGTGACATGAAGGACCTGTTATTCGTGTTTTGATTTTACATAAATTTGAGGGTCATAATGCTCTATAGAAATATATGTTCTCTTAGAAAAGTCTACCAGAAAGTGCTGCCTTGTTTTATTTGATCCAGTGTTTAGTAGTTCAGGTAATTTTCGATATTAGATTCAGTGTCATCTTGAAGATTAAGAAACTAGACCCATTCTTGAAAATCTGACGGTAAAATTGCTGCACTTTTTATTACAGGTTATCTATGTTCCAAATATTTCGTCTCTCTTGGATTACTGAGGTACTTTTTGATTCTCACAACCTGCTTATTAATTATCTCATTATGTTGCTCACAGGCTAGGAATTTATCGTACATACGTTTGTCCATGTCTGATTTTGCTACAAAACAAATTTAGGAATTAAAGTAGAACAAATGACATTTTCATGATGATATTTAGATTTCGGGTCATATTTGAGCCTTATCCTTATCCGTGATCATGGCCTATAAGTATATATACTGTATTTGCTTAGGCACACTATCATTTTAACAATTTTGTAGCTTTGTCAGTTATGTAACGCGCAACAGGTGACATATCATTCCATTACCAATTACCATTCTCCTTCATGCAGATATATACATGGAGAGCCATCCACTCTGGCCTCAGCACCTGGTTGTCTTTTAGAGTAATGATGAGCCTTTTTTTCTACCTGTTAGGTATACATCAGCTTTAGTGAGCATTTTTACTTGGACGCCTGATCTTGCTGCTAGGTGCTAACTGGTGCGTCTCCATATGAACTTCTTTGTTGTTTGTATTCAGCTCATCTATTTCTGCCTTCAGATGTGATGTGCATCTATTCTACCAGGTCTGATGGTTTAGAAAAGTTGTGTTTATAACTGAACATTTTATCCATGGACGATGTGATTTCCAAAGCAGTATTAGTGAAATTCACATGTTCCTCAGTTACTAGGGATTGAGTGTTGTTACCATGTCAATGTTTTAGACTTCCATAGATTTTACAACTGCCTTGGACAGGTAATTGCTGATCCATGTTTCAAGCTTCCATGCTTATCTGTACTGCAGACATTGCTAATCCATTTGCAGAACATTTGTAGGTGCCTTTATTCAACAATGAAAGTTCGTCTGGTATGCACAAGCAATCTACGCAAGATGCTGAGTTATCCTAAAAATAATTGCAACAGGTGTGTTCTTCGATCAGTTAATTTCTTAAAGATCATTGACTGTTAAATATACAAGATTTGCTCATTTGAGCCTTTTGGCTGCATAGTACGACTTTGCTCCTATTTTAGAGTCATATCCCTATGCTTACAAGAATGGAATTTTTTTTAATTCACCTGATATAGTCCATTGACAAGGTATTGCACGCAATATCTGAAGCAATAATAATTTGGAAGCAATGTTCATTGATGCAACTTATCAGTAATTATATTCCCTTTTTTATGCACGGATCTGCAGTACCAGCTGCTCTAGGAGTTTTCTAATCCCCTGAATAATCTAATGCATAAGGGTTCGTGGTGGCCAAAGAAAGGGGAGCTGACCATTTCAGTTATATGAACAAGTCGCTGCCAGGTTTCTTCCATTCAACCTGCCTGCCAACTACTCAAAAAAGAACAAAAATGCCTCAATGCAGGGTATTTGAGCCTGAGATGTTCTAGCCTCAGTTTTTCCTTTCCTTTTTTGTATGTATTTCTACTCTTCCAGAAAAAAAACAATGTTAGATTCTAAAAAGTTATGATCCATTGTCTGAATGCTCTTCTTCCTAGGTTAATAACTGCATTCCTATATTGCAAAGTGATTGCCCTGGATGCAGTGGAAATACATACAGAGACTGTTGTGTGTTTTAAGAAAAGTATCATCTTTCTAGAATATAATTCAAGCTGATTTTTCTGGTTTTAGTACTCTTAATAGTTTATTTCAAAAATATAATGAGAAAATGAACAAACTTGGATCCTGCATGAAACTATTCTTTTGCCTTGCAAGTAATCAGGGATGCATTAGATTGAATACAGGTGCAATTTGACAATTTGCTTCGAACAAAAAAATGGGTATTTAGCATGGCTGAGTCTCTTTACGGATATGGCCAGTCAATATAGGAATCCACTAATATAAAATGATGTAATCGCTGGCTGTTGTCCACCTACATATACTCTTTTCTACTCTTTCTATTTCAGATGTTAACATGTTCATTCTCTTTGTCCCATATAATGATCCAAGTTTATTGGCAAATGGAATATTAGTGACTGATGTTCTTTCTGATGTTGCAGGTTTGAACAATGAGCTATCTAGAAGTAAACATTAGCATGCTAGAGGTTGTGGGCGGAAAAGGCTTTGAATTTAGGTAAAGATTTTGATCCTGGAGTGTTAGAGAATTAGTGTCAGTTCCCTGTTTTTTGTGCATGTTTCCTCTTTTCAGGACAGTATCGTTAGATTGTTGATGTTATCGTCCAATGTCTGAATTTCTGTTTCCAAATTTTTGATTTCCCTCCTATGTTGCAAGACACTTAACGCAAGTTATCTGCTAATTATATAGCAAAGCGATATAATCCTCACCAAAGTCCAATCCTTCTCCAGTCTAACTTCTAGATGATTTTACCCTTCTAAGAGATATTGGAATTTGCCCAAATCAAATTAATGTGTTTGTCAATATTCATTACTAATTTATTTCTTGAGGCCAACATACATAATATCTTGCACAAATGTATACCAATAATAAAAGCATTGTACTTTATCTAAATAGACCAAAGTTGCTCCTAAAAATTTCGTCCGTCACGCGTCAAATTCTACGTGCAGCCAAGTTTTAGTCCCTGATAATAGTTTGATGTGAATAATGATAAATTTTGTAGCTTTATTATATCCAAATGGCATAGTTTATCATCATAAAGATATTTGGAGAGGAAGGGAATGTTAATTGCTGGAAGACTGCAATCCGGCAAATGAAAGAATTCTACCTGCAGATATAATGCAGTTATCCAAATCTTCTAATACGCAGCAAGAACAGTTGATTTGAAAAATGTTATTAGCTCTTGACTATTCTGCCATTATCATATTATATATATTGAAACATAGGAGATGGAAAGTTGATTTTGGTAGTATCCTATTGAATAACTCTCATGGTGCCATGTTGTACATGTGTGTTTTTCCCTACCTATAACATCTTGATAGTTAGTTTAATCTTTTTTCTAGATTGACTATTCCAATGAGATGTCGCTACTTTGCATGAGATCACTGCCTTGTGCCATTTTAGTGAACAATTGTGCATTCCTATTAAGGCACTAATTTTGGATCATTCCGATCCATTGCAGTTACTGTAAGAATGGCAAAAGTCAGCATTAAAAAATGAGGCTCCTACTTTATTAGTTCAGAAGGTACTATTCTCAGTGGACAATCTGAAAGAAAGTTCAAATTTTGAGGTAGGATATTTATTGCTTCGAGAGGGCAAAAAAATTTATCAGCTATTTGCTAGACCAAACCTGAAAACTGAAGGTACTATAACTGAATTGCCAGCTTCGTTGCGATATCATTTTCAGATATCACCAATCATTAAATGTCAAATATGTTTATGGTTTACTTCTTTAGGAGAATATCCAAATTCCTTGAATAAGCATATTAATTTTTAAGAACTTAACCTTTGGTAATATGGTTGCTACGCCTTAACTATAAGTGATGATTTGGTTTTGTTGCAGGCTTGCAGCTTAACCAAACTGCTTGAATACGCATGAATATGGGTAGAAAGGTAAGTTCATGTAGCCTAAATTCTGCACTACCTATGCATGTCAGCTCACATCACGGGTATCCTATAAATTTGTTGCCCGCTCCAATGTTAAATGTTTAATATTTGTCCTCATCTTACCGAAACATTATTGTTAAATGCAAATATATGCCACTCAGATGGTCCTTGCTACCCTGCTTCTGTGTGCTAGGTTGATGCCTTATATATTGGATTTCACCGCTTCCGTATGAATTGTGAATTGTGCTGCAACCGCTGTTACATTTCGAAATGACAAATTCACTTGAATTACATTTATCTCCCTTTATTCTTCTTAATGCTGCAGATGTTGATACCTACCAACAGCTTATTGGTGCTGATACCTAACCACATAAAAGCATACCAACTTCCTTTCCAATTAACTACTAGAAAAAAAGCAATCTTTTCCCTGTGATGAATGATCTGTACATGAACTTTCCATGTAGTACATCTGTTTCTCATGTTTTGTTGGATGCCATCATTTCCTTCCACATGGCAATCAACTAAATTATATGTTTCAAGAAAAAGCAGCCTTAATATGATATTTCAGGAAGATGCAACCTTCTTCATTCTTCCTGCTTATGGCCATTTGAAAAACCACAAATTAAACCGCTTACTTGGAATGCAATGCCTCTATTAGTTACTGACCATGTTTCCCAAATAGTGACCATGTTTATTGACCTGTATATTTATTACTGAAACATTTATCTGCTTTTATCCAAATGTTATTTTTGGTGCAACCTTCTGTTAATTAAGATGGTGCATCTCAGCCAAATGTTTGTGCTTTCCTATCTGCATTCGTCTTTTCTGGTTTACCTCTGTGTCATGCCATTGCTTGATACCAACTATATATTATTTAGGGGGTCTGGTTCTTCTTTGGGGTCATCCTCCGTCATACTTGGTACAAGGAAGCAGAGTTGTACGCAGCGGGAGTGGAAGCTGGTTTCATGGATCCTAATTCCTAACGCAGAAGAGATGAAGTAGCTAAAGCATGCCACCTTCTTTCAGCTATGCAGTGGAAACCAGTGTATGTTGGCAGGATTTTTGTCTGCTCATTTTGCAACATTAGGCCGAGAGACCGGCCTATCCGTTGCATCCTTCGCCATGCAGATGACACTGGCGCCTCAAGCGCAGAAACCTGGCAGAAAAATGCGAACCAACAAGAACTCAATACCTTTGCACTGATCCGCAAGTTCCTCACGGGTCATTGCAACACCGGCCTCGGACCTTGACATGGCGCTCCATCAACTTGCCTGGCATGATAATTTGTGATCGTAGTCTGGCATCTCATATCACCTGTTTCCTGCCGTCTCATATGACATATAATCCTATCGCACGATCTTATTTGCACATCTCCAAGTAGAACATTTCGACAGTGGCTCTGACAAATGGAACAAATATATGTTTTGTTCCCTCATATAGAAATATGTGTTTCCTCTATATTCCTGATGAATAAATCAGGCAAGATTGCCTGTCGTCTCTTATTGCCTTTTAATAATGTTCTTTTCTACAAATCACTAACGTTTTATTCTAACACGCCACCGACACAATCGAGCTCATTCACGTATCAAATAATCATTTTCTCAACACAGCCGGCGCGCCAGACTACTAGTAGTACCATGAAATCAACCACTGAGACTGGCCTTAGTGCCTCATATGTATGCTTTTTCCTTTCTCTCTTCTCTATCTCTATTCTATATCTTCTATATCTATCTATACAACTTAATATGTCTCAAAAGAGTCTTTCGTCAGCACTCAGCGTGAGTCCGCTTCCTCCCGTCGCGTGTCCGAGTTCAGATCGAATTTGAATTGAGTTTGATTTGAATTCAAATTGCTCTTCAGTGTCTTTTATAAGACGAGTAGATTGTTGTCACGAGCTACGTTCTAACTCTGTTCAATGTTGTTTTCGTCAGTGTGTAAGCCTTCATCATGCATAAAGTTCATCTTTGCTCCCATCAACAAGCAGCATACCTACTCTGATTTCATGTGACGCATTTATCAGACTCTCTATAGGTGGAAGAAACTTTTTTCCAACTCTCTGCAGAATCTGATCATGTGTCGGTCACCAGAGTGCCCATCGAATAGATGAATATCTTCTCAAAAGGAATTGCACCTCTATCCTGGGAGCGAAGGTACCATTCAGTAAACTACTATCGGAAGCATTTGTGCATCCTGATTAAAACAGAGCGTTGCATGTATTAGTGAAGAATGTATAGTGCCTGCTGCATTAGTCATAGGTGGGTTGCGGTGTGGACCTGACAAATTGAGATGATAGTCATCAACGCAATTGGCAAATCTTTGGTGTCATTGCCCAAAGTCATAGCTGATTTCTATTTTTACATGCTAATTGTTTGAATATTTGGCTCTATTGTTAGTATATGGTCTTTTTTGGCACATAACTTTTGCTTTAAAATTTAATGTATAATCCACTTACGCATTCTTTTTAGCTTTCATGGATTTAATGCTTCGAGCAAGGTTTAATATATTTTCTTGGTGCAGCGTTTAATTCATCATGTACTTTTGTGCAATCATTCTCCCTTCTTTGATGGCACGATTTTCATTGATTGAAGTTATGTTAATGATATATAAGCTTTTGTTTCCTTACTAGGCTACTGATAATTATTCCCGCCGTCCAGAAGTATGTTTAGTGTTTTCTTTCATATATGCAGATATGTTAACACGATTTATTCTCTCGCTCATCCCCAGCAAGTGAATGTTTACTTAATTTTCAATGTAATATTAGGCATATTTTTCAAACGGAGAAAATTAACTCCTCGTATTTTCATGATTGGTATGAAGCCAGCATATGCTGATAGTTGGTCTAGATTATATTACTAGCTGTGTAGCAATTGTTGTTTGTCTCTGACCGCCAAGTTTATGTATCTGCTTTGCTACATTTTTGCCATCATTTCTTTTTTTTCCCCCTCCGGTTTCATTCTAGAGTAGACCATTTTGGAAGATCATATCTCGGAAAGGGAGGATGTATTTGTTGGTCATCTTGAATATATTGTTTCTTTCGAGCTAACATGTAAGCTGATAAAATAGAATACTCTTATGCACTGTCGCAATAATTTGCCTTTTCACTGCCCTGCGTTGAGTCCTATAACACAATGTAGTAGGTAATATGTTTTAGGTTTGTTACTGTGAAACAAACTATTATCGGATAAATGTGTTCTTTTTATTTTAGTAAACGATGAATGTATTGGTGATCAGTCGATGAGGGTACACAGCTTACATGAGGGTACACAACTATTATCGTCCGGTCTCCATTTCTCCTCAACCCCTGAGGGTCCGTCTTCTTTTTTCTGGTGACCAGACCGTTCGGTCTTCACCTGACCGAACCGTCCGGTCTCCTTTTCCTTGCGCCAACAGAAACTTCCCTCTTCTGTCTTCGACGTCTTCATGATGACCGGACCGTCCGGTCTCTCCTGACCGGACCGTCCGGTCTCCTTATCTTCCACTGTCCAGAAACTTCCCTCTTCTGGATCTTCCTTCTTCTGATGACCGGACCGTCCGTTCTCCACCACCGGACCGTTCGGTCTTCTTTTTCTTCCTTGGACAGAAACTTCCCTCTTTTGTCGCCTTCTCCTGTAGAGACCGGACCGTTCGATCATCACTTTTTCTGCTGAAGTTCATCTCTTGGCTTCCTCCTTACCCCGAACTTCTTCCAACTTAGTTCCTTCGACTCTTGGCTGCACCACTAGCACCCGAGAGACTCACCATGCATCCCATGATCTCTAACACAAGTGTGCACTAAGAGAACCACCTCGGACCCTCTTAATAGTCCGGTTTTCCCTATGGACTCAAGCCTACATCTAACCAAGCCACACTTGCTTAGATCTAGCATGTCCTTAGCCTTGATCCATCTTCAACCGCGACTCCTTAAGTCCGTCCCGTGTCGAAGAAGGCAACCAATCACCTCGAGATAAGTTTATGAGAAAAAGGGTTGACGACTCCAAAGGTCATCTAATCACCAATCATCATCGCATGTGACCATCATCATTTTGACCTACATAAAGGGTTAGTCACAAGCATATGATCAACCAATCACCAAAACATTCATACCTTGGGGTTTCCATACTCCAATGGTCATGAAGCTTATAGTAAGCTATTTAGGATTGTTGCTCGCATGGTGCGAGGAACCTTTCTAGACGAGTTGGCACCTAACCCCACGGAGGATGGTAGCCGCGAGTGTATGTGACAGCTACACCGGTCTCTGTAATCCACCACGTCCGGGTTAGCCAGCCGGGGCGATAGCGGATCGCTACCAGCATATTGCTCATGCTCTATGCATGGCCGACCGTGCAACCGATATGCATGAGTGTAACTTCTGTATGACCCTAAGTAAATAATTGTAGATGATAAGCTCACTAGATATAAAGTAAATATGATAGATAAACTAGAGGAGTACCTAGTCTTAACTCATTGTTCTCCCACTCTAGGACTTTACACCTTATCTTTCTTATGGATTTACTTCATGAGTGCCACGTATCAAACTTCAACCGTTTGACGTGATTCAAATAACTGTTTTGGATAGCACTTTAATGGACTTTTTTTGCTAAGCTTCCCTGTGGAAAAATTATACGATAACCCTAGAATACTCCATGGTGAAATGCTATAATAGTGTTCCGTGCGCTTGCGGAATAGAAATATTTATTAAGAGCATAAGAACCGCCAACAGTGGTGGGTGACTGTCACGACATCAAGGCGCGATGCTGGCATCGTTGGTGTTTGGTGAAAGCATCATGTAGAACACGGAATCATCTATTCAGTGGCGTGATAAACATGGATGGAACCATCCTTTGGAATGGGAAAATAGAATGGAATGCACAAAGATTCGCTGTTGTATGCGAGCAGACACCATGTTGAATATGTCCATGTTCATGATGATTGGTGGAATCGAGCCGCTGAAACACAGCAAGGTCGTGCTGCGACAGTTGTCGGAGACATCGCGTTCCTGTGGTGTCGCTGCGAATCATGGCGAGCCCTTCTGTGAGAGTACATAAAACTAGATGAAACACAATTTGGCATGGTTGATCAAAGAAGAAAATATAGTGGCTGGAACATAGACAGGATTACTATCGCGCGCTTCAAGCTGTAGACAGAAAGATCTTGGAAGATTTGGAACGCTTCAAGCCGTGATATTCGGATATGCTGTAGATGATATCCGGAAGCACATCCTAACAAATTTGAGGGCCTTCCGTTGACCGGAACACCGTGAATGTTGATGCCAACCGAGGACACCTCGGCTGGATGCGAATAGACAATACAACAGGGGTGGTGAATCATATTTCTGATGCAGCAGAGCACCCCTGGCAAGTAAAATTTGGGAGCATTTGGTTGGCTAGATCGACGGGAAAGTCGATGCCAAGCAAAGTACTCCATGGCTGGACAAGGCTGGCAGCAGAGAAGGAGAGGAAAAGGCCAGGTGTCATGCTTGAACGGCCAGCCATGGTGGATGTAGAATTATGTCCACTATGGTTGATCATTTCGTCTCCTCTTTGTGAGAATTGATGGGGAACCGAGTGGATGAATAATTTAAACGCCTTGCACTGGTGCTGGTGATGGTTTAAGGCTACTAGGAGAGGGTGTAGAAGATGAGGCGAGGTGTCGCATAGGTGGGATTTAGCTCAGCACCTATGGATACAAGTTGACGGGCAGCAAGATAGGTCGTGGAGACGAAAACAACAAAGACAGGAAGATGAGCCGGGGCGATTTCCGTAATGGCATTTTCACGCAGAAAAGATGAGTTGTATTTAGTATATCGGTTCCAGGTCCTACTAATTTGGGGTTTTGTTTATTATTAATTCTAAATATCAAAATACCAAAACCTTTTCAAATGAAAGATTGGAAAAAGAAATATTTTGAAAGATTGGAGACAAAGTAAAATGACTTCATCTTAAAGCATTTCACAAATAAAACAAATCTTGTTAAAAGCTTTTTGAATAAAATAAGTACTTTTACAGTAATAAAACACTTTTTTATGCAAATGTAAATTCCTTGAAGCAAACAAAAATTAAAACCTTTTAATGTGACAAAATTAAATGAAATAAATAAGTTATTTTAAACTAAATCATCAATAAAATAAAGAAAATATCAAATAAAATTGATAAAATTGTGTTTTGTTGTTGAAAATGGTCGCATCCCACAATAGGAAATTTTGGGGTGTGACATTGGGTCCTTGCGAAGCTTCCATGGGCCCTGTCGTGGCTGAAGTTGTGGAAAAAGGGCGGGCGCTGGATTTTGCTCCGGTGTCGATGCCGCAGGTGCACTTGTCGTTGACGGAAGAAGATGAAGAACGGTATTTTGGTCAGCAGGTGAAAGAGGAGATTTTTCAGAATTTACCCCTCAATACGGGAGCCTTTCAGTTGTTACCACTAAGGTGGTGTTTGGTTGGACAAAGTAAACGCAATAGCAATAGGAATGGAAAATCGGTGCAAACGCAAACGGTTTGAGCTAAAACCCAATTTGTTTGGTTGACCTCCATATCGGTAACAGACAGCTAGCACTAGCAATCCATCAGGCATCGGCGTAAAGAAACGAAAAAACACTGGACAAAATAAGAAACTCGATAGTTCCACTGAATTGGCACAGAGGTTCAAGATTTCTCAATCAAAAGCGAAGAGATCAACTCGAATCTCAAGTGGATGACATGGATTTCGAATCCAACCACACATTTGCTCGGAAGCGCTGGAGAAAAGGAGCAGTTGTATTAGCTTAGGATGAACTCACGAGCAAGGCTCTGAGAATGACAAATAGGCGGAGCTGGCCTGGCTCCTTCCAGGCCTCACGACACGAGGATGCACTGGGGCGTGACGTTGCCATGGATGCGCCGCAGACCTTCGCAATGGAGGATAGGAGGAGGTGCTTCAGATCTTCGAGTCGCACGGCGCGAGGTCGGACGGGCTGCCGAGCCGTGACTCCTCAGATGAGCGGGCGAGAGGATCTTCGATTCACCAGACCGAGGTGGTGGATGGAGGGTGCGGCGGAGAGGTCACCGCCGCACGATGGGAAAGAAAATCGCAGGCGGGGAGCGAGGAGCCGAGGATAACGAATCGATTACAGCCACTTTTCTCTGGAATGAGATTTGTATTGTTTCGTTTTCTGATTACGCGATACGTGATTACACTCCTGCTGAAACAAACAGGATTTAACGTAATGGCATACCGCGGCATTCCGAATACGTTACATATGCGCCAACCAAACAGCACCTAAATTCGTGAGCCTTTCGGTACGAGCCACCAAATTCGTTGTCCTCTTCAGAACCAACCACTTTCACATTACTTGACCAAATTGCCCATCTCTTTCTTCTTCACTGTCTTCTTCATCTCCGGCAACCGCTGGGCTCGCCCGTCACGCACGCCCGACGCGACTTTGCGCTCGCCAGCCTGCCGCCGTCGCCGCGCCCACCAGTCACGCACGCCCGACGTGACGCCCGCCAACCTGTCGCCGCGCCCGCCCACCGCGACGCCGTCACGCCTGCGTGCCGCCGTCGTCGCGCTCGCCAGCCAGCCGCCGTCGCCGCACCCACCCGCCGCGACGCCGTCGCTGCGCCCGCTTGCTGCTGTCTGCCCTCCCTCTGCCGCCGCCGCACCCGCTGCCCGCCCGCCCACTTCCGCCTCTACCGCGTGCATGCCTGCTGCCGCCGCCTCACCTGCACCCCCCCGGCTTTGATGCCATTGCCGCCGCGTGCCTGTGCCATAGCCAGGTGCCAACCTCGTTGCCGATTGAGGATGAATGGATAAGGGCAGTTTCGTCCTCTCAAGTAAAAGGAAAATAGAGAGAAAATGAATAAAAAAATGTTAAAATGGCGTGTTTTGAAGTAAAAAACGAATTGAGGGACTCATGTCGAAAGGCTCACGGATTTAGTGGCGAGAACTGAGAGGCACCCGAATTGAGGGGCAAATTCTGAAAAATCTCGTATTGACGGTGGTATGAAGAGGCTCCCGTATTGAAGGTAAAAACCACGAACTGAAAGACTCAGAGTTGCTTTCAGCAATTTGTTGCGGCCTAAAATCAGCCGCTGAGCCACCCAGAGTTGCTTTCAGCAGAAAAACCACTAATTCTTCAGTTAATCAGTATTTGCATCTCCCAAAAGAAGCCAACAGTAAAATGTCATTTTGAGATATTCTCCCAAAAGAAGCCACTTCTGATCCGGAAGAGTGACAGTCCTTTATGATTGAGAGGATAGGGCCCCTTAACCAATTTCGGTCCCCATCAGCAGTAGAAGGAAAGATTAGGACATGGCGATCTAGCGATCAGAATCGCGATTCCACGAATGGAATCAGAGATCCCCCAAAATTGCCATTTTTTCCCCTCCGTGTCCCCCCCACCACCCATCTTCCAATTATTTGTTCACTCTAAGGACATACACAGGCTCGCAGCTGTGACTCATGGTTTTCTTTGGCAAAAGACATGTGATCCAAAAGGATTGCTTTCTAATGAACAAGGGGACAGGCTCTGTTCACTGATCCAGCAATACATTAAGCAGTAACAAAAGGATTGTTTTCTAATGTGTGTCGTGCCGTGTTTAGGCGTTCCATCAGTTCGAATGTGCGCAGGCTAGCTGTGACGTGTGTCTTGAGTCGAGTAGATGGATAGGTTGTGGATTCAGTCTCCAGGTAGTTGCAGGGGAGGTTGCTCAACGTTGTGTTGCCTGTGGCTACAAATCTCCATGTACCTTGTCTGTTTAGTTTGGTTAGTCCACTGAGAAATACAAATAAAACCACTTGCGTGTGTGAGTTCCTGTGCGATCCGACACACAAAACAATTATAAGTAATTTTATAACTTGCCTTTCTAACAAGTCAAGCCACTTTCTTCTTTTATCTGGAGCTAGAAATCAAAAGGTAGCAACAAGCCCGAAACTTGGCTCCTCGTGGATAGGATGAATACAAGGAATAATCTGAGAAGAGAGAAATTTCACATCGAGGGCATTAGCTAGGACCGTGTATTTATACAGAAATGGCACTGAAAAACTTTTTTCTTTGTGTTCTCTTTACCATTCTCCAATATGATGAAAATTGCCAAATATCAAGCCGACCTGCCTTCTTTATGTAAGCAGAAGCAAAGGAATAATCACCTTCGACTCGATCTTTTTGTTAATTTTCAACAAAGCACGGTGGGGGCCTCCCCTGCTGCCCCCTTTGCAATCAAACACGTCTTGTATGCTCAGCTTAATTACACTTTATGTGCTCCCTCGACATAATTGAAGAACCAATCTTTAACATTACAAAGCAAACAAAGAAGGATAAGGAACATCCAATGCATGCAAACCTTGACGATTCATCTTCAGCGTGTCCCAACTAACGGATTGAGTGCAAGAACACACCAGGATTTAAAGAGTAGGCAGGCCATACTCAAGCCATCCGCGCACCCCATCCTATCACCCATGAGGATGCGAAAGTATCACTGTGTGATGGAAGAGGCATGGGTGCATCACTCTATCAACGAGGGTTCAAATCTTAGTGCGCATATATTTAGATATTTCATGGGGATACACAAGGTAGAACAAAGGGAGGGCAGGAGAATCAGAATCCGCGGAGGTGAAGGGAGGACCCATTAAACACTCCACCATTGCAAAGAGTGTCACACTAGATTTGTTACTTTAACTTTTACCAATTTATATAAAAAAATATACTAATACTTATGATACCAAATGAATATAATCACTGACTGTGTTTTCATAATATACCTATTTGTGTCATAAATCTTGATACTGGTCTCTATAAAATTGATGATTTGACTTCACACAAATCTAGAGTGAAACAGAGGAGTAAGTTCATAACAGCGTCACGACATCCCGAGAGACACTCTGATCAAAACCACGTCCAGCAACCAGACCACTAACCCAGCAAAGGAACCACGTCCGGCAACCAGACCACTAACCAAACAAAAGAAATTGCAGTACCAGTAAATACGATTTGCAATTGATTAGATATCCTCTAACTTATGAACATGATCCTTTTCTTCTAAATGAGAAGAATACATTAGTTCCTCTCCCTTTTTCGTACATAAGAAAATACAAAATAGTAATATTGATTTCCTACCAATCTAAATTGTACATGACTAAATCTAAATCTAAACACCCTAAGAGCCCACACGGCTACACCGTGAAAGAGGCTTACATGACGAAATGAATTACATAAAATACATCTAAATGTACTGCTGGAACAGTGTCCGAACCAGTCCTTTACTGAGGAATCCTCCTTTACAAGCTTCATTTGCCAAACAAACACGTGCTATTTCAGATGAATATGTACCGTAATTCCTTCCCATTTTGGAATGTTCATTCTGCATCTTTCTGAAGCTACGTACCCAACTGTGAAAGCTAACGGCTGAAATCTCCAGGTCAAGTAGTGGCTGCACAGAATCTGGGACATGATAGAGAATTTTCAGAACATGTGAAAAAACATACAAAAATAATAAATAAATAAATAAATTAGAAACTTGACATGTACACAGAACTACCTGAAGTATATTCCATCACTGAAGCAATATTTCAGGTAGAAGTGGCAAGCTTCTCAAAGTAATAGCCTTTTCTGTTTCCTTTTGTCTTGGACAACTCTGGGTGGCAACCAATGAGATTAAGTGTTTCGAGTGAGGATGGTAGACCGCATGGCGGAAAAGATTGGAGCTCAGAGCAGTATGATATTGTAAGCACCTTCAGAGATGAAAGGTTTACAAAGTTGTCCGGAAACGAAGTTGTAGTTATACTAGAGCACCTCTCGATCTCTAGATATCTTAATGACTCAAAAAACTGCAATGAGGATAAAGAGTGAAGCAACTGACACTTGCGTATGTGTAACTCCTTGACCATTGGGCAACACTTAAGTTTTTCCTTGACTGGAAGAGATGTTATGTTGGGTAGGTCTATGATATCCAACGAGGACACACAGGGTAGAGCCTGGAGAAACCTACTAAGAGTCTCATCAGTAAAATCACATCGACTGAGCTGCAGCCTTTGCAGAGAAACAAAAGAACCTAGTTCCTCAGTAGCAACAAGCTGTTCAGCACCACTTATGTTTAATGCTACAATGGATTTGTAATGAACTTCATGGAGGAATCCCTTTATAAAGAATGAACTTGAGCAAACGTCTAGCTGAAGCATCTCTGGACTTGAAGATGAAGGGACTAGCCTCATATATGGCACCATCTGTGTCCGTTCAATATTAACTTCACAGGCAGTTGATGGCAGCAGAGGAATTTGAGTTAATGCTGGACAGTCCATTACCATTAACCTTTGGAGGCAAGGAAAAGATTTTTTATCTGCTACTGCAGACCAGTCATGTAACCTTGGGAAATCATCCAATTCAAGGACATCTAGGCATGGAAATGCCACGTCGTCAATGCCATAGAACTCATGGCCAATTTTCTCAACTGCACATAGCTCTCTCATATGTAGTGCTCTAAGTGACCTCAAATCCCCCAGTGCAGGAAGTTTGCCCAAACCCCTACAATTTATAAGGTGCAAGGATTGCAGCTGCTGCAATGATGGTGACTGTAGCCAACTGGGAGCTTCAGTGCCACAGTACCTTCTAATATGAAGCTTCTTTATGTCTCGGTGTGGTACTAGACCCTCAAGTACCTCTCCATCTGCAGGAGGGTGGAGCTTTCTATAAGTGGAACCCCATTCAAGACTTAACGAATTAAGATATCGCTTCTTATCCAACTCAGCTCTGCAGGCTTCTCCAATGCTTGAAACATTCTCTAGACCTTTAATTTTCAGTTTACTGAGACCATTGATGTTCTGCAACTGCTCCAGAGTATGACCTTCCAATTTCTCAACAAGGAATTCCAGTGATCCCTGAAGGTTAACAAGACGTCCAATGTCCGGAAACCCTGTGGTGTACTTTGTTCCAACACAAAGGTGCCTTAAGTTGACAAGCATAGTTATGGCTGCTGGAAGCTTGTCCAAGGAACAGTTATCCGAAAAGCATAAATATTGGAGATGCAGTAGCTTGCTGATCGACCTAGGGAGCCCTCGGATGTTGCCATGGACAGAGAGGTACCGGAGGTGGAGTAAGTTTCCAATGGACCGAGGCAACTCTATCAAGTCACAACCACTGAGATCAAGAATGCGCAGATCTGTCAACTTCTTAAGTAAATCCTCATCGAAGCAATTCGAGGAGAAAGAAAGTGATCTCAGAACTAACAAGGTGCGCAATTTTCCGATCTTGCTGAAGCTTATGAGATGTAGGTTGCTCATGGTGACTGATAGATGGCGCACTGTTGATGGGATGTCACAGCTCATCCCCCGTTCAATACGAAAGCAGTGCTCCTCTGAAACAAGCTGTGCAAGATCATGGATCAAATCGTGCATCAAGTAGTATTTCTTGGATCCGAGCTCGATTTCCTGAAAGAAGGAGCATGAGAGGAGCTGATCGAAGTATTGTCTGGCGCAATCTTCCTCTCTTTCCTCAGCCTTGCATTGGGGTTGAACAAAACCCCCTGCGGTCCAAAGGCGGATCAGGTGCGGTGGATCAAACTTCCAGTTCTTGGGAAACAAGCTGCAATACGCAAAGCATCGCTTCAGGTGCCCTGGGAGATGGCCATAACTCAAGCGCAGTGCAGGAAAAGCAGGATCATGTTGGCCTAATGCGCCCACAATATTCTGCCACTGCTCTTTGCTCCTTGTAGCTTCCAGCCATCTCCCCACAAACTTGGCAGACAGGGGCAACCCACCAATTTGTGCAGCAACCTTCCTCCCAAGCAGCTGCAGGTCTGGGTAATCATCTTCACTGTCACTGTGAAAAGCTTGTTCCTTTATCAGGGCCCAGCAATCGTCAGTGCTAAGCGCATCTAGGTGGTAGACATGCGATGCACTCGGCAAGCTTGAGACCGTGATTGTTCGAGTAGTGACCAAGATCCTGCTTCCTGTACCTGCAGACCGCAGAGCCGTGATGATGGTCTGCCAGTCGCCCTTCATCTCACTTGTCTCCTCCCACATGCCGTCTAGCACAATCAGACACCTCTTGGATGCAAGAAATTGCTGGAGCTCGGACTGGAGCACACTGAGATCGGCCATGTTGTCTGCAGTCCAGGTCGGGTTGGCAGACCGCAGGATCTCTGCCAGGAGGTCCTCGATGTTAAAGCTACTGGAGACGAACACCCAACTTGTGATATCAAAGCGCTGCTGGACGGTTGTATGGTTGTAGAGTTGACTGGCGAGCGCGGTCTTCCCAACTCCACCCTTGCCGACGATGGAGACGACGAGAGGTCCAGTCTGGAGGCACGGATCTGTGAGCATCCGCAGGATGGCCTCCCGGTCCCTGTCGCGCCCAACCACCGTGCCCTTTGGTCGCGGGAGCTGGGTTTGACTTTTGACGCAGCCATGGTCCGGAGAAGCAAGCAGCGGCGGATGGGGCGAGGTCGGGGCTGCGCCCTCGGCCAGCAGGCCGAGAAGCTTGATTGTTTCTTGAGTAACGACAAAGAGCACCTTGCGTATCTTGTTTGGCTTGCAAGACGAGCCGTCGCAGCCGAGCAGGAGAGAAAGCAGAGGATTCCTCCGGACCTTGGCCGGAGCAGGCGCGAGCCGGAGCTGGATGCAGCGGTACTGCACCATGTCGGCAACGTCATCCAGGCCGAAGGCGGCGTCACGGGCCAGCAGGGCTAGCTGCGCCGTGCCCGTGGACCTGCCCTGGGAAGAAGGTCGATGCAGATCGGCGGCGTCGAGGAGGGCGTCCCAGATCCGGAGCATGGCGTCCCTGAGAACCTGGAGCTCGGCGGCGAGGTCTTCCACGGTCCTCCGCCTGTGGCCGCAGGACTGGATCTCGGCGGCCAGCCCCTTCGTGTTGCTGCAGACCGAGCGCAGCAGCTCGGACGCCGCCTCCACTCCGGGGCCGGCCTCCGGTGCCTTCAGGTGACGCGCCCGCCGGAGCAGCAGGGCCATCGCAGCGAGATCGATGATTGCAAGGTTGGATGCAGAGGAGGGGCAGTGGTGGCAGCAGGAGCGCAAATTGTTAGCCCGTACTGCTAGTTTATCGCAAGGGATACTATATATGGACAAAAATTCTTTGCTAATCCGGGCGTAAATAGGCGCTATGCGAACCAGGTCTAGATTCTTGCCGCGTGGACACCGCTGCCAATCCGACGCCTAGCGCCACGACGGCTCCCGCAGACCCGCACGGCTCGTCACGACGCTACTGACGCCCACGGCTCGGCTCAGATGATCGCAGTAGCCATCCCAATCGAGCCGGAGGAAAAACGGAAGGAAAAACGCAGCATCCATCCATGGTGCCCTGCTGCCGTAGACGACGAAGGATGCAGCGCGCAAAGCCTGGAGAGGCTCCCGCAATCAAGGTCTGACCGAGATGGTTATGCCATGTCCGACCTGTTATGCCATGTCCGACCTCGCTACCGATGAGTACGTGGTCGTGCCCAGGCAACACGGCATTGGCGGAGCTGAGATTGGTCAGCTGGACATTCAATTTTTGTGTGGGCATCCATTTTTCTATTTTTTTGAGGCTGTGTATTCATCTTTTAGCTCAAATCTATGTATTTTCAAGATTTTTGAGTTATATTTATCCTACTTTTAAAATTTTTGGGCATTCATGTGAATGCCATGAAGCAGGGTCAGCTCCGCCAGTGCAACACGGCAAGGATCAACCATCAATGGTGAGAAAAGGTCGCTGCGGGCACGACGACGATGCAGAGATTTGATCCAACAGCGCATTGCCGACCAGCGTCGAACACCTTCAGGCATTGGGCTCACCACACGTGCGGGGACTCTTGGATCTGCGAGCTGCAGCCTGCAGGGGGAGGGAGTCCGTCTCCACTAGGCCGCCGCAGAGAAGGTAGAAGGTCGCGCAGATGATCCTTTGGCGACTGTGGCGAATGAGGAGCGCCTCCCTTGTTCCGTTGTTCGGAGTCGAATGCTAAGCCGAGTGGAGGAGCTACAGGCGTCGCCTCGAACCGTGCGCTGTGAGGGACGTGGGAGCCGAGGATTGCCAAGCGTCAGATGGGAGCGGTATCCTTCGTGGCAGCAATCAGGACCAGGTCCGCACAGAGCAGGTTTGCGACAGTGCGTACAGAATTTTTTTTTCCCTATATAGAGGGGTACCTGTGCGTTCACACCTTGCGTTCACACCTTTTTTTTAAAAAAAAATCAAAAGCCGATGTGCAGCTTACCGTGCGTTCACACCTATATGCAAGGATGAATTGCCCCCCACCGTTTGTGACGCGACCCGGAGGAGTCCGTCAACGTAAAAGATTGGAGTTCCGTGAGCGCCGAGATGCCTCTGGATGCAAAAGCCGACAGGGACGGTGGTGACCTGTGAAAGCACTCCACCTGACCTGTGAAAAAACGAATGGTTGAATAGTCCCTCTGTAGTTTTGGCGTTAAGCACAGAATTGATATAAGTAAAGAAACGATGATGACTGAAAACGAGAAGGAGAGAGATATAGATAGAGCGGGGAGGAGAGAGATACGGATAAAGGTGTACTCCCTCTGTCTATATAAATATATGTCGTCTTTGACTTTTAGGCACCACATTTGACCGTTCGTCTATTCAAAAATTTTATACAAATACTAAAGAAATATGTCACAATTAAAATATCTTTCAATGATAAATCAAGTTATAAAAAATAAATATAATTTGCGTGAAAAAATTTAATAAGATGAGCGGTCAAACGTGATGTCAAAAAATCAAAAACGACATCTATTTAGAGACGGAGTAGTGGAAAGAGATAATATTGTATTGAGAAGAGGGAAATGTGCACTAGAAAGTGAGAATGACATGTAATTTTGGAAAAATAAATAAAACTAGAATGATTTGTATTTTGGAACTGAGAGAGTACAAATTAGTCGTGGTCCGAAACCTCATAGCAGGAAAGACAGACACGAGGCAGGTGGAAGCACGACGGAAGATAACCAAATAAATATACGTCCCTGTTGTGTGCAAACAAATGCAACTTGCACAACAACTTTCTCACTATTTTACTCTTTGAACGACCGGCACGGCATCACGCCCGATTCTCCGTATTTTCTAATCGGTCAGTCCCGCGTTACATTTTATCCTATACTCATCTAGTTTACTCAGTTTACTTAGTATCCTTGCATCCTAATGCGTATTTCTATCTTTTGAATACAACTCTATCTCGATCTCTCCTTCTCGTTTCCGCTGTCACATCCCAAATTTCAAGATTTGGCATATGAATTAATTTCACTAAATTTTAAAACTTTGCAGAATAGTTTAAAATTTTTGCTTTTATTATTTGAGTGCAATCACCTTTATTTAGGCAAAAGAAATTATTTTCCAAATTAAAATTAAGTAATATAAGGTATATTATTGTTTGTTGCATTCATGCTGTTAGAAATGCATTTAGGATTTTATTGTGTGCAAAAATGCATTTAAAATCGTGTAGAAATTCGTTTTAGATTTGTTGGAAAGAATTAGAAATGGAAAAGATAAATGGAAACCTTTTCTTTGCCAATGTGGGCCGAAGCCTTTTCCCCGGCCCATCTTCATTTTCATTCCCCTTTTTCATTTCTTTTCTGCGCAGCCCGTCTCTTTTCCCCGGCCCATCTCCAGTTTCCGGCCCAGCGCGGCCCGTCCCTCCTTCTTCCTCCTCCCGTGCCCGAGCCGGATCCGCCGCCGCCGCCTCCCTCTCCGATTCCTCCAGGATTCTTTCCCCTCTCTCTCGCTTTCTTGTTTCCGAAGCTGCCAGGTATATAAAACGGTGTCCCCGCCGCCTCTTTTCTTCTTTTTCCCGAAGCCGCCGCGCCCCGGAACTCCAAACCCTAGCCTCGCCCCGCCGTTCGCCATTGCCACCGCGAAGAGCTCGACGTCTCGTCGCTTGGAGCCTCCCGCGACGTCGCTGAATAACCTAGAAGGTGCGCGTGACGCCGAGAAGCTGATCCCGTTAGTCCCCGATGAGAACCCGGTGACCTAACCGCCTCCCTGACGTCGCCGACCGTTCGCCGTCGTTCCTCGTCGTCGCCCGCCTCCGTCAATCCTTTGCGCGGCAAGAAGCAGCCCTAGGTGAGTTCGCGATCTTCTTCTCTCTCTGTTGGACCAATCGCGACGAGATTTCCGCCACCCTAGCGCCGCCGCGTCCAACCTCCGGCGATCCTCCGCCGAGCTCGCTCGCCGGCGACGACCACCCCCGGCCACCCTCGCCCCAACTCACCCAGGCCATCGGATCTCAGATCGACGGTTCAGATTAGATTATCCTGAAGGGGTATGAGCCCGGTCCACCGTGAACCATAGATCCAGTCCATAGACCCGGTCCACGGATTTTCCAGTTTTATAAAATGATTTCTGATTTACTTAAATATGTTTAATTTCCGGAAAATGTAACTTTTGCAGAAAACCCTCGGACTTTTATGTAATTTTGTTTAGGTCCTGACTTTTTACAAAAACCACCCCGACTTTTTCATAATTTATGTTTTAGTCCAAAACTTTTACATTTTAGACCCTATACTTTTCTGTATTTACAATTTAGCCCTTAAACGTTTCTGTTTTTATGATTTAAACCTTCAAACTTTAAAGTATCATAACTTTTTACTCCTAACTCCGTTTTCGGCGATTCTTGCGCTCACACGATCGTAGCGGCGAGTACTATTCTGTAGTACTGTTTGCATAGTCTTTTACTACTGTTTGGTGTACTGTTTCTTTTTGTTTTGTGCTTGTGTGTTATTTTCTTTTGCTACGATAATTAGGAGACGAAGCGTACGTGAACTTCCAAGATCAGGATTTTGAGATCGTCACTCAGCAGCAGCAAGAGGAAGGCAAGTGCCCTTGACCATATTGATCCTATGTTTGAAATGTGTCGTTTGCAAACATGCATGCTTGTTTAATATTGAATCCCATGAGTCTATACCCTGTTCCATATTATTCCTTGTCGCCTTGTTGCGTTGCTTTGGGATATGGGTTAGAAGTAAGTGCTTGGCCATGCTTTGGAGTCATACACCTAATTTGGTTAATCTTGACTAATGCTTCACTTCAACTTAATAATTTTGTTAACCGTTTTGGCAACATGGTTTTGGGCATGGTGACATTCTAGGTGAAGCACCATGGTTGTGGTTTAGTGTCGTTCTAGGTGAAGCACCATTTTTGTTGACAAGTGTCGTTCTAGGTGAAGCACTAGTGTTTGTGTTTTGGTGACGTTCTAGGTGAAGCACCGTTTATGTTGTTTGGTGACGTTCTAGGTGAAGCACCAACTCTTTTTGGTGTGGTGACGTTCTAGGTGAAGTGCCACGATTGTGTTTGGGGTGACGTTCTAGGTGAAGCACCTGTTTTCGCTATTTCTTCGTGTTCTTGATGAATACTGGCCTTTAACAATGTTATACTTTGTTTTGTTGATTTTGATATTTGTATCACCTCCACGGTTGTGTTTGGACGAGTTTCTAGGTGAAGCACTTGAATTGGTTATTTCTGTTTATCTGGTTCTCAATGATACTCTATCTTTACTATGCTGGTTTTGGGTACATATATATCACCTAGTAATATAGGTTGTTGCTTTAAAAAATGTGTCTTAAGTATAGTTTGACACTTATGCAATTAAACCCATGTGTAGCCTTTCTTCATTATTTACCTTTCATGTCATTTATTTCCCCCACTTGCGGAATACGACATGTACTCACACTTGCTATGCCCCCATAAACATGAAATGCTGCTCAGAAGATGGAGGTGAATTCTGCTTTGATGGTTTTGGCGACTACATCTAGCTTGTGGAGCCCCTGGTCGACGTCCCTGTGGTGTTATGCAGTTTTTGAAGTCTTCCGCTAGCGTCTTAGAGTTGTTTCGAGTCGTTTGAGGTTTGAGAGTCGTTTATCTAAAGTAAGGGTGCAATAGACATTATACACTGTTTCTGTTATTCACTTAAGTCACTACATGTATGAGACTTAATCCTGGCATACATGTGAGGTTTGTAAAAACCGGGTGTCACTCGCTCCCGTTTCCGCGACGACTTGGATGACACTGAGTATGCTCACTTACCCCAGCGAGCAAGTGGATCTACGTACCTTCATGTGGAGCCAGTGTGTGCACCAGGACATTACAAGCTGAAGCGTCAAGTGGAGTACGCTACTGCTGTGACCAAGGATTTGGATTCTACAACTGAGGAAGTTGAGTTCTGGAGAGAGAAGTATGAGAATGCCGTCAAGACCATGCGCGGGATGAAGCGCCATCTCCCTCAGGAGTGGGAGCCATCTTCCGATGAAGAGACAGACGAAGATACTCCCTATTCGCCTCCTCGCAAGGAGGCCACACGCGCACCCCCTGCCTACGTCCCAAACCCAGAAGAAGATTAGGAGTTATGTCCCTTAGTAGTTCTTAATGAGTCTTTAGTGCGTTGGGTTGTAATGGGTTAGTGTTAAAGAACGAGTCTAGTGTCGTTGCTTAATTAGTGTGTTTGAGTGTGCTATGTTTGAGTTGGATTTTTGCTTGAGTGTCGATGTGTGGAGAAGCATGCCTTTGTAAACACATCCCTTCTTTAATATATTATGGTTAGATTGGGCAATCTTTTCTTTCTTTGCTTTAAGTCTAAATTCTTTCCACTACCCTTGCCTCTACTTTACCTGCTAGCTTTGTTCTACTTCCTTCTATAGCATCTCGTTGTTTCTCTCCTTCAGTCTTTTTTCCTTTAACTTATTCCCTACAACCACAATACCTTTCAGATGGTGAACACAAGGAACAGCAACACTAACAACACCGCCACCAACAACAACAACCAGCAGATGCCCCAACCCCCACCTCAAATCAATGTGGAGCAGCTGATCGCCATGCAGACCCAGATCCTCCAGACCATGACACAGAACTTAGCTCATCTGCAGCAAGGTCCCGTTCAAGCCCCGCAGCACCAGCCAAACAAGCTTGGAGAGTTCCAGAGGACGAAGCCGCCAACTTTCTCTCATTCGGTGGAGCCCATGGATGCTGATGACTGGTTGAAGACCATTGAGAAGAAGCTTCAAGTGGCGCAATGCAACAATAGAGAGAAGGTCTTGTTTGCAGCCCATCAACTTGTTGGACCTGCAGCGGATTGGTGGGATGCTTATGTCAATGCGCATGAGGAACCGGATAGCATCAACTGGCAGGAGTTCAAGGGCAGTTTCCGTTCTCATCACGTGCCATAAGGAATTATGAAGCTGAAAAGGAAGGAATTCCAAGAGCTGAAGCAAGGCTCTATGTCGGTGAATGAATACGTTGCACGCTTCACTCAGTTGTCTAGGTATGCCCCAGGAGAAGTGGATACTGATGAGAAGAAGCAGGAGTGCTTTCTGAATGGTCTGAATGATGGTCTTGCCTATGCTCTCGAGTCCCGTGATTTCCAAAACTTCCAGGCTATGGTGGATAAAGCTCTTATCTTGGAGAATAGGAGGAATCAGATGGACCGCAAGCGCAGGATGAATCAAGTTAATTCAGGGAGTGGTAATGCGAGGCCTCGCTATAGTTCATCTCAATCAGGCCCAATGTTTCGCTCCGGGTCTCAGGAAAATCAGCAGAGAGCTCAGCCCGGAGGACAAGGATTTTCCACACCACAGAGGCAGAATCAGCAGCAGAATTTTCAATATCTGTTGGCGGTTCTTATGCGATAAAATTAAATTCATTAATTCCGCAAGCGCACGGATCACCATTGTAGCATTTCACCTTGGAGTATTCCAGGGTTATCGTATTTATATTTCCGCAGGGAAGTAGAGCAAAAGGGAGCAGAACAGTAGCAATGCACTGGATAATTTGGAGAAAGGATAATGTATCAAACTATACTTGAGACGGGGGTAAGATAGGCATGATATATATGGGTGGCACACACATCCTCAAATCCAAGGTAATAAAAGAAAAACTGTAGTATACATTTGGGAGAGCAACGAGATAGAGTTAAGGCTACCTGTATGTTTACCTTGTATTTACTCTTTCTAGTAGTCTAATCTACAAAGGTTATCTACTCTAGTTAAGATCACACACATACAAGTCATGTCGTTTCGGGGCACACACGTGCTAGGTCAACCGATGATGCTAGTTCAAACCTAGGGAATCGTATGCTATAATTAAGACCCTGCTGAGTCCAACCCGGACGTGGTGGATTATAGAGACCGGTGCAGCTGTCACATACACTCGCGGCTACCATCCTCCGTGGGGCTGGGTGCCAAACGTGCATAGGCCAAGATCTAAGCGCCACGCTTACAACCCGCCTAGAGGAACTACTCTTGATCAACGGAGCAGTCCTATCTAAGAATAAACAAGCACATATTTCACACGACGTCATCTCGACGAAGGCACTCTCTCGTACTTGCGTACTCCAACAATCACGAATCCCACAACAAGACTTCTACGAGCACTTACTTAACAGAATAAATAAACTAAATAGAAAAGAATTACTAAAAGAAATAAATAAAGATAAAACTAATTATATATTAAATAAAATAAAATCTCAAAAGAGTAAAGATACAAAGAACTATACAGAACTCCGAGAAGACTCCGGAAGCCCGAGAGAGCTCTCACTCTACTCTACTCTACTCTAACTCCCAAAGCTACTACTAAACTAATGAACACTTGGATGAAGTGTGATGGTGCGAGTTGCTTCTGAGGCCGCAGGGTCCATTTTATAGGTCTCCAAGGCGGTGGAAGCACTGCTGCCGACTTTGGAGAGGCGGCGCCGCCAAAGCCGGCCGGCCGGCCTAGGGGGGTGGCCGGCCGGCCGTCCCTTCTGTCGGTTGGCCACCGTCTTCTGCCTCGACGCTCCAGATCGTCTCCTGATGGCGGTCCGAAGGTCGGCTCCTCGCTGGGGTCGGCAGAATTGAAGTGAGGGCCAAGTTAAGGCCCAAATAGCCCACCTTCTAGAATGGCGGTGCAATTCTGCTGGGTTGGGCTTGAATTATGCATTGTGGATTAGTTTCCAGCCCACTGGAGGAGGTTTGGGGCCTGCGGCCACCAGGTGGGCCGGCCGGCCTAAGGTGGGGCCGGCCGGCCAGGGAAATTCCCTGGCTGGGCTCACTTTTCTCCATTATCCACTCCTGCATCCAAATATTCACCAAAACCTGTGGAGTAGCATTATTCCTAACTACTATGCACAAAATCTTGGTGTTATACATTTATTTACCTGTAGGGTGGCGGTCAAATCGTGGTTTAACGACCGCCAACAATATCCCACAGCTCAGACCTCTGAAAAGCCAAGTTTTAAGCCTTCAAACAGGGCTTGCTACATATGTGGAGAGAAAGATCACTACGCCAACCAGTGCACTAAGAAGCGTCCGGAGGCTAACCCAACACAAGGTGTAACCCCATCGTCCAACCAGAAGGGAAACAATGCCACAACTCCAGCCAAGCAGAACCATGTTCGAGGACGTGTCAATCACGTGGCTGTCGAGGAAGCGCGGAATGCATCTGACGTTGAGATGGGTACGCCCCTCGTCAACTCTATTCCCACTATAGTGTTGTTCTAGAGTATCGCATTCTTCTCTATCCGTTCCGTTCCTACCGAATCTCGGGGCGAGATTCCTTTTAAGGGGGTAGTCTTGTACATCCCAAATTTCAAGATTTGGCATATGAATTAATTTCACTAAATTTTAAAACTTTTCAGAATAGTTTAAAATTTTTGCTTTTATTATTTGAGTGCAATCACCTTTATTTAGGCAAAAGAAATTATTTTCTAAATTAAAATTAATTAATATAAGGTATATTATTGTTTGTTGCATTCATGCTGTTAGAAATGCATTTAGGATTTTATTGTGTGCAAAAATGCATTTAAAATCGTGTAGAAATTCGTTTTAGATTTGTTGGAAAGAATTAGAAATGGAAAAGATAAATGGAAACCTTTTCTTTGCCAATGTGGGCCGAAGCCTTTTCCCCGGCCCATCCTCATTTTTCATTCCCCTTTTTCATTTCTTTTCTGCGCAGCCCGTCTCTTTTCCCTGGCCCATCTCCAGTTTCCGGCCCAGCGCGGCCCGCCCCTCCTTCTTCCTCCTCCCGTGCCCGAGCCGGATCCGCCGCCGCCGCCTCCCTCTCCGATTCCTTCGGGATTCTTTCCCCTCTCTCTCGCTTTCTTGTTTTCGAAGCTGCCAGGTATATAAAACGGTGTCCCCGCCGCCTCTTTTCTTCTTTTTCCCGAAGCCGCCACGCCCCGGAACTCCAAACCCTAGCCTCGCGCCGCCGTTCGCCATTGCCACCGCGAAGAGCTCGACGTCTCGTCGCTTGGAGCCTCCCGCGACGTCGCCGAATAACCTAGAAGGTGCGCATGACGCCGAGAAGCCGATCCCGTTAGTCCCCGACGAGAACCCGGCGACCTAACCGCCTCCCCAACGTCGCCGACCGTTCGCGTCCGTCAGTCCTTCGCGCGGAAAGAAGCAGCCCTAGGTGAGTTCGCGATCTTCTTCTCTCTCTGCTGGACCAATCGCGACGAGATTTCCGCCACCCTAGCGCCGCCGCGTCCAACCTCCGGCGATCCTCCGCCGAGCCCGCTCGCCGGCGACGACCACCCCCGGCCACCCTCGCCCCAACTCACCCAGGCCATCGGATCTCAGATCGACGGTTCAGATTAGATAACCCCGAAGGGGTATGAGCCCGGTCCACCGTGAACCATAGATCCAGTCCATAGACCCGGTCCACGGATTTTCCGGTTTTATAAAATGATTTCTGATTTACTTAAATATGTTTAGTTTCCGGAAAATGTAAATTTTGCAGATAAACCCTCAAACTTTTATATAATTTTGTTTAGGTCCTGACATTTACAGAAACCACACTGACTTTTTCATAATTTATGTTTTAGTCCAAAACTTTTACATTTTAGACCCTATACTTTTCTGTATTTACAATTTAGCCCTTAAACGTTTCTGTTTTTATGATTGAAACCTTCAAACTTTAAAGTATCATAACTTTTTACTCCTAACTCCGTTTTCGGCGATTCTTGCGCTCACACGATCGTAGCGGGGAGTACTATTCTGTAGTACTGTTTTCATAGTCTTTTGCTACTGTTTGGTGTACTGTTTCTTATTGTTTGTGCTTGTGTGTTATTTTCTTTTGCTATGATAATTAGGAGACGAAGCGTACGTGAACTTCCAAGATCAGGATTTCGAGGTCGTCACGCAGCAGCAGCAAGAGGAAGGCAAGTGTCCTTGACCATATTGATCCTATGTTTGATCGTTTGCAAACATGCATGCTTGTTTAATATTGAATCCCATGAGTCTATACCCTGTTCCATATTATTCCTTGTCGCCTTGTTGCGTTGCTTTGGGATATGGGTTAGAAGTAAGTGCTTGGCCATGCTTTGGAGTCATACACCTAATTTGGTTAATCTTGACTAATGCTTCACTTCAACTTAATAATTTTTTTAACCTTTTTGGCAACATGGTTTTTGGGCATGGTGACATTCTAGGTGAAGCACCATGGTTGTGGTTTGGTGTCGTTCTAGGTGAAGCACCATTTTTGTTGACTAGTGTCGTTCTAGGTGAAACACTAGTGTTTGTGTTTTGGTGACGTTCTAGGTGAAGCACCGTTTATGTTGTTTGGTGACGTTCTAGGTGAAGCACCAACTCTTTTTGGTGTGGTGACGTTCTAGGTGAAGTGCCACGATTGTGTTTGGGGTGACGTTCTAGGTGAAGCACCTGTTTTCGCTATTTCTTCGTGTTCTTGATGAATACTGGCCTTTAACAATGTTATACTTTGTTTTGTTGATTTTGATATTTGTATCATCTCCATGGTTGTGTTTGGATGAGTTTCTAGGTGAAGCACTTGAATTGGTTATTTCTGTTTATCAGGTTCTCAATGATACTCTATCTTTACTATGTTGGTTTTGGGTATATATATATCACCTAGTAATATAGGTTGTTGCTTTAAAAAATGTGTCTTAAGTATAGTTTGGCACTTATGCAATTAAACCCATGTGTAGCCTTTCTTCATTATTTACCTTTCATGTCATTTATTTCCCCCACTTGCGGAGTACGACATGTACTCACACTTGCTATTCCCCTATAAACATAAAATGCTGCTCAGAAGATGGTTTTGGCGACTACATCTAGCTTGTGGAGCCCCTGGTCGACGTCCCTGTGGTGTTATGCAGTTTTTGAAGTCTTCTGCTAGCGTCTTAGAGTTGTTTCGAGTCGTTTGAGGTTTGAGAGTCGTTTGTTTAAAGTAAGGGTGTAATAGACATTATACACTGTTTCTGTTATTCACTTAAGTCACTACATGTATGAGACTTGATCCTGGCATACATGTGCGGTTTGTAAAAACTAGGTGTGACATCCGCGTATCTATTTTTTTTCACTTCTCCTAAATCTCCACGCACGGAGCTAAAACGTCAAATAATTCGAAGCGAAGGGACTACTATACATCTGTCCAGTAATAAGAGCATTTCTAGATATGTACCAGATTTATAACATCTTCTATATATACTTAATACATGAACATCCAAAAACATAGCTAGAAATGCTCTTTTTATAGGACGGAATTAGCCGTAACTATTTTATTTCCCGATGAAAGGCCACAGCGAAACAAAACAAGCAGAAACCAATAATCGCCGCCCCGCTCCTGCTAGGACCCACGTGCCTCGCTTCTTCCTTGTTCAGGCCTCGTTCGTTTGGCATGGAATAGGACATATTCCACATGGAATGATTGGACATGGAACTACTCCCAATTCAACTGGGAATGGCCGTTCGGTTAGGCATGGATTGGTTTGAAACCCAACATGGATTGGTCCATTCCATGACTCAAAGAGCTAGCATAAAACCATGACTTAGACCTCATGGAACGAAACCAATCGATAGATTCATTCTTCACTTGGTTTGAGTGACACATGTGGTTTCACTCAATCCATGCCTTGAAACTAATCCATGTGTATAATCATTCCATGCCAACCGAACAAGGCCTCAATAGTTCTCTTTTTTTTAAAAAAAATAAAAATGATTCTATGATACTGATAGCTTGCCGTTTCGGAAATTCACCATCAATTTGCCTCGAAGGATCGCAGGGTTCCATGCTCACTTTCCTCCCCTTCTCCCAACTCTATTCCACAACACAGAGTCAATATTCTCCCGAATCATCAATTATTCCGTATGGGTGAGGAGTTTTAATCGGCGTAAAGCCATAAATCCACAGGGTAGACTTGATTTGGTGCAGTTGATTTGGGGATTCAATTGGGGAGGAGCTCGCTCTCAGTTTCCCAGGTTGGGAAAGTCTATCGCGCACCCTCCCGCCGTCCCGCCTCCACCAGCCTCTCCTCCAATGCCTGACGCCACCGACGAAATCCTCCTTGCGCACGTCCTCCTCGCCCGGCGTCTGCCCCACCCAGCGCCACCTTCCTCCCTTCCGCCAAGCACCGCGCCACCGCGGCCGGCCTCCCCGCTCGCGCGCTAGCCGTCGCGGCTCCGCATCCCCGTTGGTGCACCGCCGCCCGGCCATGCACGTCACCCTACTCCTCTCCATGCGCCCGCCCCTGTCGCCTCTGCTTCACTTGTTCCAGGTGATTCGATCTATTGTTCCAGGTGATTTGATGATTTTGTTCTAGCTGGTGTGATGGATTGTTCCAACTGATTTTTTCCCAAAAGATCTTGTTCCAGCTGATTTGGTCGATTGTTCCATCTGGTGTGATGGATTGTTCCAGCGAATATGATAGGTTGTTCCAACAACTAATTCTTATTGTTCCAACGGATATGATAGATTGTTCCGTTCTAATAATGTTCCTGGACGTGTGCTACACTGCTACCTTTTTTTTTTTACCTCTCATTCCTGAATATAAATGTAGTATCTGTTCGTGTACAAAAGAAAAACACGTCAACGCACCCACACGAACACGCCTACACCTATACCCAGAAAAACAAACGCGTCCCTCAAGAGATTGAAGCACGACTGTCACCACGCGGAGAGAGGTACCAGAAAAACAAAGTCCGAACAGATTACAGAAAAAAGCTGACAATAAAGAAAGAGACCCGTAAGAGCCCCCCAGCTCCGACGCCACAAGACGCACTTCCAAACAAGCCGAAGCCGCCGTCGCACAACGCGCCGCAGACTCCGTGCCGTCGCGACTATCGCCGCCGACCGTCACAGCTCCAACGTGGCCGGCACGCCGCAGACTGCCGAAGCTTGAACACCAACAAATCCTCTGTAACCCTGGACGACCTCCCATGATTATTATCCACGAGCCCACCAACGCCACCGGGGAGGACGACCCCATCAGCACGGAGGAGGCTCGGGAAGCTTATTCCAACGAAGCGCCGGCGCCGCCGCATCACCAAACGCTCGAGGACAGAAAACGTACCACGGTCGCCGTCGTCACCGCCGTTGACCGGGACAAAAGCAGCCGCACGTCGCCGATCACATCCCCAACGCCGGCACAAAAGTCGGAAAAGCAACCATCCGGAAACAGAGACTGCCGCCGGACCACCGCCTTCCATAACCACCTCCATCCCCTTTGCCGCCCAAGCCCTCAGCACCGCCCGCAAGGCGAGATGGTACGGGCCCGCCCACATCCTACCGCACCAAAGGAGCGAGCAGCACCGGCCTCTTCCCACGGACACCATCGCCGCCGAATACCACAAAGCCCGCGGAAGCGAAGACGGGGACCCGACCGGCCACGCGAGCGGCAAAAACGCCCGCACCACGGTCCATCAGCGCGCCGCTGGGCACGGAGACGACACCAACACGGTGGAATCTAAGGGAAGCAGCTTGAAATGGAGGAGAAAGACCTAAACCTAACTAGAACAAAGCTAGTAGGAGGATATGTACACCGGACATCGATTCCGGCGATCCCCTCAGCTCCGGCGCCGACGATGACGCGCAGAGATGAGGCGAACCGGCCGGAATCGACGCCGGACCGAAGGTCGCCCTCGATTCGCCGCTGGTTACTGTAGATGAGGAAAGAGGAGACCAGTGGGCCCCTGAACAAACATTCCACATGGGCCTTTATATGCCTCGGCCCGAGCGCGCAGACAGTCGGCAGGAGTGGCCCTCGCGCAGGGGTTGTGCAAATCAAGGGCGGAACTGATACCGTATAGAATCCAACCAATGAGTTGTAAGAATCTCCATCTATATTTGTCCTAAATCAAACTGTGTCAAAGTTTGACCAACTTTATAAATAAAAATATTAACATCTGCGATAACAAATAAGTATAAAAAATTATACTTTATAATGTATCTAAAGCTACTAATTTGATGCTATAAATATGAATACTCTATTCTATGTAGGCTTGGTCAAACATAGGATAATTTGATTTAGAATAAAAAATATAGCCACTCTTTTTGGGACGGAAGGATTAGCAAGACTCAAGTGTATTATACACATAATACAACACCAAATTAAGGCCCAGTTAACAAACATGCTGACCATACGGGCGTGAGCCTGGGTGGTAGCTCCGTTTTTTCCACCTTCCCCAACGCTACCAATCATATTAACCTCCACCGCGTTCTTTGTTGGAATTGACAACCCCTCCTTCCAAAACATTACTTTCCACATTACTTTCCATACGCCCAGATTACCTTCCATCCAGCAAGGGGGTAGGCGTCGTTCTTTCCTGTGTTGCGCCATTAGAATTCCACGCGCCGCCAGAGGCAGGGAGAAGTTCATTGCTGCCGGGAACCACGCTGCGGCCAACACGGTCGCCGTCGAAATCATAAACAGACCTCGCAGGTTATTTCGTGATTGATTTTTTTACGATCTTAACTCCATGATCTAACATCTGAAAACGTTCCATGATCTCAGCTCAGTGCGTTCATTGATTCTTTTTTCGTGATTGATTTTTTACGATCATAACTCCATGATCTAACATCTGAAAACATTCCATGATCTCAGCTCATTGCGTTCATTGATTCTTTTTTCGTGATTGATTTTTTACGATCCTAACTCCATGATCTAGCATCTGAAAACGTTCCATGATCTCAGCTCAGTGCGTTCATTGATTCTTTCATGAGGTGAACTTGTCATGCTGCACAATAAGGCTAAGGTAACCTATGAAACTTTGATCCCTACTATAGTTAAAGATAAATGCCGAAGTTGGCGATCCGAAGACAAATGATCGCCAACTTATGTCTTGTAATTAGGTTGCGGATGAATTTTCTATACAGTCTGTACAATGAAAGTTGAAGGTTTGATGCCACATGTTGGGTGTAAAAGTAATTTCTGGTATGTTAGTGGAATTTTTTTGTGATTGGGAACGAAATGACAGCTGACTGGAAAAAACTCATAAGTTGGCAAGCCCATGCACTGAAGTTCGCCAGGCTTGTAATTAGGTTGCGGATGAATTTTCTATACAGTCTGTACAATGAAAGTTGAATGTTTGATGCCACATGTTGTGTGTAAAAAGTCATTGCTGGTATGTTAGTGAAATTGCTTTGTGATTGGGAACGAAATGACAGCTGAGTGGAAAAAACTCATAAGTTGGCTTTGATGTTCCATATAATTTATGTTGGCCGTTTACACGCACCTAATTTCTATACCGCAAATGGACGGTGTCAAATTGTAGCTTTTTCCTTAGAGTATTCCAAGGTTTATATCGAATCCACAAGGATCAGCAAGAGAACCATGGTTAGGGTCTTCTACGTCATCTAACGAATCAATCCTAGTATGAAGTACTTATTGCATATATGAGAGCATGAATTATGAGAGCATTGTGGGGTTGTGCGGACCGGCGCATTGATGTGCCGATCGGCACGAAGGTTTTTTCATGTGAAGACTGTTTAAGTTCGCAGAAAGACTTAAAGAAAATTGTTAGCTTAGAAGCATGCACATACACAAAGAGAAATACCTGGAGTTAGCCAGCATGCATCTAGTGGTCGGAGGAAGGAGTGTGCCGGTTGGCACCGAAGCAGCAGTAACATGTGACATCTATAATCCTAGCTTACTTGTCACTTTAAACAGTTGGTGAACATCGAAGATCGGTAAAAAGTGACGCCTTTCTGACAAGCCCTGTCACGACTACATCTGACCAAGCCTACATCTAACCAAGCCAACACTTGCTTGGATCTAGCATGTCCTTAGCCTTGATAAATCTTCATCACCGCAACATCTCCAAGTCCGTTCCAAGTTGATGAAGGCAACCAATCACCATGAGAACGGAATATAAGAAAACGGATGACAACGCTTCTTCTATATATGCATGAGGCCAACTTAATAATTCCTGCATGAAATGTTAGTGACAAGCATATGGTCATCCAATCACCAAAACATTCATACCTTGGGGTTTCCAATGCTCCAATGGTCATGAAGCTTACAGCTTCTTCTCACGAGCAAAATTATAGTTGTACAATATATTTCCCCATATCTGATTTTCATATTGGCGCTATTTTATCATTATTAGAATTTACTCTCTATTATATAAATAAAAATTAAATTACATTTCTAAAATATTCATTTTTTCAACATAAAGTGGATAGCTATTGAAAGATTGATTTTGAGTCTTCAAAATCAAACTTTATATTAGCCTCAATGAATTGCATTATCTTCAAAAAAATTACGCTCCCGTTGCAACGCACGGACTATTTGCTAGTAGTATAGAAAAAGTGATTGTCGTTATGGGCTTGGACAAAAAGGTGGGGGAGGGGATTCGTGTGGAATACGAAGATCTTCTTTGTTAACGAAGTACCGTGCAGCTCACCGTTAAGTTGCTTTTCCACGAAACCCTCCGCGTGTTTGACAGAGCCCCTTCTCGGTATTCTCCGGGAAAGTTAACCCCGTACGCGGGAAGTTGATCCTGACCCACCATTTTATATTAGTAATCACGTAATCACTAAAGCTCTCGATCACACCAAAAGAAAAAAAAAGAAGGAAAATCATTAGCCAAGGGAGACAAGTGGGTTGGTTCAGGCGACACGCCCACATCTTGCTTGCGATGAGTTTGGTCGCGATGATGTTGACTTGTACTAGTGGCGAAACTAAGTTTTTTTTTCCCCGAAGAAATGCCAAATACTAAGCTCACCGGCGTCTTCCAGTGAACGTCGTTGTCTCTGGGCCCACAGAGGTTGGGTTCACTTTGCACGCCTAAGAGCAACTCCAACAGTACACCTAAATGGCTACCTATACCTAAAATCAGATATTTAGGTAGCCAAAACTCCTCCAACAGAGTACCTATGTGACTACCTATGCCTAAATATTTTAGGTACCTACCTAACTCCTTCTCTGGCGTACGCAAAGAAAGGTAGGCACGAGTGGCTACCTATCCACCGTTTCACCTGGCGGAAGGGACATTTCGCCTCCCGCCCGAGCCGTCCGCTCGCTCCCGCCCAGCGCGCCGCCGCCTCCTCCGCTGCCGGCAGCCGCGCCCCGCCCCGTTCCTCCACCCCGACGACTTCCACCGCCTCACCCCTCCATCCCCCATCGAAGTCCCGGTCGATTTCGCACTTCTGCCGCCGGATCGACGCTCCACCGCCACTCCGATCTTCTCTGCGCTGCACCTCCTCGTTGGCTCCCAGCTGCGTCCGCGCCGCCGCACGACGGCTCGGGGAAACAGTGCCGCCAGATCCACACAACACCTGCCGTGACGACGCGCTCGACGAACTCCCCGTCAAGCTCCTCGTCCGGGACGCCGTCCGCCACGCGCATTTTCGACCGTCAAATAGCTTCACAAATAAGGGAAAACTAGCATTTCCCACGCGCATTTCTTTTACAAATAATCTATTTCCACTTGTACCTCTAGTTCTAGTGTGCAGATGGGAAAACAGGTAAATTCCAGGATTATTCATGCCCAAAGCGACGAAATCAACACTTCTACCAAATGACGCTCGCCGCGGGAAGCCCATTCAAGATAAAAGGCCAAATAACCAAGATAAATCCATGACAAAGGCCAAAACACCTGGAATAATGACCACAAGGCCGAGATGGGAAGGCAGGAAAAAGGCCAGGCCCAGGGGGCACCACCTGGGTCGGCCGACCCAGGTAGAGGGGTCGGCCGACCCCCTGTGGTGGACCCCCTGGCCCACTTTCTTATGGCGGTTTGCAACCGACCTTCTGAGGTCGGTTTCCCCCGCAATCAATGCCATCAATGCCGGAAACCGACTCAGAATTGCAGACCTTCCAAGGCTATATAAGGAGGGGTACCCCCTCCTCTCAACACACCAAGATCCACCAAGGAGAACAACACACTCCCATTCTCTAGAGCTAGAAGCTTTCTAGGTAGAGTTAGGCTGAGTAGTGGGCTGCCCATTTGCTCCCATGTCCTTAGGAGAAATGGGTATAGCTCTTGCATCCCTTTTCTTTTGTAAGACTTGTTCTTCAATATGATTTATCATCGTTCATGTAGTAGTTATAAGCTTATGTCTTATGATTGTTTAGTGTTCTTGCATGATCGTTCGTTGTTCGTTCATGTTCGTTCACCGTTCATCGTTGTTCGTTCATGATCGTTCATCGTTCATCGATGTTTGATCATTGTTCATCAAGACTTGTGCGACTTCGATCGTCGTTCGTCGCTCATCCTTAAGCGACGAACGTTTATGCATGACTTAGTACTAGATTTGATCCTTTGTCTAACTTGCGCTAGCTAGACTAGTCGCTCTATGTGTAGACATCGGGTCCATTGTCCTGCAAAAGTGCTCTAAGTTTGTCGCCTTGCGAGATGCCTCGAGGGATCTAGAGTTGTGGTTAGTTACGCTAGCATGGTGCTAGGGCTTTCTCTCCACCCTTGGATGTGAACGTTGTAAGGATCGTGTGACCGAGAGGGGGGGGGGGGGGGGTGAATCGGGCACACCATGAACTTAAACTTTTTGCACTTCTAGCTACTCTTTCTACTTGCACAAGTAAAGGATACATAACTAGAAAGTACATGTGCACTATGTGATAGTGATCAAGCAAGGATAACCATGTGCTAGGACTTGTACATGCTAGGAGCAAGATATACATGAACATATAAGAACAACCTAGCATATGATACAAGATAAGCTCAACAAGTCCTACACATGCTAGTGTATAAGGTAAAGGACACTCAAGCATTCTAGCAAGCATATGGGTAACACATAAGGAAGCTCAAGTAGGTCCTACACATGCTAGTATATAAGATAGATAGACAAGCAAACTAGCATGCATATAAGTAACACATGGGGAAGCTCAAGCTAGTGATCATGATAACAAGATAGATACAACATAAAGCATAACAAGATCACTAGATGATATCAAGCAAGTAAGTACACATAAGGAAAGCGCATATCACTAGAGATAACATAGAGCTAGCACACGGAAACAATCATCAAGCAATCATATGATAAGCACAAGATCTACTACATGCATATAAGATAAACAAGATAGTAAGTGCAAGTAGTAGAGAGTAAGAGTAAGAGATTGCTCATCGATTTTTCCCGTGGTCTCGAAGGATGGCGCCTTCCCCTACTCCACGTTGGGTCACTCCCGCCGGAGTCTCGACCCCGTCCCTCCGCTCGATGGCGATCCCCTCTAGAGCACACTCCACCCTTTAAGCCGGTGATGTCCCCTAAGAGCACGCTTCACTCCTCGAGTGAAGTCACGGGCTTCACCGCGCCGCACACCGGTAATGCTCTCCTCCTTGGGACCATCCACCGCTCTTGAGTGAAGTCGCGGGCACGTCCCGCCGGCTTCTCCCGGGTACTCCTCCGAAGGTAAGGCTCCGCACTTGATGCGTGCCAAAGGGCACTCCACTAGTGATGCTTCTTTCGCACGGGAAGCTCCAAGACCGTGTACAAACTGTGTTGGCTTCCACACTCTCTTTGGCAAGCTCAACACCGACGCCTAACCGGTCTAGGCCTTGCCATAGACCAAGGGTAACAAACCAAGACCGCCTCCCTATGACCACATTAGTCCTAGAGGTGGATGGATGCTCTCAACCCTCTCAAGCACTAAGCTTTCTTCTCCAAATCTTCTCCATGTGCTTCTCCTCTCTCTCAAGCACCAAGATTTCTCTCTAAAGCCTCTCCATGTGCTTCTCTTGTATCCTCTTGGCTCCCACTGTGTTTCCCACTGATAACAATGGCCAAAGGCACCCCAAAGGGCCAAGCAACCGGCTATTTATAGCCCTCCACTCAAAAACTAGCCGTTGCCCCGAAAGTGTCCAGTCTCAGTGAGGACCGTACAATTGACCGTACAGTACTGCACTGTCTCCATTTCCAGCCTTCAGTATTTCGATGATAACTCCTTGCTCCGAACTCCGATGGAGGTGTACCATATATCAATGGAAAGATCTTGAAATTCCCCATAACTTTACTTTTGGGCTGATCTCCAAATTCGGTCATCTTCATGTCCATATGTTGACCGTACCATACGGTGCTCATGACCAGACCGTCCGGTCTCCTCCAGGCAGTCTGTAGTATTTCGGACATAACTCCTAGCTCCGAACTCCGATGGAGGTGCACCATATACCGTTGGAAAGCTCTTGAAATTCTCTACAACTTTCCTTTTGGGTTGATCTCCAGATTCTAACATATTCATGGCCAAAAGACCACCGTACAGTCCAGTCCTCATGACAGGACGGTCCGGTCTCTATTTCTTCCACAGAATCTGCTTCTCTGTTCTTCTTCCTCCTTTAGGGATCGTACTGTCCGGTCTCTAGGACCGTACCGTCCGGTCTCCTTTCCTCATTTCCAACAGAAACTTCGTCTTCTCTGTTGCTTCTCCCAAAAGGGACCGTACCGTCCGGTCTTCTTGACCGTACCGTCCGGTCTATAATCCGGTCTTCATTTTCTCAGCAACCCGAGACTTCACTTCTCTGTCTGGATCTTCAATGTAGACCGTATCATACGGTCTCCTTGACCGTACCGTCCGGTCTTCTCTGCTGAAGCTGATCTTGATCATTTCTTCGACTCTTGCTTCCAAACTTCATCCACTTGGCTCCTCTTCTACTCTGCCGTCACCCTAATGCCTGAGAGACTCTTTAAGCTTCCGCATACCTCTACCACTAGTGTGACCTAAGAGAAACGACTCGATCCCCCTTGATAGTCCGGTTGTTCCTATGGACTCAAGCCTACATCTACACCAAGCCAACACTTGCTTGGATCTAGCATGTCCTTAGCCTTGATCCATCTTCTCAATCCGCGACCTCCATCAAGTCCTTGATCCTTGTCGTGATTCATCAATGAAGCTTCTTCATGTGACCTAGAGAATATGCATGAACACCTTTCCTACATCCAAAGATGTTTGTCACAATGATCTAGTTGTCACAAAGGACAACCCGATCGAAGCATCATATAAAGTGCATAGGATAAAAGACAAGAACAACATCACGTAATAGACAAGATCATCATGGCATACGATATAAGGTAAGACCAACATGATGATCAAGAGTATGTCAAGGTATATGATACATACAAAGACACATGACATACTCACCTTGTCTCTTACCTCACGTGCGTAGTAGTTACCTCGTAGAGTAGTCCTCATGTTCACTTCTTCTCTTTATCAACTTCCTTGCAACCTTTGAGGTGTTGGCACTCCAATAGTATATCACTACATCCATGAGACTAAACATCTTGCATACTAGCAAACCTTGTTTGTCCCATTGACCATGTTGACATCAATCACCAAAACCTATGAACCATGCTCTAGGTTCATTGATCTTACAAACGTATCCCACGGCTTGTAGAGGTAGGTGTGTAGGTAGTGACAGCCCTGCACGCCCTTTGTAATCCTACACGTTCGGGCATGGCATAGGAGTTTATGCAAAAGGCCGGCGTCGCGGGGCAGACCCTGCGTAAACCGGATCTCCCGATGGTGTCTTTACATAACGTTTAGTCCTAACTTGCGTAAGCATATGTTAGGTAGAAGCTAGTGCACTACACGATGTTGTACATTAGGAGTAGCAGCTCATACTTAGTTCTCTCTCTATCTAGGAATGCCTCTCGCATTTTATTAGAGAGTGTGCTCTTCTGTGGACGGTGCCACAACTATCACTTATCATTTTTATCCTTACCCCTGCATTGGAATGAGGATATGTTCTATCATTTGTAACCACATGAGCATGAGTATACTCTTGTAAACCATGTCTTACTTTGGGAAAATATAAATAACGATACCCTGAAATACTCTCGGGTGAAATGCTACAACGGGTTATCCGTGCGCTTGCGGATTATCTCTTACAACGAATACCGATAAGGCATTTCTCGCGCGTGCCGTGGAATGTCACTCTAGGCCTAACCCGCCTAACGGTGGTATTTTCCGGTGTGACGTAAGAAGCGCCAACATCGAGGTAGTCTCCCCTGAGCTTGCTTGCTTGCTTCTACTTCGTGCTGCTTTGTCTGTAATGCTACTGCGTGCTGCTTTGTCTCTAATGCTACTGCGTGCTACTTGCTTGCTTGTCATGCTACTGCTTGCTGCTTTATCTGTAATGCTACTGCTTGCTCGCTTGCTTGATACTGCTTGTACTGCTACTACAGGGGGAAAAATATCTGTAGCGCGACTGTTTATTTCATTTTGATTGAGCTAGTGCTTGCTACTGTTGAGAGAAAAATCTATAGCTCGACTTGCTGGTTGCTGCTACTACTTTCTTGGTCTGCTTGTTGGGCTAATGTATGTACAAATTTTAAGAATTTTATTTTGATTGCGCCACTGATACTTCTTGTTCATTTGCTCATCAACCATTGATTATGACTTAATCAAATATCCATACCTCTGGCTTATGGGTTGATCAATGATGCAGGGACGGTTGCTCAGCAATACTAACGACCACCCGGTAGGAAGCAATCGAAAGAGAAGGCACAGAGAGATGAAGGTGCTGGGTGGCAATGGGGCAATGTGATGCCCTATGTTTCGATGAATTGGGATGAACTATGCTTTTGCTACATCTTTTCGAGTTGTATGGAATGTGTCAGAGAACATTTGAACTTCCATTTGAATTTAAATTTTAATTTGGAAACATGGATGCCAATACTTGTTGAATTGTGTGTGCTTGAGACATGAAAATTTGGATTATTATGATGACAAAATAATGTTGGAGGGGAAGACATTGGTGAAAACAAGAATTATCATGATTGCTCATGCTTACACTTGATGTGGCTTAACCTTTGCCCATGCAGGCTAACCTTGATCTGTTTTCTCTTTGATGTGAAAACAGGGTAGTTTATGCGTGGATTCGACTTGCCGGAGAACTTCGTTGACAATCCCGAGTCACTTGTGAGGAAGGCTCGAACTAGCGTCAAAACTCCCGAACAAGAACTCGCGACAAGCGAACTCGCATCTTCTGCACCATCATCACCGATCATCATGGCTGAAAGGACCCTCCGCGACTTTCCCGCTCCCTCCGTCGCCAATGTGCCCGTCGGGCCCAATGGTGGCGCTAAAGGTGCAACTGTCGAAATCAAGTCCAACCTTATCACTATGGTGCAAGCCATTCCGTTTTGTGGAAAGGCCTCCGAGGACGCCAATGCTCATCTCCAATAGTTCCTCGAGTTATGCAACACGATGGCCGCCCCAGGAGCCAATCAAGATGCTATCCGGCTCCGTTTGTTTCCGCTCTCCCTCCTTGGGAAGGCGAAACAATGGTTCTACACCAATCGTGCTAGCATCAACACTTGGGACCGTTGTGCCGCGTTCCTCGCCAAATTTTTCCCGATGGGCAAAACCAATGCCCTTCGTGGAAGAATTTCAAGCTTCCAGCAGGCTCCTAATGAGTCCATCTCCGAGGCGTGGGAGAGACTTCAAGAGTACATCTCCGGTTCCCACACCACGGGATGAAAGAATGGCTCATTCTTGAACATTGCTACAATGGGTTGACACAAACAGCCCAAGGTCATATGGATGCCACGGCTGGAGGAGCCCACTTCTCTAAAACTGTTAATCAAACTAAAGAGCTAATAGAGAAGACAGCCTCCAATCAAGGGTGGAGCGATAATCGTCTCCAAACACGCGCAAGAGGCGTAGACCCTGTGAAGGAAGTGGACATGCTGTCCGCTAAACTTGACCTCATGATGAAGAAGATGGACGAGTATGCGACGCACGGCAGTGTTCGTACCATAGACTCACACATGACGTGTGAGGAATGTGGTAACACGGGCCACATGGGGAAGGACTGTCCCAACAATACCCATAAGATGTGTTCTACATGAACAACAACAACAACGGGTATCGTCCAAATGGAGGTCAAGGTTTCAATCAAAACCGTCAAGGAGGTAACAGTTTTTCTGGTTTTAATAACAATCAACCTTCCTTGAAACATCTAGTTTATGGCCAAGCTAAAATCAACGAATCAATCAATAGAAAGCTTGCTGCCAATGAGAAAACTTTCGAAAATATAAATTCAAAACTAGAAGGTCTTTCTTCTGCGTTTAAAAATCAACTGAGCTTTAATAAAATGATAGAAACTCAAATAGCTCAGCTTGCTGCTCTTGTTCCTACCTCTAGTTCTGGGCAGATTCCGGGGCAACCCGAACCTGCTTTAGAAAATGTTAATGCGGTTACCACGAGGGGAGGAAAGTCCACTCGGGATCCGCCATATCCTAACCATGCAGGAAAGAACAAGACTGTGCAGAAAGAAGAAGGACCATCAAAAATTCAAGAAAATGAAGAAGAAGAACCAAAAGTCGATGACGGGAAGAAGGCACCACTTGAATTTCAAGACATCAATATCATGCCATTCCCGCACCGCAATAGGAAGCCAACCGTGGATGAGCAATTTGCTCGTTTTGCTGAAGTAATCCAGAAGATTCATGTCAACGTGCCCTTGATGGACATGCTACAAGTACCCACATATGCCCGATACCTCAAGGACATACTCAACAACTTTAAGCTTCATGACCATTGGGCTTGGAAACCCCAAGGTATGAATGTTTTGGTGATTGGATGACCCTATGCATGTGACTAACATTTCATGTAGGTAAGGTATGAATGTTTTGATGATTGGTATCGTGCATAGAAGAAGCGCCGTCGTCCACATGCTTATATTCCTATTTCCATGGTGATTGGTTGCCTTCAACAACTTGGACGGACTTGGAGATGTCGCGGTGATGAAGATGGATCAAGGCTAAGGACATGCTAGATCCAAGCAAGTGTTGGCTTGGTTAGATGTAGGCTTGAGGCTATAGGAAAAACCGGACTATCAAGAGGGTTCAAGTTGGTTCTCTTAGAGCACACTAGTAGTAGAGATCTTTGGATGCATTGTGAGTCTCCCGGACACAAGTGGGGCAGCTGAGAAGTGAAGGAACCAAGATGGAAGAAGTTGGAAGAGAAGATCAAGAGAGAAGATCAAGTTTCAGCTTCTGCAGAGGAGACTGATGTGGACTAGGGTGCCCGATCTTCCGAAAGGTTCGGTGGTAAACGACGATTAGGTCGAAGATGTGACACACGTCGATCCTGCTTCCGAACAACACGTCCGAAACCCCGCAATTGCAGCACCACGTCTTCTCTGGTTATCAACCGGCGATGCACGGTTGACCTCGCCCAGAAGGCTTATCCCTGCAAGCGAATCGAAGAACACAAGCAAGAACAAAGAAGAATGCAACCAAATTACAGATGACAACTTAATCTCACGAAGTTGGGGTCTCACAAACCGACGGCGGCGAAACTGTTCAATGACAGATTAATCTAAGCAAAACCCAACCCTAACTCATGCGCCGGCGGCTGTAAATATAGTCTAAGGGGCGTGCAACATCCCCTGGACACACCCCTAATGGCCTCACACAAGATACAAAGCCCAAAGGCCAAAGACGGCGTCACAGCGCCAAGACAGATTCTGGACGTCCACTTGTTTCGACGATTCCCGACGACTCTGGACGAATTTGGACTTGAAACCGGTGCCATTGGAAAGGTGGTCGAAATATCTTTCCATCCATATCTGGTTCGGCCAAAACGGAGCCCGTATGCGACCTGGGCGGCCATTTTATACAGACTGCTCCTGGACTCCGAAACAGAACCGAAATCGACTTCACTTGGGTCTCCAACTTGACTTGGACGTCCTTGCTGGTCTTCTCCGCCTCCAAGCTCCTCTCCACTCATCCCCTGGTCCTCTCCATAGTTCTTCCTAATCATAATACATTCATTAGGTAGCAATCTATTCTCAAAATCAAATAAATAAGTACTTAGGAACGAGCTCACCTCTAAATTTAATTGTCGCGCGCGAGCTCTAGTTATAGGACCTTCAATGTCATGTGGAGGAGTGTTGTGTGCATCCGAAGGAGTGATGTCCTCATCATCCTCCCCCTCTTGAATTGGAGTCGTCCTCGACTCAAGCTCATCTTCTTCTCCCAAGTAAGGCCGCAAATCTGAAATGTTAAATGTAGGACTAACCCCGAACTCGGGAGGCAAATCAAGTTTATATGCATTATCATTAATCTTCTCAAGTATTTTGAAAGGACCATCAGCTCTAGGCATTAACTTAGACTTTCTCAATTCTGGAAAACGATCATTTCTCAAGTGCAACCAAACTAAGTCACCCGGTTCAAGTTTAACTTCTCTTTTTCCTTTACTACCGGCAACTCTATATTTTTCAGTCATCTTTTCAATGTTGTGCTTAGTTGTTTCATGCATTTTCAAGATAAAATCAGCACGATCTTTAGCATCATTATGTACCCTCTCACTAGTAGGCAAAGGTAGAATATCAATGGGGGCACGGGGGTTGAAACCATACACTACCTGAAAAGGACTTACCTTAGTGGTAGAATGTGTTGCCCGATTATATGCAAACTCCACATGTGGCAAAATTTCTTCCCACATCTTCAAACTTTTCTTCAAAACAGCCCTCAACATGGTACCCAAAGTACGGTTCACCACCTCAGTTTGTCCATCGGTTTGTGGATGACAAGTGGTAGAAAATAACAATTTTGTACCCAACTTGTTTCACAAAGTACGCCAAAAATGACTCAAGAATTTTGCATCACGATCTGAAACAATAGTAGAAGCCATACCATGCAAACGAACAATCTCTTTGAAAAAGAGGTCAGCAATATGAATAGCATCATCACTCTTATGACATGGTATAAAATGTGCCATTTTCGAAAAACGATCCACCACAACAAAAATGCTATCCCTCCCCCTCTTAGTCCTCGGCAATCCCAAAACAAAATCCATAGAAATATCCGCCCAAGGAATAGAAGGAACCGGAAGAGGCATGTATAAACCATGTGGATTCAAGCGAGACTTAGCTTTTTGACATGTAGTGCAGCGAGCCACGAACCGCTCAACGTCTCTCCTCATCTTTGGCTAAAAGAAATGTGCGGCCAAAACATCCTCCGTCTTTTTAGCACCAAAATGTCCCATCAATCCTCCTCCATGCGCTTCCTGTATCAGCAAAGACGAACGGAACCAACTGGAATGCATAGGCGGTTAGCTCTAAACAAAAACCCATCATTCAGCACAAACTTGTTCCATGAACGTCCCTCTTTACAATTCAGCAATGCATCTTTAAAATCAGGATCAAGCGCATATGTTTCTTTAATCGATTCAAGTCCAAAAATGCGACAATCAAGTTGGGACAGCAAAGCATATCGTCTAGACAATGCATCGGCAATCACATTTTCCTTCCCTTTCTTCTGTTTAATGATGTAAGGAAAAGATTCAATAAATTCAACCCATTTAGCATGTCTACGGTTCAGATTATTTTGTGAACGAAGATACTTAAGCGATTCATGATCCGAATGAATAACAAATTCTTTAGGCCACAAATAATGACGCCACGTTTGTAAAGAACGTACAAGAGCATACAATTCCTTATCATACGTAGAATAATTCAGAACGGGGCCATTCAATTTTTCGCTAAAGTATGCAACGGGTTTACCATCTTGCATCAAAACACCACCAATGCCAACTCCACTTGCATCACATTCAAGTTCAAAAGTCTTACCAAATTTTGGAAGTTGCAGCAAAGGCGCGTGTGTAAGCTTGTCCTTCAAAGTGGCAAAGGACTCCTCTTGTGCTTTTCCCCAACGAAACACCACTCCCTTCTTCGTCAACTCGTGCAATGGAGCAGCAATGGTGTTGAAATCTTTGACGAAGCGGCGATAGAATCCTGCAAGACCAAGAAAACTTCTCACCTGCGTGATGGTTTGGGGCGGCGGCCAGCTCTCAATGGCTTCAATCTTTGTCTTATACACCTCGATTCCCTGTGGAGTAACAACATAGCCAAGGAAAGAAACTCGATCGGTGCAAAAATTGCACTTCTCAAGGTTACCAAACAAACATGCATCTCTCAAAGCATCAAAAACAGCACGTAAATGATCCATATGTTCATCTATAGACTTGCTGTAAATCAATATATCATCAAAGTAAACCACCACAAATCGACCAATAAAAGCCCTCAAAACCTCATTCATCAAACGCATGAAAGTGCTAGGTGCATTAGTTAAACCGAAAGGCATTACTAACCACTCATACAACCCGAATTTAGTTTTAAAAGCTGTTTTCCATTCATCTCCAAGTTTCATTCTAATTTGGTGGTAGCCACTACGCAAGTCAATCTTTGTGAAAATTATAGAACCACATAACTCATCAAGCATGTCGTCTAGCCTAGGAATAGGATGACGATAACGAATAGTAATGTTGTTAATGGCTCTACAATCAACACACATACGCCAAGTACCATCTTTCTTAGGAACCAAAATTACAGGAACGGCACAAGGACTAAGGCTCTCACGTACATACCCGCGGTCCAAAAGCTCTTGGACTTGTCGCTGAATTTCCTTAGTCTCCTCGGGGTTGGTTCTATAAGCAGCACGGTTTGGCAAAGTCGCTCCCCGGATCAAATCAATTTGATGCTCTATCCCTCCCAAAGGTGGCAGCCCCGGGGGTATCTCAGCTGGAAAAACATCCTCATACTCCTGCAAAAGGTTAGTGACAGCAGGAGGCAAAGAGCTAACAATATCATCAAGTGAAAACAAAGCTCGTTTGCATATGAAGGCATAGCATATATCACCATCAGAAATTTCAGCAAGATCACTTTTTGTTGCAAGCATCACTCTACCCTTCAATTTAATTCCCTCGTCCTTAGATCTAGGTGCAGGTTTATCACTTTTAGGTGGGAAAACAAGGAATTAGCAACTTGCTGATTTTCAGATTTATCATTTTTCATACTAGCAGCTCTTTCTCTATCAGCTTGTACAATTTCAGCAGGGGTCAAAGGTAGCAAAGTAATTTTCTGTCCATTATGTGTAAACGTGTATTTATTACTTCTACCATGGTGCAAAGCATCATTATCATGTTGCCAAGGTCGACCCAACAAAAGTGAACAAGCTTGCATAGGTACCACATCACAATCCACAGAATCAGCATATGTACCAATGGAAAATGAAACTCTGCACATTTGTGTTACCTTAGCCTTACCAGAATCATTTAACCACTGGATATAGTATGGATGTGGGTGTGGTCGAGTGGTCAAGCCAAGCTTCTTGACCAAATCTGAACTCACCAAATTGTTGCAGCTTCCTCCATCAATAATCACACGCGCACGACGGTTCTTAATGTTGAAGAAAATCTGGAACAAGTTGTGGCGCTGTATCTTCTCAGGCTGCTGAATTTGCGTGCTAAGTACACGCTGCACAATGATGTTCAGTAATCCCGAAGTGTGTTCTGCGCTAAGGACATGGTCATCGGCGTCCTCAACAACAATTTCTTCATCAATGTCATCTTCTATGTCGGAGGTGCTGACATATCCTCCATCATCTGTAGCCACATATGCCCTCTTACTTGGGCAATCCTTCTGACATGGCCAAGCCCATGGCAGCGGTGACACTGAATGCCGGTGGTGCGTCCCGTCGAGGCGACGGATGAAGCACTCTTCGCTGGTTCAGCCGATCGTGTAGTAGGCTTGGTCGGCGCCGCCGCTGGAACGCTCGCTGCAGGCTTGCCCGCTGGAGGAGGCGTCCGGAAGGAGGAAGCCTTGGGCAGCCCCGCTGATGTAGGCGTGCGCGGTATGTAGGAGGTCCGGTTGTTGTTCTTGTTCCGCTGCTCACGTCCCTGCAATTCCTTCTCTGCAAGCATAGCAAACTGGAACAACTGGTTGACAGTGTTAAATTCTTTATAATCAACAATGTCCTGAATTTCCCGCCTCAACCCAGAATAAAAACGACATATCGAATCCTCTAGTTCCTCAACTAAACCACAGCGCATCAAACCCTTTTGCAGCTCCCCATAGTAATCCTGAACTGACATATCTCCCTGTTCTAGGCGCATCAATTTTTTACGTAAATCTCTATGATATGAAGGAGGAACAAAACGATCACGCATGGCTGTTTTCAAAGCTTCCCATGTCTGAGGAGTACTACCATCATTAGCTAGACTATTCCACCAGATAATAGCAAAATCTTTAAATTCACTAGTGGCTTGTCTAACTCTATGCTGTGCAGGAACAAGATAAACATTAAATTTCTGTTCTACCGTCATCTCCCAATCAAGATATCCCTCAGCATCATAATTTCCAGCAAAAGATGGTATAGTAAACTTAATCTTAGCATAGGGATCATCGACAGCACGATTATTATTACCTGCAGCACGCCGCTGACTATGAATACCACTCATACCTTGAGTGTTGAATTGAAGACGTCGGCGCGCCCTATTCTGTTGAGTGGCTTCTTCATCAACGTTTCCTTCTTCATCAAACACCGTATAATCTGGAAGTTCAGTGTTGGTGTTGCTGGTGTTGGCGTTGTTGTTGTTGTTGTTGTTGTTGTTGGCAGAAGAGGCCTCATTGGCCTTCAAGCGATTGTCCATCTCTTCGCACTTGTCAACAAGCCTAGCCATCCGCTTGTCCAATGACTCAATGAGGTTGAACAGCTTATGCTTGTTGAGTTCGGCGGTGACGAGCTTGCCAATGTCTTCTTTTATCGCTCCATGAGCCTTCTCAAGAGCAGCTTGCAGCTGTCCTTGGCTGACACACTCATTGAAATTGTTGGGGGAATCAGCACCATTGTTGTCACCTGTCATCGCAAACACCAAAACAGGAAACAAACCGGGAAGGTTACTCCTAATAAATGTCTACTGCAGGTGGTAAAAGTGGTGCCTCTCAAACAGCAACAAGACGCGTCTTACCAAGTTCTTACAAGGTTCTCACTACGCAAAGCAAAGGAATACCTGGAAGGCGTGTTCCGCGATTGCAAGGGTAAGAACCTGTGCTGCCCAGAAGGAGTATGTGGAGCTAGGAAGGCCAAATATATGTGAGTGGAACACAATTCAAAGACAGATAGTAATGCTGAATATATGTCCCAAATTACTTATCCTTAGTTGCTGGCCTACTCGTGTCCTTAGAACAGCAGTGATGAACTCAATTCAAAGGATGAAAATGATGGACACAGCAAAGACAGAGATCAAGGCAACAATCAACACTTCTGGCACTACAGGACAAAATAGCAGGCACTAGTAGAAATCATAGTGCTATTCAATTTTCTTTTTTCTTTTAATTTTCTGATAGTTTCTCGCAACCAGAGGCACAAGAATAGCTCAATCTGAGAAAGGATGTGGTCTACAGAAATTCTGAGATGTTCTGTGAAAAGACCGAAATCAACTTCAATGATTTTTTTAATTATCTTCCTGATTTTTTTAATTTTTTTGGCTGCGCCAAATGGCCTAAAGGCGATTTGGTCCTGCTCTTTTCAAGTTTGGAACCTGCTGTAAAAATTTCAACCAAAACAGAGCACCGAGCGCAAAGTTATGCCTATTTTGTCGAAGGTGTGTCGAGCTAGGGTATATAGCAAGGCAAAACTGAAATCGGTACTAAATCGGTTTCTGGAAAAGTTCGTGATATGGTGGCAGCGGAGTATGGAAAGGTGTCTGGTGGTGGTGTGGTGATCTGTGGAGGTGTATGTGATGGCGAAACGAACACAAGCGATGAAACCCTAACACTGGATGATGCGACGACAATTGACAGAAAAGGCGAAATCAAAGGCGGCGGTTAGGGTTTCCCAAGGATCACACGACCGAACTAAAACACGAACTAAACCAGCAACAGAAACTCGAACTAGGACACAAACTCAACACTACGAACTCTGAAATTGAATTATGCAAAGGCTAACGTGGTCTGGGAAGGGGAAAACCTAACAACTAAATTTTTTTTGGCTTTTTGTAGACTCTAGGATGATGGCGAAACAAATACTAAGGTAAAGGTCGAACCTGACGGTAAACCAGAAGCTCTGATTACCAACTGATGTGGACTAGGGTGCCCGATCTTCCGAAAGGTTCGGTGGTAAACGACGATTAGGTCGAAGATGTGACACACGTCGATCCGGCTTCCGAACAACACGTCCGAAACCCCGCAATCGCAGCACCACGTCTTCTCTGGTTATCAACCGGCGATGCACGGTTGACCTCGCCCAGAAGGCTTATCCCTGCAAGCGAATCGAAGAACACAAGCAAGAACAAAGAAGAATGCAACCAAATTGCAGATGACAACTTAATCTCACGAAGTTGGGGTCTCACAAACCGACGGCGGCGAAACTGTTCAATGACAGATTAATCTAAGCAAAACCCAACCCTAACTCATGCGCCGGCGGCTGTAAATATAGTCTAAGGGGCGTGCAACATCCCCTGGACACACCCCTAATGGGCTCACATAAGATACAAAGCCCAAAGGCCAAAGACGGCGTCACAGCGCCAAGACAGATTCTGGACGTCCACTTGTTTCAATGATTCCCGACGACTCTGGACGAATTTGGACTTGAAACCGGTGCCATTGGAAAGGTGGTCGAAATATCTTTCCATCCATATCTGGTTCGCCCAAAACGGAGCCCGTATGCGACCTGGGCGGCCATTTTAGTACAGACTGCTCCTGGACTCCGAAACAGAACCGAAATCGACTTCACTTGGGTCTCCAACTTGACTTGGACGTCCTTGCTGGTCTTCTCCGCCTCCAAGCTCCTCTCCACTCATCCCCTGGTCCTCTCCATAGTTTCTAATCATAATACATTCATTAGGTAGCAATCTATTCTCAAAATCAAATAAATAAGTACTTAGGAACGAGCTCACCTCTAAATTTAATTGTCGCGCGTGAGCTCTAGTTATAGGACCTTCAATGTCATGTGGAGGAGTGTTGTGTGCATCCGAAGGAGTGATGTCCTCATCAGAGACCGTACGACCGGACAGTCAGGTCAAGGTGGAAAATCCAGAACAGAAGGGAGCCAGTTCTGGTCGAGGAAATGTGGAGACCGGACGGTCCGGTCAGGTAAGGACCGGACAGTCCGGTCATCAGAAAAAATCCAGAACAGAAGGTCAAAGTTTCTGGTCGCAGAGAAGATGGAGACCGGACAGTGCGGTCAGCTTAGGACTGGATAGTCCGGTCTACTCAGAGGATGAAGACAGAAAGAAGGAGTTTTCTGTTGGAAGGAATGGATGGGGACCGGACAGTCCGGTCTCTAAAGAGAATCGACCGTTACCCTTCAGTTCGAAGTGGCAGTAGGGACTGGACGGTCCGGTCACGTGGAGACCGGACAGTCCGGTCTAAGGAAAATCTGTGCACTTTTTGGCAACGGCTAGTTTATGGCTTTGGGCTATAAATAGTTAGTTGCCTGCGACTTGGAGGGTCTCTTGGCCATTGTTGGAGGTGGAAAAACTCAGAGGGAGCCAAGAGCAAGGAAGAGAGGCACTAGTTAAAGATTTGCAGTGATCTCTAGTGCAAAGGAGAGTAACAATTGCATCCATTGATCTCTAGGCTAGTGTGAGCTTGAGAGAGTCATCTTGAGTTGTTACACTTGGTCTATGGCAAGGCCTAGACCGGTTAGGCGTTAGTGTTGAGCTTGCCGTGTTGGTTGTGGAAGCTAACACACGTTTGTGCACGGTCTTGGAGCTTCCCGTTGAAAGAAGCATCACTAGTGGAGCGCCCTTTGGCCCGCATGACGTGCGGAGCCTAAACCTCGGAGGAGTACCCGGAGTTGCCGGCGGGACGTGCCCGCGTCTTCACTCGGCGGGTGAAGAGTGCTCTAGAGGGGATCGCCTCTGAGCGGAGGGACGGGGTCGAGACTCCGACGGGAGTGACCCAACGAGGAGTAGGGAAAGGTGCCATCCTTCCGAGACCACGGGAAAAATCGACATGAGCATTTCTATCTCTATCTCTTTACTACTTGCATTTCCTTATCGCTATACTTGCATGCTAGTAGTACTTGAGTAGTTGTTTACTTAGCATTTGCTCTTGTTGGTTTTGTGGACTACTTCTTGCTCTAGTTAGTGTGCTCTTACTTTGTTAGCTTGCCTAGATCAAGTTTGCCTAAGAACTCTTCTTAGTGTGCCTAGTTGTTATTTGCTCCATCTCTAGCTAGTAGAGACACCTAGTACTATACTTGTCTAGCTAGAATGGCCTTACCCTTTACTAATGTGGAGTGCTCTGCTATCTCTTAGACTCACTAGTGATAGGTTAAGGACTTTCCTTAGTGTGCTCTAGTTATCACATAGTGTAGAATTGATTTGTGGGCGGAGTCGGTAAAAATCGTTCGTCTTTGGTGTAGACCGATTCACCCCCCCTCTCGGTCACAAGGTCCTTACAAGTGGTATCAGAGCCAAGTGCTCTTGTTGTGGCTTAACCGCCTAGAGTTGTGACCGTTAGTATGGTTGGAATGATGGAAAACACCATAGAGGACGTTTCTAGCGATTCCGCCGTTTCTCTTGTGATAGAGCCTTATGAGCATGGTTTTAATGATTTTATCTACTTTGATCTCATTGATGAATATGAATCTATGACCATGGACAAGGATGAGAATGTAGCTCACTTTGCTTCTCGTTTGTATGTTCTTGCTAGGAAAATTATGACGAGAGAATATGGTGGTCTCGATCACAAGTCCGTGGTGAACAAATTGTTGAGATCGCTCCCCAATGAGCGCTTTGGGTACTCCGTATATTGCATGGCAGACAATCTTGCGGAGATGCCATTCACCGATGTGATCAAGACTATCTCTTTGTTTGAGCAAGACCACAAGAAGTACAAAGAAGCTTTTCACTCACACAAGTCTCAAGCTCCCACTCCATCAATTCGTGAACAATCTCAAGATGGACAAGGTTCCTCCTCAAGTGATGCTCACAAGGGATACAAGATGATGATCAATGCAAGTGAGTTCCGGAAGATAGAGAAGGAGGAGGCCATGAGGATGTTCTTGGATGGATTATCACACAAGTATAGTGAGTTCGTTGCCTACGATGAGTTCGACATTGAGCTCATTACAATTGATGAACTTGTGGTGCACATCATGAGGAAGAGAGCAAGAGCAAACTTGTCCGACACTTTTGAAGGTCCAAGCTTTGATGGAAGTGAAGAGAAGATCCCCACCTACTTTTGTGATGATGCTTATTCTAGTGCTGAAGACTCTCTTGATGCCGAGACCGAATCCTACCCTCTTGAGTCAATCTACATGGATTACTATAGAGAGCATGCTCCGTGGATGGTTGATAATCCTTATTGGGGTCTCATGGTTGAGTACAATGATCTCCACATTGAAGAAGATGAGACCATACTTGATACCTTGTTGAGGTGTAGAACTCTTGTGGCTAGGTTGAACTCCTTTGCGGGTCATGAAGAAATACCTACTAGAAATACATGTCTCAAGATGATTCAACTTGCACCTTACAACCGAAGGTCACTCATCTTGGGAGACATTGCTAATGAATTGGAAGATATGTCAATGGAAGATGTAATTCAAGTGATCATGTCATATCACAATTAAGTGACCAACATCCTAGAGCATGAGAAGACAACTCAAGTGCCCCCGGCCTATCGAGATCTCCAAGCTCTCACCCGAAGTCATCTTCTTCATATGGGAGGAGGATATGGATGGATGGACCTATAGAGGTTTAGATGAAGAAACCAAGAGGAGAGTTGGCTCTTTGGTCTTGGACTTCATCAACGGTGTTCCTCTCTCCTACATCAAGCACAAGAATGGTGTAAGTAAGATGTCAATTGATGAACCTTTTGCTACTAACACCCCTACTTGCTTGATGGCTACTTCTAAGGTGAACTACAAGATTGGGGGAAAGCATTGGGTCCTTGATAGTGGGTGCACTCAACACATGACCGGAACTTCTACCATGTTCTCCACCTTGAAGGAAAGTGATGACCACGAGAAGGTGACATTTAGGGATAACTCCAAAGGTAGAGTGAGGGGCCTTGGTAAGGTGGCCATCTCAAATGACCTCTCAATCTCAAATGTCCTCCTCGTTGAGTCCTTGAACTTCAATCTCTTATCCGTTGCTCAAATTTGTGATCTTGGTTTCTCATGCAACTTCAATGACAAGGGTGTGGTGCTACATAATGAAGCTATGGGTCTCACCATAAATGGTTTCGACATAATAAACATTGTGGATTTTGAGGCTAACACTAACCTAGCACCTAGCACTTGTCTCTTTACTAGGTCCTCCAAGGGTTGGTTATGGCACCGAAGGCTTGCTCATATTGGTATGAATCAACTCTAGAAGGTGGTCAAGACCAACTCGATTCGGGGAATCAAGGATGTTGTGTTTGACAAGGATCGGCTTTGTGGTGCTTGTCAAGCCGGGAAGCAAGTGGCATCTCCTCATCCATCGAAGAGTATCATGTCAACATCAAGACCACTAGAACTCCTACATATGGACCTCTTTAGACCAACAACCTATAAGAGTTTGGGAGGGAATCTTAATTGCTTGGTTGTTGTGGATGATTACTCAAGATACACTTGGGTCTTCTTTTTGGAGAACCAGAACCAAGCAATCGAGATCTTCAAGAAATTTGCAAAGAGGGTGCAACTTGAGTATGAGCAAAAGATCAAGAAGATTAGAAGTGACAATGGGACGGAGTTCAAGAATTCATCTATTGAAGAATATTGTGATCATCTTGGTATCAAGCATGAGTTCTCGGCAACCTACACTCCTCAACAAAATGGAGTGGTAGACAGGAAGAACAAGACTCTTATCACTCTTGCTCGAGCTATGCTAGATGAGTACAACACTCCGGAAAGATTTTGGGCCGAGGCAATCAATGCGGCATGTTACACCCAAAACCGCATCTATCTCCACAAGCTCCTCCACGAGACCTCCTATGAGTTGCTTATTGGAAGAAGACCAAATGTTGCATACTTTCGGATTTTTGGATGCAAGTGCTACATATACAAGAAGAGAGAGAGATTTGGGAAGTTTGAGAAGAGAACCGACACCGGTATCCTTGTGGGCTACTCCGGCTCCTCCAAAGCATATAGAGTATACAACACATCCACCGGCTTTGTTGAAGAATCTTGTGATGTGCAATTTGATGAATCACATGGGTCTCAAGATGAGTACACTCGCTCTCATGATTTTGGTGATGAGCCCGTGGAAGAAGTGTTGAGGACAATGCCTATTGGTGAAGTTATTCCCCGTGAAGATGAACCTTCTACACCACCACCTCCAACAACTTCTACATCAAGCTCTTCGCAAGGAACCACAAGCTCAAGCTCTCCATCAAGCGGTCATCATCAAGGTCCCTCAAGCGAACATCTACATGCTACTACAAGTGCTCAACCTCAAGCTCCTCCTCAAGCTCAAGCTCAAGCCCCTCAACCTCAAGTTCCACAAGCTACACCAAGCTCATCTCAAGTGGAAGACTCGGGCTCTCCTTTTCGACAACAGCCCTTCAAGATGCTCAAGACACTTCTCCGGCTCCACTTCTTCCTCGGCAAGAGTAACCAAAGAAGCACAAACCCATGACTAAGGACCACTCACGTGACCTTATTCTTGGGAGTCCTTCTCAAGGGATAAAGACATGGAGAAATCAATACAAGCCTAACTATGTTGATTCTAATGAAGCTAACCTTGTTGAGAACTTCTCTTTTGTGTCTACTCTAGAGCCAAAGACTATTGATGAGGCTTTGAAGGATGAGAAGTGGGTCATGTCAATGCAAGAAGAGTTGAACAACTTTAAGAGGAATGATGTTTGGAAGTTGGTGAAGCGGCCAAGAGAGCAAATGTGATAGGTGCAAAGTGGGTCTTCAAGAACAAGGAAGATGAGAAGGGTGCAATCATAAGGAACAAGGCAAGACTTGTAGCAAAGGGCTACTCTCAAGTTGAAGGAGTTGATTTTGATGAAACCTTCGCCCCCGTCGCCCGCCTCGAAGCAATAAGAACACTTCTTGCTTACTCTTCTCACTTTGATTTTAAGCTTCATCAAATGGATGTGAAAAGTGCTTTTCTTAATGGACTAATCAATGAGGAAGTCTATGTAGAGCAACCTCCCGGCTTTGAAGATCCCAAGCACCCAGACCGAGTCTACAAGTTGAAGAAGGCTCTCTATGGCCTCAAGCAAGCTCCGAGGGCGTGGTATGAATGACTCCGAGATCACCTCACCACCAAGGGCTACAAAATTGGTAGTATTGATAACACCCTCTTTACTAAGCATATTGGTGATGATCTCTTTGTGTGCCAAATCTATGTGGACGATATCAACTATGGTTCTACTAGTGAAAAATATAACGATGAATTTCGTGCACTAATGAAAAAAGAGTTTGAGATGTCTATGATAGGTGAACTTCATGTGTTCCTCGGGTTTCAAGTGAAGCAAATGAAGGAGGGCACTTTCATCTACCAAGAGAAGTATACTCGTGACCTCCTCAAGTGCTTCGGCATGGAAGATTGCAAGGGAATTGACACACCTATGGCTTCGAATGGTGTTCTCGATGTGGATGAGAAAGGTATACCGGTAGATCAAAGGCTTTATCGCTCTAGGATTGGTTCACTTCTCTATCTTACCGCATCTCGGTCCGATATCATGTTTAGTGTATGTCTTTGTGCTCGTTATCAAGCTAACCCCAAAGAATCCCATATGAGTGCCGTGAAAAGAATTCTTAGGTACATCAAGGAAACCCCAACAATGGGCATTTGGTACCCGAAAGGGTCGGATTTTGAACTTGTTGGGTATTCGGACGGATTTTGCTGGTTGCAAAGTGAGTAGGAAGAGTACCTCCGGTGGATGCCAATTTCTTGGACGATCACTCATCTCATGGAGTTCCAAGAAGCAAAGTTGTGTGGCTCTCTCCACCGCCGAGGCGGAATACATGGCGGCGGGTGCTTGTTGTGCTCAACTCCTCTACATGAAGCAAACACTCTTGGATTATGGTCTTGTCTATGGTCAAGTTCCTCTCTATTGTGATAGTGAGAGCGCTATCAACATGGCTCTCCACAAGGGTGATCATAGCCACGCCAAGCATATTGAAGTCAAGCACCACTTCATCCGTGATCATGTGGCCAAGAAGGATATTGAATTGGTGGGTGTCGATGATATGAGACCCAGGTATACTCAAGATACAACAAGGCCGAGTGATCCAGTAATGGGGAATCAATTTGGCCCAAGAAGGACCGGGTGGCTCGACGGACCTAAAGTCAGTCGGCCCACTCGGCCAGGAGATAAACATCAATCAACTTGTACTACAAGGCTGTTTACTATGTAACCGACTAGGTTTAGATCCATGTAACCCTGTACCCCCGACTATATAAGGCGGGCAGGAGACCTACAGAAAACTCTCTCACAGTACATCATACCAGCACAGGACGTAGGGTATTACGCCTTCGGCGGCCTGAACCTGTATAAACCCTCGTCTCCTGTGTTAGCATCGTGTTCTTGATTCTCGTACACCCATAAAATAACTATCGAGGCCTCAAAACCTCGACAGTGGCGCGCCAGGTAGGGGGCAGTACGAGAGTCCACCATGTCGAGCTCGATGGCTGTCAACCCCATCAACAACTTCCTCGCCGGCGACCGGATCTCTTTCGGAGCCTGCACTTCATCGCCGACCGCCGTGGTGAGCTCCATCCCGTCAACTCGGCGGTACCGGAGATCACTCGGCGGCCAACTTCGTCGACTCGGCAAGATCCGGATCCAGCTAGCCTGGGCTTCGGACCGAGCCATGTCACCCTCCCTGCAAGGAACTACGCGGATTACTCGCTGGCCGAGTTGCGCGCTTGCATAGAGGCGGTCAAGATTGGATCTGCTACACCGAGCTTCGCTCGAGGTCCCGTTCGGTTTCCGTTCGGGCTCAACAAACAGGCCACGATCTGTCAAGATCTGAGTCCTGAGATCTTCGGATCCTTAGCAGATCCAGCACCCGAGCAGATCGGATCTTTCGAGACCCACTCGTTCGGAGATTACCCCGATGAATCCGTGCTACGCACGCTTCCTTGGGATAGCACAACCCTGAGCGGTACATCACCGTTCGAGTGCTTCATGGCGCAGATCGTTCCGATTACGGACGCAGCTGCTGCAGCGGCTGCAGCGGCCGCGGCGGGTGCCGGCGCCAACGGCGCCAACGGTGAGGAAGAAGAACCCCCGGCCGCCGAAGACTCTGCGCAGCGTAACATCAGGTTGCGCGGCCGGCAAGTCCACAACGACCTCATGCAAGACTACGACGGGCATCAAGTCTTCACGACGCCGCAGGATAATGTAGTCGGCGCCACTACACTCCTAGATCAAGTCGTCCGGCAAATGGCTGCAAACCCGGATCCCGCCACCCTCACTCCGATGGTGGAGAAGGCCAAGGCAATGACTGTTGCCGCGGCCCAACAAGCCGCCGCCGTGACGAACGCTGCCCTAGTCAGGCAAGACTCGGGAGCACGAGTCGCGTCATCCCACAGCGTTGACAAAACCGCTACCTATTCGGAGGACCGGTCCTACTCCCCAGAGGACGACCGGCGGCGCCAAACCCATGAACGACGTCCAGAGGCACGCCGCAGCGCCCTAGATCGGCTCGGCCGACCTGAAGACCAACGCAACAGGGACCAACAGCGCTCACCTGCCAGGCGCCCTGTGTTGGAGCGTCTGACCTTTCCCAGAGGCGACCCCCGCCATCTGACTGCTGGGGATCGGGAAGAGGATCGCAACCGCAGGCGCCACAACGAACGTCGTGATGTTGAAGTCGCAGCTCCAGAAGCCCCTCGTGGGCGGAACGACCGGCGTCATAGAGACGACCGAGACCACCGGCGCCCCAGAGGTGACCGAGACCAGCACCACCAAGACGATCGTCATCACCGTGGTGGTCGCGACGACAACCGCGGTCGTGATGATCGTGATCGCCGACCTCGCCATGATGATCAAGACAGGCGGCGCCGTCGTGACGACCGCTCGCCGACCTACTACTCCGACGTCTACGAGGAACCGGAACGCCATCCGAGGCGCAGTACCCAGACTCGGGGATTGCACTGGCGACCTGCGTCTTAACGGCACCTGGCCGTCAGGCTTCAAGCCGAGTGCCACTTCCATTGAGAAGTACAACGGTACCACCGACCCTGAAGAGTGGTTAGGCATGTACGCCACTCAGATCTATGCAGCCGGAGGCGACGACAGTGTTCTAGCCAACTATCTCCCGGTAGTCCTCGCCCCACCGATGAGGAGATGGCTCACCAACCTACCGGCGAACAGCTTCAGCTCGTGGGACGACCTCTGTGAAGAGATGATCGCCCACTTCAAACCCACGGCTGACCGCTTGCCGACCGAGTACGATCTGTACCGAGTAAAACAGCGAGAGGGGGAAAACCTGCGGGACTACATCCAGCGCTTCACCCGCAAGAAGAACGAGATCCCCAACATCTCCGACCATGATGTCATCAAGGCATTCAAGGAAGGCTGCTCCAGGAGGGAGCTCGTCGAGAAGCTAGGCCGCAAACGCCCAAAGAGCGCAGGCCACATGCTTATGATCGCCAACACCTTCGCAGGTGGTGAAGACTACTGGTCTGAAAACGCCAGGGAAGGCTTTCACCGCCGGGAAGAGCGCCGTCAGAGGAAGCAAGACGACCCCGAGCCATCTCGACCTCGCGAGTCCTCCCGGCCTCGTGAGCGCAAGCGCAAAGGCGACAACCTGGTGGCGGCTGTGGACAGGAACCGACAACGATGTCCTTCGAGGACTGACGATTTTGAAGATCTTCTGGACAAACCCTACCACTTCCACCCCAACGTCTCGCGCCCACACAAGTTGCGGGACTGCTACAAGTACAAGGTTCTCATCGAGTATAGCCAGGGCAAGAAGCCGGAGGAGCAACAGAATCCCAGGAGGGATGAAGACAGAGACGGCCAGGGTTCGTACAGCGACCCACTCAAGGTACTGAGCATCTTCGGCGGCCCTGCGGCGTACGAGTCCAGGAGGAAGCAGAAGCTAACTCTCCGGGAAGTCAATACTGTGGTTGAAACACCACGGTACCTCAAGTGGTCTGAAGTCAGCATCACCTTCGACCGCAAAGATCACCCTGATCACATACCCCAGCCTGGGAGGTATCCTTTGATACTATCGCCGATCGTCGGCACCGCTCGGCTCTCCAAGGTGATGGTCGATGGAGGCAGTGCCCTCGACATCCTCTTCATCAAGACTCTGGACGACATGGGTATCCCACGTTTAGAAATCTAAGCAAGCTACGCACCGTTCCATGGCATCATACCGGGCCAATCATCTCTGCCACTCGGCCAGATCACTCTGCCCGTCGTGTTCGGAGGGTCCGAGAACTACCGCAAGGAGTTTATTACCTTTCAGGTGGCTGACTTCGAGTCGGCTTACCATGCCATCATTGGCCGACCTGCTCTGGCCAAGTTCATGGCGGTGCCTCACTACACGTACCTGGTCCTCAAGATGCCAGCACCCAACGGAGTCATATCAATCCGTGGAGACATCAAGCAGTGTCTTGCACTGGAGTCCGAGTGCCTCGAGCTGGCCGCGTCCGCCGAGGCTAAGCTGGGGGCTGCTCAAGTCAAAGAAGCAGCCGCATCCCTTCAAGACCCGGGTTCTGTCCCTGTAAAGAAGTCGGCTAAGTCAGCCATACAGGCAGGACCGGAGACCAAGAAGGTGGCCATCAACGAAGAAGACTCCACCAAGACGGTGGTCATCGGGGCAGCACTGGACCCCAAATAGGAACTCGCGCTCACCAACTTCCTCAAGGACAACCGCGATATCTTCGCGTGGAAACCGTCTGACATGCCAGGTGTCCCAAGGAGGTTGGTTGAGCATTCTCTCAAAGTTGACCCCACCGCCAAGCCGATTCGTCAACGCCTTCGCCGCTTCACCCCTGACAAAAAGGAGACCATCAGGACTGATCTAGCCAAGTTGCTAGCAGCCGGCTTTATCAAAGAGGTCTTCCACCCAGAGTGGTTGGCTAACCCAGTTCTTGTAAAAAAGAAATCTGGAGAGTGGCGTATGTGCGTAGATTATACAGACCTGAACAGGTTCTGTCCTAAAGACCCATTCGGGCTCCCTCGCATTGATCAAGTTGTAGACTCCACTGCTGGTTGCAAGTTATTAAGTTTTCTTGATTGTTACTCCGACTATCACCAGATTCCACTCAACGTGGATGATTGCATTAAGACTTCGTTTATTACTCCCTTCGGGGCTTATTGCTATCTGACTATGCCTTTTGGCCTGAAGAACGCAGCGGCAACCTACCAGCGGTGCATACAGGGTTGCCTGAAGGATCAGCTCCGCCGACGCAAAGTCGAGGCCTACATCGATGATGTGGTTATCAAGACTCGGGAAGACGATGACCTCATTGCCGACCTGAAGGACGTCTTTGACGCTCTACGACAATACGACATGAAGCTGAATCCTGAAAAGTGTGTATTCGGCGTGCCTTCGGGCAAATTGCTCGGATATATACTCACTCACCGGGGTATTGAAGCAAACCCCGAGAAGGTGGAGACGATTCTGAGGATGCCGACTCCTCAGAATCTCAAGGACGTACAGAAGCTCTCCGGGTGCATGGCGGCACTCAGCCGTTTCATCTCGCGACTCGGCGAGCGCGGACTTCCCTTTTTCAAGCTCCTCAAGAAACACGACAACTTCGTCTGGAATGATGAGGCCAAACAAGCTTTTGAAGATCTCAAGCTCTACTTAAGTACACCACCGACCCTGGTTCCGCCAGGAGACAAAGAGCCCTTGTTGCTGTATGTTGGCGTCACCACTCATGTGGTCAGCGCGGTGCTTGTGGTGGAACGAGAAGAAGACGGCCACGTCCAGAAGGTACAACGCCCAGTTTACTTCGTTAGCGAAGTTTTGTCGGCATCCAAGGTGAAGTACTTCCATATTCAGAAGATCGTCTACGTTCTCCTCATGGCATCACGAAAATTGATCCACTACTTCCAGTCTCACCCAATCACCATGGTTACCTCCTTCGGGATTGGAGAAGTGCTCTTCAACAGAAAGTCTACAGGCAAGATTTCAAAGTGGGCCATCGAGTTGAGTACCTACGACTTATCCTTCAGGCCCCAGACGGCTATCAAAGGCAAAGCTCTCGCCGACTTCGTCGCTGAATATGTGGAAACTCAAGTACCGGCTAAGCCCGAGACGTCCGAGTCCTGGACGTTGTTCTTTGACGGTTCCCTGCAGCTCACGGGTGCAGGGGCTGGCATTCTCCTCGTTTCTCCTCAAGGCGATGAGCTCTCCTATGTTCTCCAGCTTCACTACAAGGCATCCAACAACGCAGCAGAGTATGAAGCGCTACTCCATGGGTTGAAGATCGCCGAGTCCATTGGCGTTCGCCAGCTGACCGCCAAGGGTGACTCTATGCTGGTAGTCAAGCAGGTCAATAAGGAGTGGGACTGCCTCGACGATACCATGCGGGCCTATCTCCAAGTAATTCGCAAGATGGAATCCTGCTTTGACGGCCTTGAAGTTGTCTACATCCGTAGAGAATTTAATCACAAAGCCGACTCCTTAGCCAACAAAGGCTCGAGTCGAGACCCAGTTGCTCCAGGGGTTTTTCTTCAAATAGTACACCACCCTTCGGTCACGAAGGAGAAAGCCGAGTTAGCCACTCGCCCGCCGACCGACACAGGTACTCCTGAGGAACAGCTTGAGGCCATGAACATCGATTTGGCGACTCCATCAGAGCAAGACGACTGGATGGCACCGTTTACCGAGTGGTTGGTTCACGGAAGGCTGCCGACAGACACAGCACAAGCCGAGCAAATCCTCAGAAAAAGCAAGCTTTATTTCGTCGTTAAGGACACACTGTACCGCAAGAGCGCCAAAGATATACATATGAAGTGTGTTCCCATCTCCAAGGGCAAAGAGCTGTTGCAGGACATTCACTCGGGAGTCTGCGGCAATCATGCAGCTGCCAGGACTTTGGTTGCCAAGGCTTATCGACAAGGTTTCTTCTGGCCCACTGCCAGTAGGGACACAAAGCACATCGTCAGGACCTGTGAAGGATGCCAGTTTTTCGCTCGGCAAGCTCATGTACCGGCACAGGAACTGCAGACAATACCCCTGTCATGGCCATTCGCAGTCTGGGGGCTCGACATGGTCGGTCCTTTCCAGAAGGCCAAGGGAGGCTACACTCATCTGCTTGTCATGGTTGACAAGTTTACCAAGTGGATTGAAGCTACTCGGATCAAGGATCAGACGGCAAGCAAGGCAATTGAGTTCGTGCGCAGCGTTATCTTCAGGTTTGGTGTCCCTAACCGCATCATCACGGATAACGGGACCAATTTCAAGGCCGCCGAGTTTCAAGAATTCTGCGACGACGTTGGAATCAAGGCATGCTACGCCTCACGCTCCCACCCCGAGTCCAACCGGCAGGTCGAGCGGGCCAATGGCATGATTCTTCAAGGTATCAGACCACGAGCATTTGACCGACTGAAGAAATATGCGTCCAAGTGGATCGACGAGTTACCATCCGTGTTATGGGCCCTACGCACCACTCCAAGCTCGGCAACCGGTCAGACACCCTTCTTTATGGTCTACGGTACAGAAGCGGTTCTGCCGACTGAGCTGGACCACGGCGCTCCCAGGATCGAGTTCTTCGATGAAGCTAGAGCAGAAGACCAGCAGTCGTTAGCGATCGACATGCTGGAGGAGGAACGAGATCGCGCTTTCTTCAAGTCGGCCAAGTATCAGCAAGCAATGAGGCGATATCACCAGAAAAACGTTCATGACCGTTCCTTCCGAGTTGGTGACCTCGTCCTCAAGAAGATATTGACCACTGAAGGTCGCCATAAGTTGTCCCCCATTTGGGAGGGGCCATACGTCGTAGCTGAGGTCACTCGGCCGGGTGCTTATCGACTCACTACCGAAGACGGTACCCCGTTGCAGAGTTCCTAGAACATCAATCAGCTACGTAGCTTTTTTGCTTGAGTTATTTTGTACATACCATTTTGCTCAATAATAATCACTCCTGTTTCGTCATATTTGAGTTAATTCGCCTTTGCCTCGTATGTTATATTTTGAGCCTATCTTTAAGCTAGCAAGTTGGTGAATTTTTCCCTGTCACGCCAACTCACATCAGGCTCATGCTCACACTCTAATACTGACGGGTTAACGCCATCTGTTGCTAACACCCTAGGTTAACGAGTCCGGCTGAGTCACAACCGAGTTCGTCGTCCGTGGAGTTCATTTATACTTACCGCTTTGAGAAGGGCAATATTGAACTACACATACGAGGCATTATGACATAACTACAGACTACATAAAACGAACCTGTACCAACGTTATATATACACCCTGCTGTTTTTACAAACGTTTTTGCAGACTCGGCATACACACCGAGTTCATGGGTCCACCCTTACTTCAGAGATCATGGCGATTGCCGTCGCCTTCGTCTCCTCGATCGTTCGCCGAGCGTTGGCTCGGTCCCGGCGAAACCCGTCTTCAAGCGCTCCTCATCGATGCGTGGATAGTGGGACTTCACTTTGGCCAGCACTACGCCGGCACACATGCGAGCGACGAACTCGCAGTGCTGCTTCATCTCCACCGGCACCTTCTCCAGCAACTTGGCCAACGTGTGCTCTCCTCTACGCTCGGCAGTCGGGTAGACGTACTGCGCGACCTCCAGCCCGCTCAGTTCAAGCTCCATCAACTCGTTCTTGAGTTTGTTCAGCTCCTCTGCAAGACAAGAAGCATGTTTACTATCACCAATTGCAAAGGTGTTGAGGCATACACAATTTACCTTTGTGATTCGTCACGAGCAGTGTTCGTTGAACAGCCATCTGCGAGAGTTCTTCTTCTTTCACAGCCAGTTGCTTCTCCAAGGCTATGGCAAGGTCTTTGCTCTCTGTCCATCGACGTTTAGCTTCAGTATATTTCTTCTTCAGTGTGTCGACTTCGTCTATGGAGGCCTGCCATTCAGCTCGTTTGTTCCTCAACGTCTGCACTGCTATCTTCTCGGCGTCAATGGCTTTGCTTAGCTCCTCAAAGTAGGTCTTCTCTTTCTCCTTCTGGGCCTCCACTTGAGTTTGAGCCTGAGTAAGCTGGCCCTGCATCTCAACAAGTTCGGCCTCTTTAGCTTTATAAGCTTGGTTCAGCTTGCCGCCGACTTGCTCGTTCAACGCGTCGGCCCTGGATTTGACACGCTCCAAGTTTTCTGAAGTTGAGGGACCTGCAAGTTCGTCAGATTATGAAATAACCGACTGGTATAGTCGAGGCTTGGTAGAGCTTTACAACATACTCACCGGTCGTCGTCGTCGCTAAGTTCTTCTCCTGTTGCAGCTGCTGGATGAGCTCGTCTTTTGCTTTGGCTTCGGCCAGCAGAGTCTTCACTTGCTTCTCCATGGCTGCCTGCTTCTCCAGCTGCGTCTTCATGTCACGGATCATCTGGTTCTTCGTCTTCAAGTTCTCCTCCGTCACCTATAACAACAAGTGTCAGTGTTCTTACCGACAGAAAAAGCACCCTATAAACTAAAGAAAACAGGCTGTACTTCACTCACATTGAACACAGAGTGGAGGGCAGTATGATGATGGTGGAAGCTCGTCACATTGTTGAACTCTGCTTGCGCTCCATTCAGCAGATGGTCATCAACCTGTTTTAGCAGTCGGCAGAGCTCAGAGTCTTCAACAGTCTGCTCCCCTTCCACTAGGGCCACAGTCCCCTCACTCGGCACTACAGGGGTCACAATTTTCTCTGCGGCAGTTTCTGGAACAGTTGTGTCGACAGCTCCAGCGGTTGAGGGAGAGGTTGTGGAAGTCTTTAGCTGCAGGTCGCCTTGTGCATTTGTTTTGCCTCCATCACGGATCTCCTCTTCAGCGGTACTCTTCTCTCCACGGTCGGCGCCAACTTCATGGTGTTCCTCTTCGGCATCGTCTCCGCGCTCTTCTTGGTTATTTGCTCCAGCACCCGTCCGGTCGGGCAACTCGGCACTTCTTTGCGGGTTCCCCTCTTCAGGCATTTCTCCCGATTGGCCAGCTGTGCCCTTCCCGTCAGGACCCAAGTTCTCGATCAGCACTTCTCCGCTCTCGGGTACCTGCTCTGCAGTCTCCTGGATCGGAGCCTCATCTCTTCGTGGACTTGGCAAAGTGCCTTGTTCTGGCTCACCAGTCGGCACTTCAGTACACGGAGCCCTGCAGTTATACAAGTCATCAGCTGGATTTTTCTTCGTAGTCATCACTCGGCATCACACCTGTGAGATTTACTTACAGTGTGGAGAGGGTAATATTGAAACGGTCTTCATACGATCTTTCCCTGGGAGTAGAGGCCACCCTTTAGCTATCTTCCTCACCAGAGGTCCCCTCGGGGGCTTGGTCTTCTTGGGTCTTCGGCGGCGTTCTTCGGCTTCGTGGCGACGGCGATGCAGAAGGGCTCACAGTCACAGTGGCCCTACGTGACTCATAAACGATTACTCCACCACTCGGGTTTGAGGACGAGGCTCCCCGAGTGGTCGGCCATCGAATCTCTCTCTTCGTCTTCTTCAGTGGAGGCGACACCAGTCGGGATTTCTCCACTCGGTCTTCTCCAGCTTTGTGCTGAGGAGTCTTCGGACTCTCCTCTTCATCGTCACTCGGTATCGCGGCATCAATGGCAGCCTCCGCGGAGTTTCTCTCCTCTTCGCTTGAGTCGATGTCCATGATGTCTTTTGCCCTTTTCTTCTTGGGAGCCGGCTTGACATGAATGGGCTCGCTAGGTCCATCCGAGCGAAATTTAATCTCCAAAGCCTGCGCGTAACCACACACATAGATGCATTACAACATAGGCAGAATGAGCAACATTGGTGTTAGCTTCAGATGAGAATACTTACAGGTGGAGGGGGATTCTTGATATGGTAGCCAACTATGGGTGGTACCTCCACTTCAGCTCCAACAGCGAAGAACTCCCTCACTCGGTTTTCAATGATAGTGGCTGTGTTTCCAGGGATATTTTCATTGCTCGGATCTTCTTTGCCACGCCACCTCCAGGCTGGCTCGGCTCTATCCTTTAGAGGCTGGAACTTCCTGCCACAGAACATAACGGCAATGCTTGGACCAGTGAGCGGATCATGTCCTTCACTATCCTTCAAATCGTCAATCATTGCAAGCAGATCTGCCACTTCAGATTTCTCATTAGCAGTTAGAGGTTTCCTCCAAGTATCTCGCTGCACAGGAGCTACACTTTTGAAGGCCGGCAGACTCGGCGGGTGGTTCTTCACATAAAACCAGCCAAAGTGCCACCCCTTGAGCGTTGACGGGAATGGCATATCAAAGTAGATCTTCTTGTTCCTTAATTGGAACCCACACCCTCCAACAATTGCCGGGTTCTCGTTCGTCTTCATCTTCAAAATGAACAGGTGTCGGAACAGGTTGAAATGTGGACGGATACCCAGGAAGACCTCACAGAGAGTGATAAAGACGGCGATGTGCAAGATTGAGTTCGGGTTCAAGTTGTGCAACTCCACACCGTAGAAATGCAGGATGCTTCGGAAGAAAGCATGCGTGGGCAACCCTAACCCGCGGCACGAACGCATCGAAAATGACGACTTCATCAGGGTACGGAGTAGGAAACTGCTCACCGGCCGCCGGACGCCATCCAATCACCTCCCGGTGGGGCAACAATCCTGAGTCGGTCAGCGCCTGACACTTCTCCTCGGTCATGATGGATTCCGGCCAACGGTTGTCTTCGTCGGCCGGCGGCGGCGGGCTCGCCTTCTGCTCCCGCGATGCGGCCCTCTTCTTTCCGGCCATGGTTTCCACGACGGCGGATCTCCAACGGCGGCTTCAACGACGGCGGATCTTCAACGGTGGCTTCAATTCTTTCACCGGCAATTTCGATTTCTTCAAACGGCCGCGCGATTTCTTTGGTGGCGGAGCTTGGCGGATTGTACGATTGCAAGATTGGATCTCGACGTAATGGAAGAGGATAAGGGGGGCGCACTGTTGCAAGTGTGTTGAGGAAGATGGCGAATGTGAAGCGATACGGCGACTTAAATGAGCGGGAAACTTTCGCGAACGGTTCAGATCTGTTGACCTAATTTTGACGGTCCAGATTTTCTGCCCGTTATAGCGCGTTCATTTCGGCATTTTTTCTTCAGCAACTACCAAATTCAGTCGGCTGGCTGTTATTTGCGGCCGTAATCACTCGGCTATTGTTCTGGTTACTCCAAGACGGCGACAAACACACATACAAGTGGATTTTATTCGTTTACCTCGTGGTACATGACAAGATGGTGCAAGATTCCAGAAGGTGGCAACCATTACACATAGTTGATACAAGGTTTTTGGTGGATTTCTTCAAGATCTTCATTCTTCATTCTCTCCTTGGTGGATCCTGACGAGTACGGCTTCGAGTGCGACTTGCAACTGGACGGCTGATGGGCTGCCATGGAGGTAGACCATTGGGCAGATAGCGACGGCGAGGATTTCCAGTGGCTTCATCCCCAGATGAGACTTCAATGTATTCAGGCAGAGATGGATCGTATGGACCCGGAGGTGGCAGAACAACATTGAGAGGAGGTATTATTGGAGCTTCGACGATGGCTAAGTTTTCAAGATTTGGCATTGCTAGATTTGGTGGTTGTGGTTCAGCCGGGGGCTGATTGTTGGAACTGGAGGCACCTTTCTTCTTGGTGTTCTTGGTGTTCTTGGTGTTCTTCATCTTCAGCCAACTTCAATGGATACTTGGGGGCTGCGGTAGCAGCTTATTTATAGCAGAGCTGTGACTGTTTTTGATAAGGATGCTGTGGTGGAAAGCACGAAGACGATGATTCACACAGTACCTCGGGCATTATTGGTTTTACTGTGTTCTCGTGAGTCAGTTGGGACAACACACCCGTGGTCAGCACAGTAAAAGGCAGCATACTGATGGCATTCAGTTCACTCGGCATATTCTGCGTTCGGTATCATTTCTTCTTAGCTACTCTTGGAGTCTATGAACAACTCTGCGACTTCTTCATCGACTCGGTGGCTAGCCCACGTGGGCTCACTTGCGTGAGCCCATGTCGCCCTTCTATGCTTCTTCACTCGGACAGTCGGCAGTCGGACATTCAGGATTGTTTTCTTCAGCTACTCTTGGAGTCTATGAACAACTCTGCGACTTCTTCATAGACTCGGGGGCTAGCCCACATGGGCTCACTTGCGTGAGCCCACGTCGCGCTTTATTCAGTCAGGCGAGCAAGTGTTACTTCGCAAGATCTTCATTTCACTCGGCTGCCGAATACTCAGATGTTTTGGATTCAACTTCAGCGGATGCCTTCATGCGGATATGTTTCTTCAGCTCCTATTAGAGTCTATGAACAACTCTGCGACCTCTTCATAGACTCGGGGGCTACATCCATAGGATGCACTAGACGTGCACCCTATGCTTCTCCACTCGGCCGGTTAGTGGCTATGTTCTTCAAGCTACAACTGCACATGATCTTCACTCGGACGATGAAGGCCTACGGGAGGTTATTCCCAGAATTGAACTCGCTCTTTGAGTCCGTTTTCTGAACTGCAGTGAAGAGCGAGGCGGTCGCCAAAACCTACGAGCTGTCATCATCCTGGGCACAAGTTGCTGGATGGGCTTAGATTCCGGCCGAGTGAAAGCTCGGTTCGAGACTCGCAACTCACTTCTGGTTTTTAACAGCTGTAGTGCACCAGTTGTGGGGAGTTCCCATAACTCCCATGGAGTTCCTTTTTACGGTAATAGATTTTGTCTATATGCCAGGCTCTTTTTAGAACTTCTGCCTAATCCTTTGGATTACCCAGAAGCTCGGGGGCTGCACCTTACAGGTGTGTTTTAAAAAATCCTGCCGGTAAGCATGCTTTTTAAAGTCTTGGTCAACTTCGAGTTGAATGCTACTGACAGGTAGGGACACGCTTTATGAGCCCAGCCTTTGTTCCCGACGTCAGTCGGCATTGGGTGTTCCTTCATCTTCATGCCTAATTCGAGGCCTTGCTGATCTTGGTATTCCCAGGTTTCAGTTTCTTCATACGGTTTACTTCGGTAACTATAATTCTTTGGAGTTCTTTTTAATTGACCAGCTATGCTGAGAATTATTGTACATGGAGTCGGAACCAGTCGGAAGTCTTCAAGATCAATCAAAAAGAACTCGGAGGCTACTGTCGATGATATGAGACCCGGGTATACTCAAGATACAACAAGGCCGAGTGATCCAGTAATGGGGAATCAATTTGGCCCAAGAAGGACCGGGTGGCCCGACGGACCTAAAGTCAGTCGGCCCACTCGGCCAGGAGATAAACATCAATCAACTTGTACTACAAGGCTGTTTACCATGTAACCGACTAGGTTTAGATCCATGTAACCCTGTACCCCCGACTATATAAGGCGGGCAGGAGACCTACAGAAAACTCTCTCACAATACATCATACCAGCACAGGACGTAGGGTATTACGCCTTCGGCGGCCTGAACCTGTATAAACCCTCGTCTCCTGTGTTACCATTGTGTTCTTGATTCTCGTACACCCATAAAATAACTATCGAGGCCTCAAAACCTCGACAGTGGGCATTCGCACCCACGAACAATTGGCCGACATCTTCACCAAGCCGCTCGACAAGAAGACCTTTAGTAAGCTTCGGAGAGAACTCAATGTCCTCGACCTCTCCAACTTTACTTAATCTCTCATAAGCTTACTAATGTATATATGTATATACCTTGCTTATTTGTTTCTTGTTTGTGTTTTTGTTTGGTGTGTTCTTCTTGTTTTGTAGGCCGGCATCTAACCTTCTTGAGATAGCAAATGAGCGCGGGTTAAGCTTGGGATTGGTGGTTGATGGCTCCCAAGGCTTTGAAGAATGGCTCCTTGTGATCAAGCTCGTGGAGGGATCAAACTTGGTGTCGGTATCTTGTTCCTAGCTTCCTCTCCGTTTTACTCTTTCATCGCATCATGCATTGTATACTTGCCATGTCATATGCATTTGCATTCTTGCATCAAGGCTTGACGTCAAGCACATGTCTAGGGGGAGTTGCTTATTCACAATATGAGTCTATGATCCCTATGACATTCCCATAGCAATGCTATATGAGCTGCATGCCCATTGAACCATGATTGTTGAGCTCCAAGGTTAAAGCCACTTGCGCGGCTCAAGGTCTAACGGTTCATACATTCCAGTCATCATCTAACCTCTCATGTGTTATCTAGCATATCTCTTTTGGAGAAATCTTTTGTAGGGAGATGATGAAGAAAAGAGGCCACGAAGATAGGGGGAGCATATTGCCAAATCCACTTGAGTAATCTTTCTCTCACTTATTCAGTAATGCTCTTAAGATATTATCTTGTGTCTTCCTTGTGGGGTTTGGATGTTTTTGGTGATAGATGACAAAGGGGGAGAAAATGTGAAGTGAGAAGAAGGAAATTGGAAGTGCAAATTGAGGAAAAGATGGAAAGAAGAAATTTTGATGACTATGAAGAAGCCGACGTGAAATCATTCATCTCAAGATGAAGAAATACTTGAGGGATCATGATCTTCATCAAGAAACTTGAGATAAGAGCAACCATCAAGGGGGAGCAATGCAAGGTATGACCAACAAACTTATTGTGCTCTTGTGCTTGCCATAGCTCTTTGTTTTCATTCTCACTTGTTGTATGAGTTTTTGCTCTAACTTGTGTCTTCTTATGAGCTATGGCTTGCCACTATACCAAGGTACTTAATTCCTATTCATTCTCTCATTTGAGTTGTGCGCGTTCTTTTCAAGTCTTTTATCTTCTCATTTATGGTATTTCCTCAATTGTGGTATGTGTTGGCCCCCATCACCAAAAAGGGGGAGATTGTAAGCTTCATGACCATTGGGCTTGGAAACCCCAAGGTATGAATGTTTTGGTGATTGGATGACCCTATGCATGTGACTAACATTTCATGTAGGTAAGGTATGAATGTTTTGGTGATTGGTCTCGTGCATAGAAGAAGCGCCGTCGTCCACATGCTTATATTCCTATTTCCATGGTGATTGGTTGCCTTCAACAACTTGGACGGACTTGGAGATGTCGCGGTGATGAAGATGGATCAAGGCTAAGGACATGCTAGATCCAAGCAAGTGTTGGCTTGGTTAGATGTAGGCTTGAGTCCATAGGAAAAACCGGACTATCAAGAGGGTTCAAGTTGGTTCTCTTAGAGCACACTAGTAGTAGAGATCTTTTGATGCATTGTGAGTCTCTCAGGCACTAGTGGGGCAGCTGAGAAGTCAAGGAACTAAGATGGAAGAAGTTAGAAGAGAAGATCAAGAGAGAAGATCAAGTTTCAACTTCTGCAGAGGAGACCGTACGGTCCGGTCCTAGGGACCAGACAGTCCGGTGAAGGTGGAAAATCCAAAACAGAAGGGAGCCAGTTCTAGTCAAGAAAATGTGGAGATCGGATGGCCCGGTCAGGTAAGGACCGGACAGTCCGGTCATCAGAGAAAATCCAGAAAAGAAGGTCGAAGTTTCTGGTCGCATAGAAGATGGAGACCGAATAGTCCGGTCTACTCAGAGGATGAAGACAGAAAGAAGGAGTTTTCTGTTGGAAGGAATGGATGGGGACCGGACAGTCCGGTCTCTAAAGAGAATCGACCGTTACCCTTCAGTTCGAAGTGGCAGTAGGGACCAGACGGTCCGGTCACATGGAGACCGGACAGTCCGGTCTAAGGAAAATCTGTGCACTTATTGGCAACGGCTAGTTTATGGCTTGTGGGCTATAAATAGTTGGTTGCCTGCGACTTGGAGGGTCTCTTGGCCATTGTTGGAGGTGGGAAAACTCAGAGAGAGCCAAGAGCAAGGAAGAGAGGCACTAGTTGGAGATTTGGAGTCATCTCTAGTGCAAGGGAGAGTAACAATTGCATCCATTGATCTCTAGGCTAGTGTGAGCTTGAGAGAGTCATCTTGAGTTGTTACTCTTGGTCTATGACAAGGCCTAGACCGCTTAGGCATTGGTGTTGAGCTTGCGGTGTTGGTTGTGGAAGCTAACACACGTTTGTGCACGGTCTTGGAGCTTCCTGTTGAAAGAAGCATCACTAGTGGAGCGCCCTTTGGCCCGCATGACGTGCGGAGCCTAACCCTCAGAGGAGTACCCGGAGTTGCCGGCGGGACGTGCCCGCGTCTTCACTCGGATGGGTGAAGAGTGCTCTAGAGGGGATCGCCTTTGAGCGGAGGGACGGGGTCGAGACTCCGGCGGGAGTGACCCAACGTGGAGTAGGGGAAGGCGCCATCCTTCCGAAAACACGGGAAAAATCGACATGAGCATTTCTATCTCTATATCTTCACTACTTGCATTTCCTTATCGCTGTACTTGCATGCTAGTAGTACTTGAGTAGTTGTTTACTTAGCATTTGCTCTTGTTGGTTTTGTGGACTACTTCTTGCTCTAGTTAGTGTGCTCTTACTTTGTTAGCTTGCCTAGATCAAGTTTGCCTAAGGACTCTTCTTAGTGTGCCTAGTTGTTATTTGCTCCATCTCTAGTTAGTACAGACACCTAGTACTATACTTGTCTAGCTAGAATGGCCTTACCCTTTACTAGTGTGGAGTGCTTTGCTATCTCTTAGACTCACTAGTGATAGGTTAAGGACTCTCCTTAGTGTCCTCTAGTTATCACATAGTGTAGAATTGATTTGTGGGCGGAGTCGGTAAAAATCGTTCGTCTTTGGTGTAGACCGATTCACCCCCCCTTTCCCCCCCCCCCCCCCCCCCTCTCGGTCACAAGGTCCTTACAACAACAAAAGACCACTGCCATCCACAGAGATGATCAAACTCACGGAAGAGTGTAGCGCAGCTATACTCAACAAGCTTGCTAAAAAGAAGAAAGATCCCGGATGTCCCACCATCACGTGCTCTATTGGGACATACCACTTTGACCAAGCTCTATGCGACCTTGGGGCAAGCGTTAGCGTGATGCCCAAAGAGGTGTTTGATCGTTTGAACTACACCGAGTTGACTCCTACACCCATGCGGCTGCAACTAGCAGATTCATCCATCCGCTATCCGGCGGGAATAGCCGAAGATATCCCGGTGAAAATCAGGGGTAGCTTCATCCCCGTCGATTTGTGGTGCTTGACATGGACATCGACAAAGAGACGCCCCTCATCTTGGGACGTCCCTTCCTTAGCACGAATCCGCATTTAGAAGAAAGAGCTCCGGGACTGAATTGCTTTGAGTGGGGCTTGCCCATTAATTAGATCACCTGAGTAAGCCAAGAAAGACGAAAGCACCGCAAAAGCCCAAATTGACGTTGGGGCCGGAGAAATCCGCCTCTACATCAATGGGAAGGAGGAGAAATTCGAGTTCCAACCTCGAAGAGAGCAATGCTCCATGATCAAGGTCACATTTGAGCCAAATCCTTCAAAAATCAAGCAAGTCGAAGTAACACCAAGAAAAACGGACAGCCTCATCGCTTTTTGTAAGCACTTGGCCAAACTTGAGAATCCCTCATGTTTTGAGCCAAAGAAACCCGCAACAGCAAGGCTGGGACTATGGGCAAAGGAGCCCGTCCCAAAGTCCGAAAAGCCACCCACACCTCAAAAGATGAAACAAGTGTGGCAAGTAAAGGCGCAGCAATCCACGTCCTCCTCTCCAGGGACGAGCTCCGCGCCGAGCTAAAACCGTTGGAGAAGTCCTTGCCCGTCGGACTTTAAAATGATGAAGCCTTGGCCGTCAGGAAAACCGGCATTATCTTTTGCTTGCATCTTTTTGAATTTTTCCACCCTCATTTGCATTTTGGATTTTTCCAAACCACCTTGCATATTTCATTCCCTCACAAGATTTTATTTGGATTTTTTGGCCAGCATATTTGAATTTTTCCTCGCCATGCATATAAAATTTGAAAATTCAAAATTTTTGGGTTCAAATTTTCTCTCCTTGGGCTAGAAAATTTGAACAACCCTTGTATCCTTATTTAAAACCCAAAAACAATCTTGCATGTTGAGAAAATTTTCCCAACATTTTTCTCCCTCTCTTTTGAATTTTCGAAAAATTTTGAATTTTGAGGCAACCTTTTACTTGAAAATCTTTTGAGCAATAATTTTCGAGGAGTATCTGGACATAGCACCCAGGGTCATGCTCAATATGACCGTTGAGAGCTGTGGGCCAAGAGGGATGACAAGTGGGGCCAGCAGGGGGTTGGCCGACCCCCATGACCAGGTCGGCCGACCCAGGGGAGCCGTTGCTCCCCTCCTCCTTTCCCCCAACGGTCACTTGCCCTATCCTCTGTCCGAATCTAGTTTTTCCCATGTTGAGATGATGAATAGTTGCTCTGTTTTATCTCTCATTTTGTACCTTGTCACAACTTTGTACTCTCTCAAGTTTTGAGATTTTTGGCTTACATACTTACCTAGAACTTGAAACTTGTGGGTTGCATAGTGCTTAATCTAAGTCTAAGTTATTGTGAGATATGATATGGTACAAATAGGGCTGCTATAATCTTGTTCTAAGTAAGACTTGACTTCCGGAGTTTTATTTGAAAAACACAAAAATTTAAAGTTCATCAATGATCAAAATTCCTACCAAAGCCATATGTTGTTCATATACTGCAAAACCTTACACATATGCTGCTTGTCATTGCATTGAGCTTTATCAAAATTGTGTGACCCTAGAGAGAAGCTTGTCATACTTTCATGATCAAGATCACGTACACTCCACCTCGCATGCTAAACTTCTACACTGGAAGTTAAGCAATACCACCATACACCCACCAAAATAAATACTCCATGATATCATCATTTCCATTCTCTCTCAAAAATTTATCATTGGAGACATGGCTATGAAAAAGAAAGAATGATTCTTGCTCATACAAAAGTAGAGCATGAAGAGAAAAAGAAAAGAAAGAAGAAAGAAAAGTTTGAGAAAGAGATAAAGAAAAAGAAATAATAGCCATGTCCTCCTCAAAAATCCAAAAAAAAAGAGAGAAGGAAACTTTCAAAAGGAGTATAATGTCCACCTCACCACCACCATACACACATGCACATCTAGATTGTATGACTTGCATTCTCCATGGATCCACTCTTTTGGTTCAGGAAAATATATGATGCAAGTATGCCTCATATCATCCCTACCTTGAGCTCCACATACAAGCCTTAGAAGTAGGATGAAAAGAGGCAACACAAATGCCTTGGTAAGGAATATACACCTTTTGAGCGATTTGAGAGCATCATTTGAGAAACTTTGTTTATCTTTGAAAATTTATGAAAACCTCCGGGAAGTATAAGTCAAACAAAGAACAAAGTGAATGGTGCTCTGTTATAACCGTTCTATCTCTTAACCGCCCAAGACAAGGAGAAAAGCCATAAGCCCCGCAAAGAGTAAGGGGAAGGGTGAGTTACCATGCCAACTTTTTCAAGTCAAGGAAGAGTACATTGTTGTGTGCATGGTACATTTTAGGGAATAGAACATTGTAGCAACTCCTGATCAACAACCTAATTTCCCACTACTTGCTCGGGACGAGCAAGGGGGAAAGCTTGGGGGAGTTGTTGGCGATCGTTAAAACCCATTTTCGACCGTCAAATAGCTTCACAAATAAGGGAAAACTAGCATTTCCTACGCGTATTTCTTTTACAAATAACCTATTTTCACTTGTACCTCTAGTTCTAGTGTGCAAATGGGAAAACAGGTAAACTACAGGATTATTCATGCCCAAAGCGACGAAATCAACACTTCTACCAAATGACGCTCGCCACGGGAAGCCCATTCAAGATAAAAGGCCAATATCCAAGATAAATCCACGACAAAGGCCAAAACACCTGGAATAAAGACCACAAGGCCGGGTGGGAAGGCAGGAAAAAGGCCAGGCCCAGGGGGCACCACCCTGGGTCGGCCGACCCAGGTAAAGGGGTCGGCCGACTCCCTGTGGTGGATCCCCTGGCCCACTTTCTTATGACGGTTTGCAACCGACCTTCTGAGGTCGGTTTCCCCTGCAATCAATGCCATCAATGCCGGGAACCGACTCAGAATTGCCGACCTTCCAAGGCTATATAAGGAGGGGTACCCCCCTCCTCTCAACACACCAAGATCCACCAAGGAGAACAACACACTCCCATTCTCTAGAGCTAGAGGCTTTCTAGGTAGATTTAGGCTGAGTAGTGGGCTGCCCATTTGCTCCCACGTCCTTAGGAGAAATTGAGTATAGCTCTTGTATCCCTTTTCTTTTGTAAGACTTGTTCTTCAATTTGATTTATCATCGTTCATGTAGTAGTTATAAGCTTATGTCTTATGATTGTTTAGTGTTCTTGCATGATCGTTCATTGTTCGTTCATGTTCGTTCATCGTTGTTCGTTCATGATCGTTCATCGTTCATCGATGTTTGATCATTGTTCATCAAGACTTGTGCGACTTCGATCGTCGTTCGTCGCTCATCCTTGAGCGACGAACGTTTATGCATGACTTAGTACTAGATTTGATCCTTTGTCTAACCTGCGCTAGCTAGACTAGTCATTTTATGTGTAGACATCGGTCCATTGTCCTGCAAAGGTGCTCTAGGTTTGTCGCCTTGCGAGGTGCCTCGAGGGATCTAGAGTTGTGGTTAGTTACGCTAGCATGGTGCTAGGGCTTTCTCTCCACCCTTGGATGTGAACGTGTCCCACGGTTTGTAGAGGTAGGTGTGTAGGTAGTAACAGCCCTGCGCGCCCTTCGTAATCCTCCACGTTCGGGCATGGCATAGGAGTTTATGCAAAAGGCCGGCGTCGCGGGGCAGACCCTGCGTAAACCGGATCTCCCGATGGTGTCTTTACATAATGTTTAGTCCTAACTTGCGTAAGCATAGGCTTAGGTAGAAGCTAGTGCACTACATGATGTTGTACATTAGGAGTAGCAGCTGATACTTAGTTCTCTCTCTATCTAGGAATGCCTCTCGCCTTTTATTAGAGGGTGTGCTCTTCTGTGGACGGTGTCACAACTATCACTTATCATTTATCCTTACCCCTGCATTGGAATGAGGATATGTTCTATCATTTGTAACCACATGAGCATGAGTATACTCTTGTAAACCATGTCTTCCATTGAGAAAATATAAATAACGATACCCTGGAATACTCTCGGGTGAAATGCTACAACGGGTTATCCGTGCGCTTGCGGATTATCTTTACAATGAATACCGATAAGGCATTTCTAGCACTTGTTGCTAGTAGTGAATTATCTGGTATGATGAGCAAGTGAACTTAATTAACCCAATGGCATTTCTCGCGCCGTGCCATGGAATGTCACTCTAGGCCTAACCTGCCTAACGGTGGTATTTCCGGTGTGACGTAAGAAGCGCCAACACCGAGGTAGTCTCCCCTGAGCTTGCTTGCTTCTACTGCGTGCTGCTTTGTCTCTAATGCTACTGCGTGCTACTTGCTTGCTTGTCATGCTACTGCTTGCTGCTTTATCTGTAATGCTACTGCTTGCTCGCTTGCTTGATACTGCTTGTACTGCTACTGCAGGGGGAAAAATATCTGAGCGCGACTGTTTATTTCATTTTGATTGAGCTAGTGCTTGCTACTGTTGAGAGAAAAATCTATAGCTCGACTTGCTGGTTGCTGCTACTACTTTCTAGGTCTGCTTGTTGGGCTAATGTTTGTACAAATTTTAAGAATTTTATTTTGATTGCGCCACTGATACTTCTTGTTCATTTGCTCATCAACCATAGATTATGACTTAATCAAATATCCATACCTCTGGCTTATGGGTTGATCAATGATGCAGGGGACGGTTGCTCAGCAATACTAACGACCACCCGGTAGGAAGCAATCGAAAGAGAAGGCACAGAGAGATGAAGGTGGTGGGTGGCAATGGGGGCATGTGATGCTCTATGTTTCGATGAATTGGGATGAACTATGCTTTTGCTACATCTTTTCGAGTTGTATGGAATGTGTCAGAGAACATTTGAACTTCCATTTGAATTTAAATTTTAATTTGGAAACATGGATGCCAATACTTGTTGAATTGTGTGTGCTTGAGACATGAAAATTTGGATTATTGTGATGACAAAAATAATGTTGGAGATGATTTATATATATGTCTGCTGCGAGAGGAAGAGAATGAAATTAAATAAAGGTACTCTGATTTTAGGTAGTCCGAAAAAGCTAGGCTACTAAAACTCAGAAAACTGTTTAGATAGGTACCTAAAACTGTTTTTAGAGTTTTAGGTAATCTGTTACCCAAATGCGTACCAATACCCAGAATCAGACATCTAAGTGACATAAGTGCTCCAACAGCTTACCCATCCGGCTACCTATACCTAAAAATTTTTGATACCTACCCAAATACTGTGTCCGAGTACCTAAAGAAAGGTCGCCGGAATCGGCAACCCATCCACTGTTCATCTGGCGGAGGGACATTTCCTCTCCCGCCAGTCGCGCCAGCCTCGCCGCTGATAGCGCGCCACCGCCTCCTTCGGCCGTCTGAACTCGCGCCCAGCCTCAAGGTCATCGCAGACCTCCTTCCCGTCGTTTTCCCTTCGTCTCCCTGCTGTTTCCGCCCCTCCACCGCGCCTGAGCTCTTCGCCACTGCCACCTCGCCATCCCTGTAGGCACCTAGTTGCGGCCAAGCGAGCCGCACCCTCACTCGGATCTGCTGAGGGAGAGCCAAGAGGACGACGAAGACGACGATTCACCTGCACTAATCGAGGAGGCGACTCGTCGAGCCGCCTGGCGTGCCTCTGTTGCCCGACACGCGGGACTGAGCCCGGTGTGCCGCCCATCTTCGTCGAAACCTCCCCGTGCCGCCCTCCTCACCAGGATGGAGCTCGCCTTGGTTGCCATTCCCGGGGAAGCCGCGACCCCGCAGACCTACACGGGGAGCTCGCCGTTGACGGCCTCGATGTGGTCCGCCTTGGCCACCGCGAGTGCGCGCAGGAGGCGTGCATGGAAGTCGAGCGTCGGGACGCCTTCTTCCTCCGCGTGGCGTTCCTCGCCTTCCATGGCCACTTCCTCGCACTCCTCTCCGCCGCATCCGTCGCCGCCACTGCCTCGGCCTCCAATGCGCACACACTTGCGATTCGGTGCAGCTGGGGGATGACATGTGGACCCAAGTATATGGATAGTCTGATTTTAGATAGTCTGAAAAAAAACATTGGGTACCTAAACTCAAAAAACTGTTTTGAGTAGGTCTGAAAAAAAAAACATTGGCAACCTCAACTTTTTTCCTTGTCATCAGGGCCTTAGACTATCTCCAACGGTATATGAGACCCAAACTCAAATTGGGTGGTAAAAAGCTTCAATATACAAGACCAAAAAACTTGCATCTCCAACGGAACACCCAAAATAGTATACCTCCATCTTCCTCAGCTCCTTCCTCCTCTCGCGACGTCCACCGGCGGCCAGCTCCTCCCTGCCCCGCGCCGCTTCCCGTCGAGCCGCGGCGACGTCCTACGCCGCCGAGCTCCTCCCAGGCCGCCTGTTGGGGTTTTCACCTTCCGAACATAAGAAAGCGCGGAGTAGGCAAAGAGGACAAGGAGAAATAGCGAAGAGGATAAGAGAAATTGCGAAGAGAACAGAGAGCACGTGAGCCCAATGGCCAAAAGTCCCCTCCCCCAAGCCCTTGGGCTCTATTTATAGGGGAGGTGGGGATGGCTCTTCTCATTTATTCCATTGGTGGGGACAAATATTACAGATAAGTCCTCAGACTTTACAGATAGGTCCCTAAATACTACAAATTGGCATCTTTGTACACAAAATGGGGAGTCCTAGCCTATGGTACATATGGCGATCCCCAACACAAGCCCCTTAGGTATTTTGTCTTGGCTGGCACAAGAAGACCAAATAGCTGTTCCTACTCAAAGAGGCCAAACACAACTCAAACTCTAGTTTCAAGGATTGTCCTTAGCAACCGACCGGTGAGCGCCTCGCTAAAAACTCCATCCCAAAAACCCGGTGGGAAAAAAGGGCATGGAGAAAAGAGCACACTCACATTCAGGTACACACATGAGTTGACTCTAGACCTCCGCATTTGGTAGCTTCATACGATGATAGCTTCGGCTTTTAAGATGGTCTTCGGCATTTTCGCGCCAACAGCTTCATATGAAATCCTCGCTTGGCGAACTTGCCCCAAGTGTTGATGTAGACGAAGTAGTCGTAGTCGTGGTTGAGAGATGATCTGGTCCTCCGGTACCACCCGCAGCTGATGTAGATGAAGTAGTCAAAGTAGTCGTGGCTGAGAGATGATCTGGTCCTCTGGTACCACCCCCAGCTGATGTTGTGCCTTGAAGTCTTCTATCACGTGCATCAGGCAAGACTCCGCCTTTATTTTTCGGGTGATGTGATCCTCCAGTACCACCCCAAGCCCCTCTTGGCTGGTGTTCGTGAGAGAAGCTTCACGCATGAAGTAGTCGAAGTCGACGATGTGGTAGTCGAAGTAGATGTACAAAAGTTGGTGCAGTAATGGCGAAGATGTTGACAGCAAGCCCCCGAGCCGAAGTGATGGCGAAGGCGAAGTCTTGATGACACTGAAGCTGATGGTGAGCCCCTCGAGCCAGAGAAATGGCAGAGGCGAAGTCGATGATGATGCCGAAGCTGACGGCGAGCCCCTCGAACCGGTGAAATGATGGAGGCGAAGTCGATGTCGATGCCGAAGCTGATGGCGAGCCCCTCGAGCCGATTAACTGGCGGAGGCGAAGTCGATGTCGATGCCGAAGATGACGGCGAGCCCCTCGAGCCGATGAAATGGCGAAGGCGAAGTCGATGTCGATGCCGAAGCTGACGGCAAGCCCCTCGAACCGGTGAAATGACGGAGGCGAAGTCGATGTCGATGGCGAAGCTGACGGCGACCTCGAGCTGATGAAATGGCGGAGGTGAAGTCGATGATGATGCCGAAGCTGACGGCGAGCCCCTCGAACCGGTGAAATGACGGAGGCGAAGTCGATGTCGATGCCGAAGCTGACGGCGAGCCCCTCGAGCTAATGAAATGGCGGCGGCGAAGTCGATGTCGATGCCGAAGCTGATGGCGAGCCCCTCGAGCCGATGAAATGGCGGAGGCGAAGTCGATGTTGATGCCGAAGCTGACGGCGAGCCCCTCGAGCCGATGAAATGACGGAGGCGAAGTCGATGTCGATGCCGAAGCTGACGGCGAGCCCCTCGAGCCGATGAAATGGCGGAGGCGAAGTCGATTATGCCAAATCTGATGGCAAGACCTGAAAAATTATCATATATGCCCCTTGTATTTGGTGGTGTGAATTTGTTGACCTGCTTTGAGAAGATCTTCGTCAAAAGTGATAGAGGATTGACCCCTTAGGGATCAAAATAAAGGATTGGCTTGCTTTTTTACTTTTGAAAAAAGAAAGCCGGCCTCTTGGGCGTTTATTGGCCTCTTGGGCTGTTTGTTCTCGGCATATTTCCAGTTGATAAGCCGAAGAGATGCGCTAGAGTCGATTATCTCGAAGGTTTACAAATTAAGGGTTTTGAAACCCTTGTTGATGTAGCGAACTTTTGACGAAGTTCGCTTCAACGATTAAAGCATGTGCTTCGCTATTTGGGGAAATATTTTGATGGGAAAGTGAAAGGGTTAGGCATATCATAGCCCCTGCAAATGAGAAGTTATGGCTGACATATGGGAAACCTGCATAAGCAATGCATAAGCGAATTTGCTCACATCAAGGATTTTAGTGGTTACACGATTAAAATGTTCAGGGCGATTATAAGATCGGTACACAAAAAGATTCATCCTGCAAAAGACTTGTTAGCAGGTAGGAGAGCGATGGTATAGACCTCTAATTGGTCATGGCCAAAAGTAATGGCGAAGGACATTATTTCAAAAACCACTACACTGAGAGGCTCAAATAGATTAGGACATTCTGGTGAGTAATCCATGTTTGAAGAATACCAATATATTTTGATGCAATAGTTGATGAGGACCAGAAACCAATGAGATCCAATCTTATCAAAGTGTCCCGATACAAATGATGATCAATATTTGAAGCGAACCAATATATTCTGCACCGATTCTTGACTTTGAGATATAGAGTAGAAACCCGATGTTCCTGTGCTCAAAAGATGAAATTCTTGCATAAAAGGGGTTAGCTTAAAGCGAAGAAGAAATACTTACAGCGGTGGGTGTCCTGCATATGTTAGTAAGAAAATATGCATGCCTTAGGACAATAAGTGCATGTGCTAAAGAACAGAGTCTCTTCGTTATTACTTTTACTTAGGCAAATATGTGAGAGCAACCTTAGTTGCACCAAGATCTCTCAGCAAATGCTGATGTTTTCTTTTTATGCGAAGATGATTGGTTGCGTCATCAGATATTAAATGTGTTCCAGATGAGCGTAGACGTACACAAATATATGGCGAAGAATTTGTGCAGAGATAAATTAGCTATAGGCTAGCATATATATCATGCAAACATGTCCTTGGAAAATGGCGATCTTCGATGTTATCACCTGTTATGTTGAAGAATAAAGAACCTGCGACAGCTTTTGAATGGCTTCGCTATTCTCAACAGTGCGGAGTTGATGGTAGTTATCTCCGCTGATCTTCGGTGTTCCTAAAATGGCAAGAAACCAGGGCCTTCGGCTTTGGTTTAAAAAAGAAAAACACCAGCTTTGATCAAGTCAAAAGGCAGTATCTCCGGTAAAAAGAGAAACCATGCTTGCTTCGGTAATAAATGATGTCAAACCAGGTTCTTAGAATATGTTCTCCCGACACATAATAAATACTAGCTTTGATTTTTTTTTTTTAATATATGCGAAGCAACAACTTGTGTTATTGGATACGAACTGTGATTAAGATAACACGTATGTTCACTGTGTAGAGAAAAAAGAGTTCACACATATGAGGTGAAACCATTAACACCGAAGGTCTGTTGATCATGCAAAAATGCTCTTCGTGGATAAGCTGTCACGATAGAGTAACAGTGCAGCGCACAGTAGTATGACAAAAGAAAATGCGAGGTGCCTAATGCCCATAGTACGCAGGTTATAGCGGTGAGCTTGTATCTCACCGAATTAAAATTAATGCACTAGCTTCGATAAAGGGTATATGCGATAGCTTCGCTAAAAGGAGCAAGCTTTGGTAAAAAGAAGAGCGGAGATACTTCGCTAAATGAAAGCGTGCCAGGTACCTAAAATATAATTTGAAATCCGGAGCAAAAACTTGATTCACTGGACAGAATGAAAAGTGCTTCGCCTTTCAAAACAACTTCGCTAGGGGAAAACTGCTACCCTAGATCGTTTTTTGTTTTTAAAGGTAAAAAACCTGCTGGTGTTGTAACACCGAAGAGAAGAGAAATGTACCAGTTTCGATCAAGGATACATCACTAGCTTAGCTGAAAGGAGCCAACTTGGGTAAAAAGAAAAGTACTATGGCTTTGCTAAATTGAGCCCCTTCGACTAAAAGAAAAGCAATGCTGCTTCGCTAAATGAAGGCCTGCTAGCCGCTTAAAATATTATTAAAATTCGGAGCAATAGTTTGCTTCGCTGGACAAGAACAAGACTACTCCGGCTTTCAAAAGAATTTTGCCACAGGAAAACTTTGCCTTCGCTAAAACAGTGAAAGCTTGACTTTGCTTATTTTTTATTTCCGAAGGTAAAAAAGTGATTATCTTACGTGGTACGATTTGTGACTAAAGTAATGTAGTTCATTGAACAAAATGATTCACAAACATAAACAGGAGAAAAGCATGCAAAACTGCTTGTAAGGCATAACCATAATCCGAAAGGACAAAAATGCGAAGATGACAAGCATGCATTTATAATCATGCATGCATATGATAAGTGCCGTAAAGAAACTGCGGTGACCAACTAGTGGTGCTATATATATATTTTTTTTTTGGCGAAGCTGCCAGTACTACTAAACATTTAAATTGTCACTATTGTACCATAAACAAGGTAAGAAGAAGTGCGAAGCACTAGGCTCAAAGCCTTTAACTGTAATTTTTTGTATGTTAGTTGCAGAAGGTGTGAAGATAAATACTTATCTTGTTTTGACAATACTTGTCGGGGTGAACTTGTAACTCAAAATAGCCATGTCAACCATCTTTTGCGTAGAGCTAATGTTGAATGTCTGGGCCTTCGCCGTTTGCAGATTTCAGGATGTTGATAAAAGGCTTCGCTGAAAACCAATGAGGTGATGATCTTTTGTCAAAAAACCAGTAGGTGGGTGACCTTAGGTGAATACCAATTAGGTGAAACTCTTCAACCAAAACAAATACAGTGGTGAGCTTCGTCGGAAACAAATAAGGTGATGACCCTTTTGTCTTTTAAGTCAATAGAGAACAAATTGAGCTGATGACGATCATTGTCAACGATCAATATGTGACTATCTTCGTCGAAGACCAATAGAGATGGTTTTATACAACCAAAAAGGTGGCGATCTTCGTCAAAAAACTAGTAATGATGACCTTCGTCAAAACTCAGTATAGTGATGACCTTCTTTGAAAATCCTGACCTTCTCCCAGTAGATTACTATATTAGATAACAGAGGAGCGGAGACCTTTGATGACTTAAGAGTCTTCGAAAATTTTAACCTTACAAAATCATGACCACTTGAGATGATCTAATACAAGATGGCGAAGGCTCCTGTAATTCTAAGGGAAGTATTGCCTCTATGGAGGTGTTAACTTTGGTACAGCAAGATAAATTGTAGTAGTATGCTTGATAGCTCATTAGAAAGGAATTGGCAACTCTTTGACAGGGGCAAACTTAAGCCATTAGCAGTAAAGCTTCCAAAACGAAGTAACAAATAAAGCAAGAAATGATTATTTGCCTCGGCATAATATACATTTGCTATATCAGCAATAACTAGCAGGTGTATACAAAAATATGTAAGATATAAACATGCAGGAGAAAAACGACTGCCTTAAAGTGATTAAGTGTGTAAAAACGAAAAGACAGATGAGGCAACATCATGTAAACAACTAGCACATACTACCTTTGACTAAAGCAAAAAAGGTGTGAAAGTTGTCTTTGTGCAAACAAAGCCGAAGTTAAAGACGAGGAAATAAGGCAGGTCATGAATGTGTACCATGAGTAACGACCCTAGAAGGTAATGTATCGAGTAAAACCGAAGCCATGTAACTGAACTTTGCTTCCACAGGAAACAAAATAATAAATTAATCCAAAGGTTGAAAGACATGCCGAAGCTCCCCTATGGGTGTCTTCGCTTTTCTTTGGAGAAAGAGGCAGTGTATGTACTGTGCTTCTAAGTTAACCATGAGATCCTAGTAACAAGGCTTGTTGATGCTACCTTTTAGTTTTGCCGAAGCGAAAAGGAAATGACGAAGGTAACATGACAAATAACCTTTGTGGAAAAAGGAACATGACCTTCGCATGTTGTTCTGCAGCTAATAAAAACTCCGGCACTTGTTCAATCTTTTGGGCTGAGGTGAGCAGACCTTCGTCTTTACAGTTTGTCTTTATTTTATTCTCCGGAGATAAACAAGCAGGAGCTTCGCTTCTTGCATTGCAATAGAGAAAGTTCATCTGAGATAAGCTTCGCATGACTAAAAATCTGCACGTGTTGAGCTTCACGCGCAGGCGAGTGGCGCTGGCGGTGTAAACTGATTGACCAGTCAAAGGTTTTCTCTCTCTAAAAATTCATGCAAAGTACTGGACAGAGCTAATTAGTTAAGGCACAAGAAAATTGAAATTATGCGAAGGTGACTCGTATGTGTGCGCTTGGGCTTCGCAATTAAGAGGTAGAATAGTTAAATGGAAACATCGAAGGTAGCATGACTGAATAGTATAATATTGTCTAGTAGAGAGAAACATGACCTTCGCATTTTATTTGTCTGGTGTAAACAAAAGCACACCCACAAAGAGAGTGTCCTTCGCTATTAGCATTTTGTCTTCGCTAATAACATTTGCTGAGAGGACCTTGATTTCCCAACCAGATAATTAGCCACTTTGCTTCCACAAGAGACCATGACGGAGAATATAATAGAATAATCCCAATGCTGGCCATGAAATGCCGAAGCTTCTACAAGTGACGATGCCTTGAGCCGAATTAAACGGAAAAACTCAATGTCTCTTCGTTGTTAAACGTGTCTCTTCGTCTTCGTTTATTCTGTTGCAGATCTCAAAGTCCGCAGAGCGGAGTGCGAAGGGCGGTCGCCACCCACGAACGTTGGGGCGAAGACCCAGAACGACGAACGCGAAGAGCGTTTGGCGAAGAGCTAGAATACCCGAAGTGGATGTACTTGGGCGCAGTAGCAGTGCAGCTTCGTTTGGAGAAAGTGCCATCGCAAAAACTTGGCTTGGCTTGTACACTCTTGGACTTCATTTATGTGTCAGTCTTCGCTAATAAGTTTGTTCGCGTGATCTTCGGCTTTTGTAAATGGATGGCCTATTTGAGGATGCCATGGAAGACTGCGGCTTCGCTGCAGTGTTAGAATTTCGGAGAGTTGATGTGCTTAGACGAGGTTGCAATGCTGCTTCACTTGGAGGAAGTGCCATCACAAAAATCTTCGCTTCGCTAGATGATAACTATTGTGCAGATTCTACTGGCTTGGACCTTCGCAAATTGAATTGCCTTGCTGGTCCTTGAGCCAAAAGTGTCCGCTTCGGACATATGTACTTCATGATTAGCGTTGGAAATCAACGAAGTGGCGGCCTTCGAGTGGCTCTTCTATTGTTTGAACAAGGGCTTTTGCTATTCACTTCGCTGATAGATAGCTTCCGTGAAGTTGAGTCTTGCAAATCAGCGAAGTGGCATATTCCTTGCTGATAAATGTGATCTAGCATGAGTGGAAGAAGGAACCAAAAGGGCTTCGCAGGTGATAACAGCAGTGCGCTAATCTTGTTTGGCGTTTCCGCTTCGTGAATATATGATGAAATCAACATTTTCTTTCCTGGAACGAAGCTCATAAGGAAAATGACGCAAATGTTAGATAACCAATGGTATGTATAAAGAAAGATGCTCTAATAGAAACAAAACAACTATCGGAGCCTTTTTTTTTTTGGGAAATGAAAATGACTTATCTTTCTTCGCAGATTGTAGCTGGCCTCTCTTGGAGAAAGTGACATACTGAACAACTTCGTTAATATTTGGAAGACGATACTTCGGCATAGTACAATAAAAAATGCGGAGTGCTTGAGCATGAGGCCAAGCCTGGCCGCTTTGGTTGGCTGGTATGCAAAAAGCGAAGGGTACTAGCGGACATGACCTTCGGGCTTCGGGGTATGTTTTTTCAATGGGGATTCACTTCGATATAACAATTGCCGCGCAGATTCCATTGCTTGGACATATGCGGCAGGTAGCAGGGGCATGACCTTCGATTATAAATTGCCATAGAAGGTGTTTTGTCTGGAGAGAGAGAGAGACCTTCGCTTATTTTAATCTCTTGCTTGACCAAAATACGAAGGCCTTGATCAAATGCGAAGGTGATGAAAGACCAAATGCGAAGGTGCCGAAATGCCGAAGGTAACAAGACCAAAACCGAAGTGCCTTGGTTTTCTCTGCCACTCCGCTGTCTTAAAAAAAAATTTTCGTGCCGAGCACGGTGGGCGCCATTGTTGGGGTTTTCACCTTCCGAACATAAGAAAGCGCGGAGTAGGCAAAGAGGACAAGGAGAAATAGCGAAGAGGATAAGAGAAATTGCGAAGAGAACAGAGAGCACGTGGGCCCAATGGCCAAAAGTCCCCTCCCCCAAGCCCTTGGGCTCTATTTATAGGGGAGGTGGGATGGCTCTTCTCATTTATTCCATTGGTGGGGACAAATATTACAGATAAGTCCTCAGACTTTACAGATAGGTCCCTAAATACTACAAATTGGCATCTTTGTACACAAAATGGGGAGTCCTAGCCTATGGTACATATGGCGATCCCCAACACCGCCGCCTCCCCGTCCGGCCCTCCCGCCAGCCCCTCCCGCGGCGACGTCCCACGCCGCCGAGCCCTCCCACACCGCCGCCTCCCCGTCCGGCCCTCCCGCCAGCACCTCCCGCGCCGCCGCAACCAGCTCGGCGCAGATCTGCCGCGGGGGAGGGCGCGCAGCGTCGGGGGCAAGGAGTGTTGGGGAAAGGCGAAGAGGTCCATGGAAAAACTCGTTGTCTCTTCGTCTTCGTTTGCTCCGTTGCAGGTTACGAAGTACACGGTGCGAAACGCGAAGAGGAATCTCTACCCGCGGGCGTTGAGGCGAAGACACAAAGCCGCGAACGCGAAGAGGTTATTCGGCGAAGAGCTTTCGACGAGGAATCCAACAGGTCTCTTCGAGCGGGGGCCAGGAGGGTCCCACCTCCGAATCAGTTAGGGTTAGCGTTCCAAAGAATGTTGTAACGTGACTGTTATGCCCTTTAGACAATTTTGTACATAGGGTTTGTTGTATGGACTAGTGTGATCAAGGGTACTTGTGTCAACAGTAACACATGTTGGGTAGGCTATAAATAGCCCCCTCAGGACTCCTGTGGAGGGGTCGATTCCTGTTGAGTGGTACCAAGGTACTGTAATGTGAATCTTCCTATGAATGTATTTCCCTTCGCATTAGTAGTCTTTCTTCTCCGCATTTACTTTCTTGTATCGGGTTTAGGTAGTGGTTAGTCTGGCGAAGCAATTTTGTGATTCTTGTTTGGTATTGTTCTGCGAGGATAATCCAACAACTGGCGCCCACCGTTGTGTTTTGGCCGAAGATCATCTCACTATGCCGCCCAAGAAGCTAAAGCCTGCTGCTGCTCCAAAAGCACCCAAGGGGGCTCCGTCGCCGGCTTCGCGGCAGCTTAGCGTCATTCCAGAGTCTTCGGTGTCAGCGACAGCAAATTTAGCTGGTCCCTCTGCGCCGAATGTCTCCAATCAGCAACTCCCTCTTGAGCATGCAAGAGATGCGGAGAGAACAGAAGAAGATACCAATAGCCAAGAAATTCTGGTCGAAGATGCTACTGAAGAATCTCTGGATGATGAAGACCCAGAAAGCTTTCAGCGTGCTAATCAGCATACTGCTATCAATCGTGCTGGGCACACTGCTTCTATTCCCGGTAATACCCAAGAACCCGCTACTGCTCAAGCAGTAGGATCTTCGCAAGAGCTGCGAGGCCGAGTAAATGCCCTTGAAGAAGCAGAACTTCGGGAATTATTGGCTCTTGAGCATGAACTGCGAAGACTAAAGGAAGCAAGACTAAAAGCAGCTGAACAAGATCAGGGCAGATCAAGAATTTTGCAACAAATTGCACAAGCTAAAGAGTCAGTCGCAGAGCTGCAGCGCGAAATACATGATCTCTGCGCTGATGATCAGCATCATTCGGGTCGTCAACAGCAGTTTACTCCTCGAGGCCCTTCGCTTATCTCTCTCAAGTTCGACAAGAACTCTCCACTGTCAGAGGGAATTCAGCTTACTCCGTGGCCGCAATCTTATAAGCCTATTCCTCTGCCAAAGTACAATGGTCGATCTGACCCAAGACAATTTCTCATGAGTTATGAAGCCGCCATATCTTCAGCAGGAGGCGATGATATCGTATTGGCGAAGACATTCGTTACCGCTGTTGAAGGGCAAGCCTTAGACTGGTATTTTACTCTCAAACCGTCTTCGGTATATTCATGGGAGAACCTCAGAGATAAATTGCTGCAAAATTTCCAAGGTTTCTTCCGTAAAACTGTAACCGCCCTTGATCTGAGGTCTTGTATTCAAGGAGACAAGGAGCCACTACAGGATTATTTCCGGAGATTTGTAGAGCTGAAATCTCAAGCATCTGGCGTCGAAGATAATGTGGCCATAGAGGCGGCACTCTTGGGCCTTCGCGCTGGACCATGTGCTACTCACTTCGCAATGAACTACCCTTCTACCATCCAAGAGCTTTATTCAGACTTGGAAAAATACTGCAGAGCAGATAATGATTGTAGGCGAAGAGTCGCAGCACAGAATGGTCAAAAACAGAACAAGCGAAGCCGGAGATGGTAACAAGCAAGATTGGAGTAACAATAGAAAACAAAACAAGCAAGAATCTCAACCTCAGTACATAAATCAAATAGACTCTCAAGAAAAGCCCGAAGAGCCTCAGCATTCTAGCGGAAATAGAGGCGGAAGGAATGGGCGAGGAAGAGGCAGAGGAAGAGGAAAGAATCAAGAGCCTAGAAAGCCATATTGTATATTTCATGGTCTCGACAAAGGGCACACTTCCAAGGAATGCCCGGAGACTAAAGAAACCTTTGATAGAATCAAAGCAAAAGAGCAGCCGCCAAACCCATTGAAGACGGTTAACCACACTTCAAATCAAATCCAATGGCCTAGCCAGCCAGTATATTCTCACTTTCAGCAACAATACTACCCTTCGCCCTTTCCAGTTCAAAACAACTACGGCATCCCTCCCAAGCAGGATGCACACCATCATCACCAAATACCTCCTTACCAACCCAGTCATGTAAACCACATACCAAAAATGCTACCTCCATCCCCACCTACTCCTAGCCATGCAGCTCGCGAAGAGCTACCTCCTCCACCACCTTTAATACCAAAGAGCGAGAACCAAACACAGAACAATTCAGGTGCCAACCCTTTCCCAGCATACGGAGTTATCTTACCGATCACTGGAGGCTCTTCGCTTGAGTTCGAAAACAAAAAGCAGCGCAGAGATCATTTCCGTGCTGTAAACACCATTTCCAATGTAGCACCTATCCGCAAAACCAAATGGTCTCATATACCAATAACCTTCACCGAAGAGGACCTATCCCATTGCGACCTAAGGTGTCACCCGCATAATGATGCAATGGTCATAGAAACTAATGTTTATGGCTGGATAATCACCAAAATACTGGTCGACAATGGGGCTTCTTCGGACATCCTGTTTGCAAGTACCTTCGATCAACTCAAGCTCGACAGAAATCTTCTAGAACCCTCCGAGACTCCGCTCTATGGTTTCGGAGGCAAAAGAATCATCCCGCTGGGAAAAATTACTCTGCCAGTTTCGTTCGGAGATATGTCAAACCCAAGAACCGAGCATATCACCTTTGATGTGGTAGAGATGAATTATCCATACAACGCCATCTTCGGCAGAGGAGTGGTCAACACTTTTGACATCATCCTTCGCAATTCTTTCCTAGTTATGAAGATGCCTGCACCAAAGGGTGTTATCACTATCTTCGGGAATCAACAAGAAGCCAGAAACATTGAAAAAGGCATTGCTCCAGGCCAGAAGAATGTCTATGTCCTCTCAGATAAACCAGACCAAGAACAGATTGCATCAACTTCCTACGACGAAGATCACGACAAAGATGAAAAGTCCATTCGCGAAGACTGTGAAACCAAGAGGGTATTGCTAGATCTAGCAGTGCAAGATCAATACATAACAATAGGCAGCAACTTGACGAAAAGCGAAGAAGAAGCACTTGTTAGTCTTCTTAGAAGTAACAAAGATGTTTTTGCTTGGTCTTCTCACGATCTTCAAGGAGTTAATAGAGACAAAATTGAACACAAGCTGAATATTGACAAGTCAATAAAGCCGAAGAAACAAAAGTTAAGAAAAATGAGCGAAGATCGAGTGGAAGCAGTCAAGGCCGAAGTCCAGCGTCTTTTAGACGCGAGGGTTATAAGAGAAGTGAAGTACCCCACTGTTGGCGGTCGTTAAAGCGTGTTTTGACCGCCACCCTACCGGTAAATAAAAGCATAACACCAAGATTTTGTGCATAGTAGATAGGAATAATGCTACTCCACAAGTTTTGGTGAATATTTAGATGCAGGAGGAAATCCATTGCAAATGGGAGCAAAAGCCTACCGGCCGGCCCCATCATAGGCCGGTCGGCTTATGTTGGATCTCAACATGGTCCAGCAGCCCCAGGCATCTCCCAATGACCTCAAACATCAAGGATCAAATGGCCAACAAATATTTCCCAGCCCGGAGTATCGACCACTGCGCAAGGCCCAACAAACAAGCCCATCAACCGCTCAAAAAGGCGTCAAATCACCGAGCAAGACCGTGGATCTTAATGGGCACATCATGAGAGGCCAGCCCATAAAAATTCGAGGCATTCCGAGAGAAAAGCCCGCCGGCCGGCCTAGGCCTAGGCCGGCCGGCCTACTCTTTTCTCCGAATCGGCCCGTCTTTTTCCAGTCGGTTCCAAAGGCGGTTGCAAGCTAACTTGACGCACCGACCAAGTAAGAAGACGTCGGCAAGTGAGGAATATCCACAAGATTCTCCTAAGATGAAGGGACCTTCTCCACTCTCCCAATGAAGCCTCACACTATAAATAGAGGACCTCCCCCTCACTTCCAACCTGCACCATCACACTTGAGAGGAGAAGACCCAATGTAGGGTCACGCTCTTCTCATGGAAGATCATTCCACTTGTGTAGTTTAGAGTAGGCTAGTTGGTCATGGGAGTTAGAGTAGAAGTGAGAGCTTCGCTCGGAGCTCCGGAGTTCTCTTCGGAGTTTGGGTAAAGTTCTCGTGTATCTTTTCTTTTATACTTTCTTTAATATAATTATTTTCTTATTTATTTATTTTATTTACTTAATTTAGTTTTCTTTTTAGTTTACATTTATTTATTTAAGTAATTGTTATAGAGAAATTCCTGTGTTGGTTCCACGTCTGTGTATGGTAGGTCTATCTGCATGGGTTGTTTGCACCGCAAATGCTTACACAATCCACATAGATTTATTATGCATGGTTGGTTTGCTCTCTTCTAGAGGAGTAAGCTATTTAGAATAGTTGCTTGTGTGGTTCAAGGAATTATTCTAGACGTGAGTTTGCCTCCGCCCTTACGGAGGATGGTAGCCGCGAGTACGTGTGACAGGCGTACCGGTCTCTGTAATCCACCACGTTCAAGGACGGCTCGAGTAGGGAGGTCAATAGCACGTAGTTCCCCAAGGTAGTTGAACCTAATTCTCGGGTTGCTGCCTTGGCATGCGTGTGCCCCGATATGCAGGAACGTATCTGTAATGAAAGCTTAAGTAAATAGTTGTAGACTATCAGAAAATACTAAATGCTAACCCCTAGGCTGATACCCTTCTTCTCGTTGTCCTCCCAGTTGACTAGTTCTATCTCTTTATCTACATTTGGAATCCTTGTGTGTGTTGGCTTGCCACCCATCATATCTTTCTCTACCCATGCTTTGGTCTAGTTTACAAGTTATAAATAATAGATGTTTCCTTGTTAATTCATGATATTCTTATCCCTGCTTCCCTGTGGAAATATAAATACGATACCCTTGGAATACTCCTGGGTGAAATGCTACAACGGTGTTCCGTGCGCTTGCGGAGTTGATATTTATCTCTGTGCGTAAGAAACGCCAACAAGCATTTCTGGCGCCGTTGCCGGGGAAGCAATGGTTTAAGATATCTTTGATTGACATTGATTATCTATTATGATTAATTAGATTAAGCATCTACCTGCATTTCGTTTGAGCATATCACCATCGCATTTGCATTGTTTTCTTTTCAATCCATCTGCATATTTAATTCCCCTCCATCCCACCCCGCTGCATTTTTTAAAAAAAAACGAGTGCCCAATCATAGGCCTCGGACTAAAAAAAAAAAAAAAGAGAACCCGAGTGCCCAATCATAGGCCAGGGATTTTGCAAGAAAGGTTGGATTTTTTATGACAGGAGAAAGGAAACATATGTGGCGGGTCCATGATATTCAATGCAGAAATCTAAAAGCTTAGCCTTGCATTCGATTGCAAAGGCTAAGCTTGGGGAGGAACCGCCAGGTAAGCATACGCAATTATTCCTTATTTTTCTTGTCATATATCCTCTCCTTTCATTAAAAAAATAATAAAAAATATAAAATAATAATAATAAAAAAAATAAATGAAATAAAAATGCTGCCTGAAACGTTCAGTGCTTTGTGAATGCAAAGATACTTTGACTTGCTCTCTGGTGAAAATAAGCTGCAAATCTTTTTGACCATACCCGTGCTCTCGTTCTTTTGATGATGTGGGCTGTGGTTAAATTGTTAGTCATAAATCAATCGCCTGCGTCTCTTTCTGTTGGTTGGGTGAAGATCACTTCTGTGCCTCTGTTCTCCATTGAGATTATGCCCGGTGGCCGTTCAACCAACAGAAAAACACATACCTCTATGATGCTTTCATGACAGAAGGAGAGTATAGCGTCCTCTGCTCTCCTCACATAGTTGATTGAATTAGACGTGGTGTCTAGGTTGATCAATGGAACTATAGAGATGTGTCGATTGTAGACGAATAGATTTGTACTAACCATTGCAGGAATCCTTGAGAGCAAACCAAGTACATCAGGCAACATGAAAGGCACATAATTCAAGAAGGAGATACCAACAAGGCGGACCCAGTGCTACCACATGAAAGATTTAATCGCTTAGCTTTGCACATAGTTGCAAGAGCTAAGCTTGGGGAGGGACCGCCAGGTGAGTACTTCTGTATACGATATTATACTCTTCTTGAATTGTGCCCTTTCCTAAAAAAAAAATTATAAAAAAAATATTAGGTTCTCGGCAAAGCCCAATAGGGGCTAGCCACCTGTATCACCCTCATTCTTTTTGCAGACACAAGAAGAATGGAGGAAGCGGCCTATTCAAGCTTAAGTCTTGCAAAGACTCAAGCTTGGGGAGGACCCCAGGTAAGTATTTCTAAACTTTCCTTGAATAAATAAACTCCCTGTTTCGAATGAATGCTAGAATCTTGGTGTTATGCTACGCATAAAGGAAATGATGATCGAGTTACAAATTAGCTTCCCATGTGTCGCATAGATGCAACCTCTACTCCTGACATATGTGTTATTTTTATTTGAGCATGATCACATCATGAGTCTTGCTTATTTCCGTGGGTTGCATTTGTTACACCAAGTCTGAGCATTGTGGATTGTGATATGGCATGATTAGGACTTGTTGCAATTTCTTAGTATGGTTTCATCCAGAGATGTTTTTCTTGAATTGCTGCAAGTACCTAAAACTCTTCTGTTTTGGCACACTTCTCTTAGTGTGAGGATTTATTTACCTACCAGAGCCATATCATAATATTCGAAACAGCCCCACTCATAGCCAATTGTTTATGTATTGAGTTTTGTTAAGGTTTGATGTGCTCTTGAAACTAAGCACTCCTAATTTTGGTCATAATTCCTTCGCGTGTGTTTTCAAAAATCTCTCTCCACCAAATAAAAGGGGAATGTTTGGATAAATCAACCAAACATTTTTCAGAGTTTGCAAAACTTTTGGTCCATCCAAAGCTCAAGAATATTTCAAAATGTTTCCTTTTGAACCATGCAAAATTTATGGCCCCTTGCACCATGGAGTAGTTAAAAAAAAAAACTCCATGGTTGCATGACAAAAGTCAATGGCCATATGGTTCTTATCATAAACATCTTGAGCAAAGTAAAGGACCAATGTTTTTCAAAACCCCCTTCCACAAGTGTGAGTCCATTTTCTCCCCCTCCATCACATCATTTCTTATGACCAAAATAAATGGAGTTGCTATGTTGATTGAGACTCATTCTTTAGCTTTACAATATATGCATGACATTTGTGCATTCCTTACCAAGCTCCACATACAAAGCCTCATTTGGTAGAAGGTAGGATGAGTGAAGCTTGTAGGAATAGACTCACTTTGGTAGGTAAGAGAAGTGCCTGCCAAAACGAAGGAGAATTTTTGCACCTTACCTTGCAGCACATAAAAACTCTGGATGCATACCTGCTAGAATTGATTGCTTGTCCAAAAGTGTCGTTCTAGTCTTCAATGCTGCATGACAAGGTGTATCATATAAGCCCCACGATTTTTTGCAACACTCATGAATATTTTGTGCTCTCGTAAACTTACCACTGTTTAGGGAGTATGTTGTTGCATCTTTATTATTCATGGGGCGCTTCTTTGTAACTCCTGATCCGTCGGTACTCTGAGTTGAGTTTGCTCGGGACGAGCAAAGTTTAAGCTTGGGGAGGTTGTTGGTGGTCGTTAAACCGTGTTTTGACCGCCACCCTACCGGTAAATAAAAGCATAACACCAAGATTTTGTGCATAGTAGATAGGAATAATGCTACTCCACAAGTTTTGGTGAATATTTGGATGCAGGAGGAAATCCATTGCAAATGGGAGCAAAAGCCTACCGGCCGGCCCCATCATAGGCCGGCCGGCTTATGTTGGATCTCAACATGGTCCAGCAGCCCCAGGCATCTCCCAATGACCTCAAACATCAAGGATCAAATGGCCAACAAATATTTCCCAGCCCGGAGTATCGACCACTGCGCAAGGCCTAACAAACAAGCCCATCAACCACTCAAAAAGGCGTCAAATCACCGAGCAAGACCGTGGATCTTAATGGGCACATCATGAGAGGCCAGCCCATAAAAATTCGAGGCATTCCGAGAGAAAAGCCCGCCGGCCGGCCTAGGCCTAGGCCGGCCGGCCTACTCTTTTCTCCGAATCGGCCCGTCTTTTTCCAGTCGGTTCCAGAGGCAGTTGCAAGCTAACTTGACGCACCGACCAAGTAAGAAGACGTCGGCAAGTGAGGAATATCCACAAGATTCTCCTAAGATGAAGGGACCTTCTCCACTCTCCCAAGGAAGCCTCACACTATAAATAGAGGACCTCCCCCTCACTTCCAACCTGCACCATCACACTTGAGAGCAGAAGACCCAATGTAGGGTCACGCTCTTCTCATGGAAGATCATTCCACTTGTGTAGTTTAGAGTAGGCTAGTTGGTCATGGGAGTTAGAGTAGAAGTGAGAGCTTCGCTCGGAGCTCCGGAGTTCTCTTCGGAGTTTGGGTAAAGTTCTCGTGTATCTTTTCTTTTATACTTTCTTTAATATAATTATTTTCTTATTTATTTATTTTATTTACTTAATTTAGTTTTCTTTTTAGTTTACATTTGTTTATTTAAGTAATTGTTATAGAGAAATTCCTGTGTTGGTTCCACGTCTGTGTATGGTAGGTCTATCTGCATGGGTTGTTTGCACCGCAAATGCTTACACAATCCACATAGATTTATTATGCATGGTTGGTTTGCTCTCTTCTAGAGGAGTAAGCTATTTAGAATAGTTGCTTGTGTGGTTCAAGGAATTATTCTAGACGTGAGTTTGCCTCCGCCCTTACGGAGGATGGTAGCCGCGAGTACGTGTGACAGGCGTACCGGTCTCTGTAATCCACCACGTTCAAGGACGGCTCGAGTAGGGAGGTCAATAGCACGTAGTTCCCCAAGGTAGTTGAACCTAATTCTCGGGTTGCTGCCTTGGCATGCGTGTGCCCCGATATGCAGGAACGTATCTGTAATGAAAGCTTAAGTAAATAGTTGTAGACTATCAGAAAATACTAAATGCTAACCCCTAGGCTGATACCCTTCTTCTCGTTGTCCTCCCAGTTGACTAGTTCTATCTCTTTATCTACATTTGGAATCCTTGTGTGTGTTGGCTTGCCACCCATCATATCTTTCTCTACCCATGCTTTGGTCTAGTTTACAAGTTATAAATAATAGATGTTTCCTTGTTAATTCATGATATTCTTATCCCTGCTTCCCTGTGGAAATATAAATACGATACCCTTGGAATACTCCTGGGTGAAATGCTACAACGGTGTTCCGTGCGCTTGCGGAGTTGATATTTATCTCTGTGCGTAAGAAACGCCAACACCCACATGGTTGGCCAACACAGTTCCTGTGAAGAAAAAGAATGGCAAATGGAGAATGTGTGTAGACTTCACTGACCTCAATAAGGCATGTCCTAAGGATGATTTCCCACTCCCAAGAATTGACACAATAGTGGATGCTGCAGCGGGAGCGGAGCTTCTTTCTTTGTTGGACTGTTTTTCCGGTTACCATCAAATCTGGATGAGAAAGTCGGATGAAGAAAAAACAAGCTTTATAACACCTTTCGGCACTTTCTGTTTTGTAAGAATGCCCGAAGGCCTCAAGAATGCAGGACCAACTTTCTGTAGAATGACAAAGGCAGTTCTCGAAGATCAGTTGGGTAAGAATGTTCTGGCTTATGTTGATGACATTGTTGTAAAGAGCAACAACCGCGAAGATCATGGTGCAGACTTAGCACAAACCTTCGCCAATCTCAGAAAAGCAAATGTAAAGCTCAATCCAGAAAAGTGTGTCTTCGGAATTGAAAAGGGAAAGGTGTTGGGATGCTTGGTATCAATCAAAGGGATCCAAGCTAACCCAGATAAAGTCGAAGCCTTGCTCAACATGAGAGAACCAACAAGTATTAAAGATGTTCAGAAGCTTACTGGCAGAATAGCAGCCCTCAATAGATTTATTTCAAGATCAGCGGAGAAAAGTCTCCCGTTCTTCCAAGTTCTTCGTAGCAACATCAAATTTGAATGGGGCGAAGAACAAACACGAGCGTTCGCGCAACTTAAGTCTTATCTGAGAGAAATGACGAGTTTTGCTTGCCCTCAGCCCAAGGAAGCACTGTTATTGTACGTGGCAGCTTCGCATTCGGCCGTCAGTGCCGCTTTAGTTCAAGAGCAATCTCATCAGTCGAAGACTGGAAAACAAGTGAAAGTACAAAAACCAGTATACTTCGTGTCCGAAGCTTTAAGTGGTTCAAAAGTCTTTTACTCAGAGCTTGAAAAGATAGCATATGCAGTAATCATGGCAGCCAGAAAGCTAAGGCATTACTTCGAGGCTCATACCATCAGAGTCCTAACAAATCAACCACTCTTCGATATGTTCAGAAATCGAGAAGCATCTGGTAGAATCTCTAAGTGGGCTCTGGAGTTGTCAGAACATGTTATTGACTTCGAGAAGCGAAGTGCTGTAAATTCTCAAGTCTTGGCTGATTTCATAGCAGATTGGACAGAACCATCTTCTTACACCGAAGGGCTGGTCTTCGAGAAACCTTGGGAAATCTTTTGCGATGGGGCTTGGTGCCATCTTGGTGCCGGGGCTTCGGCAATATTAGTATCCCCTTCGGGTATCAAGCTTAGATATGCTGCAAGGTTAGAATTCAGCAAAGAAACTGATAGATGCACCAATAACATTGCAGAGTATGAAGCGTTCTTATTGTCTCTTCGGAAATTGAAGTCACTAGGTGTCCTTACCTTCGTCATAAAAACTGATTCTAAAGTCCTGCAAGGTCATGTCGACAAGTCTTATGTGGCCAGGGATGCGGAACTGATCAAATACCTCGAATTGGTGCGAAGTATGGAGAAGCACTTTCGTGGATCCTCTTGCATCCATTTAGACCGAAGTGAAAATGCAGAAGCAGATGCACTGGCCAAGGCAGCAGCGAGAAAAGAATCTCTGCCCCCAGATGTGTTCTTTGAAACTCTATCCAGTCCTTCGATCAAAACAATAGAGAAAGAAGTTTGTCTCATCAATGCAATATACAGCGAAGACTGGAGATCACCAATCATGGCATATCTCCGCAATTATTATGAGCCCGAAAATGAGGCCGAAGACAAAAGAATGAAAGCCAGAGCAAGAAACTACACAATCATCGGCGATCAATTGTATCGAAGAGGAATTTACAGCCCTCTCCTCAAATGCATCAGTAGGGATCAAGGAAAAATCATTCTGAGGGAAATACATGAGGGGATTTGTGGCTCTCATCGAGGAGTAACATCTATTGCCGCAAAGGCTCTTCGCCAAGGTTTTTTCTGGCCCACAGCAACCATTGATGCCCAAGAAATAGTAAAGAAGTGCGAAGCGTGCCAAAAGTGTTCGCACAAAGAACGAAGTCCAGCGCAACTTTCTAAGCTGATTCAACCATCTTGGCCCTTGCAGCGATGGGGGATCGATTTGGTAGGCCCATTACCCACCGCCCAAGGAAATTATACTCACGCGGTGGTAGCCCTTGATTACTTCACCAAATGGATAGAGGCTAAGCCAATAGTGAGCATCTCCGCTGCAACCATCAAAAAATTTTTCTGGCAGAACATCATCTGCAGGTTCGGAGTGCCCATGGAAATAACTGTTGATAATGGCAAACAGTTTGAGAATTTTGATTTCAAGGAATATTGCTATAGCCTAGGGGTCAAAACGCACTTCGCTTCAGTGTACCACCCTCAAACAAATGGGGCTGTTGAAAATGCAAACAAGCAGATTTTCGAAGGCATCAAGAAGTGCCTGCTCGATCAAAAGAAAGGCAAATGGGCAGATGAACTGCCGAAGATAGTGTGGGCGCATAACACCACAACCTCAAGAGCCACAAAATTTACTCCGTTCAAGTTGCTCTTCGGCGAAGAAGCTATGACTCCAGAAGAGGTCAAGCACCACAGCTCCAGGGTCGAAGCCGGTAACCCAAATCTTGAAGACCAGGTCATCACTAAGGACATGGTCGAGATTTCCAGGCTCGAAGCAGCCCGCAACTTGGAAAAATATCAAGAGGAAACAAGAAAATGGAGGGACCAAAAGGTAGTCCACAGGCATTTCGCAATTGGTGACCTCGTGTTACTTCGAAGTCCAAGAACCGAGAGCCTCGGTAAACTTGAGCCCAAGTGGCAAGGGCCATATATCGTGGTTAAAACTAACAATCCAGGTTCATATCGACTGGCAGACAGCGAAGGCAACGGCCTCCCTCATTCCTGGAATGTTGATAACCTCAAGAAGTACTTCGCTTAAAAGTGTGTAAGGGTCTTCGCAAAAATATAAGCGACCACCCATTTTCCAGCTTTCAGTAGTTAAATTTTATCTCTCTCTTCATTTTTAGAGATCTCGAGGCTCATACTCTTTTCCTCACAGGGGAACCCCATCTTGGGGGTGAGGTTTTTAACGAGGTGAGACCTTCATGTAACCCTTTGCAATCATAATGCAAGTATTTCCCTAGAAAATCGCGAAGAGTCTTATGTCGATGCAAACTAACATAATAAGTTTTCAGCATCAACGATTGTATAAACAAAGCATGTAAACCTTCGATCTTCGCAATTCAAGCGCAGATCTTCGGCTTATCAAACGTAACAAGAGGTGCGAAGCCAGATCGGCGAAATGCCTAGCCCAAGCGGCAAAATTCTTACATTACGAGTAAGAAACGAAACCTTTGCGGGTAAAAACACCCCATGTGCGCGAAAAGCAGCACCAACCGCCTAAGGGCAAAGATGCAGTGACAAGGCAAATATACAGGGAACCTATCGCGTAGAGAGACTATCAGATATTCTCTCCGACCGTTCATCGTGCGCAAGCAGGAAAAGCGCACGAAAAAGAATAAGTCAGCACAATCTCTACTCGAGTACACTGCGAATAACTAAAGCCGATGAGTGCATCGTCCACAATGCAATAATAGAGCGCACACGACCTAACTCTATTTCCTCTTATAAATAGGGCAATCTCACAGCGTCTCTTAAGGCACCACAAAGCCGACATGGAACCTTCAAAGACTCCAGCGCAGAGACGCATGGAGAAGTACCTAGAATCAATGGAAAACCACAGGCTGAGCCAGCAATCACAAGGTTCCTCCAGCAATAGCCAAGCACCTACACCGCCGCAAGCCGATCAACCACCAAACCTCAACCGGGACTTCGCTCTTGTGCAATATCAGCAACCAGAACCACTCCAAGTCATCCCACAAGAAACCCTAGCTCTCCCAGAGTTCATCGATCTGGAGGACCCGTTTACCAGGTACTTGCCAAATAATAATGCAGCGCTAAGGGTGAGAAACGGCGGAGTGGCGAGCCGTACAAGGAGTCGCTCTCGCGGCAGGCAGTAAATGTTCTTCGCCCACTCCCGTAGAGAGCTTGTTCCTCGCACCAAAGCGTAAACACCGCTCCTATAGCGAGCATGTTCTTCGAGTCGTTTTGTATCAAAAACACACTGTACTCGCACTAATAAATAAACTGCCTGTGCTTTCGCTATCGCGTGCATTCTTCGTCCCAGTAAGGGGAGTTTTTCCGAAGTGGAAAACATCTTCGCGTCAATCTCGCACCTCGCCCCTCGATTGCCAGGGGGAGGGGAGTTTTTCCGAAGTGGAAAACATCTTTCGCGTCAATCTCGCACCTCGCCCCTCGATTGCCAGGGGGGAGGGGAGTTTTTCCGAAGTGGAAAACATCTTCGCGTCAATCTCGCACCTCGCCCCTCGATTGCCAGGGGGGAGGGGAGTTTTTCCGAAGTGGAAAACATCTTCGCGTCAATCTCGCACCTCGCCCCTCGATTGCCAGGGGGAGGGGAGTTTTTCCGAAGTGGAAAACATCTTCGCGTCAATCTCGCACCTCGCCCCTCGATTGCCAGGGGGGAGGGGAGTTTTTCCGAAGTGGAAAACATCTTCGCGTCAATCTCGCACCTCACCCCTCGATTGCCAGGGGGGAGGGGAGTTTTTCTGAAGTGGAAAACATCTTCGCGTCAATCTCGCACCTCGCCTCTCGATTGCCAGGGGGGAGGGGAGTTTTTCCGAAGTGGAAACCATCTTCGCATCTTCGAAGAAGAAACTACCAAGTACCAAACTTTGCATAAATAAAACTTAAGAAAATGCTCTGGTAGCAAAACAAATTTCTTCGTGCCCCAAAGGTTAGTCAAAGGCATGAGTTCAAAGCTCCATGTACACGTTATCGTAGCGACGGTCCTTACAAGGAACGTCAAAAACCCAAGGAAACGAAGACACTGGCTCGTCATCCACAATTTCGTCCTTCGGAATTAGAAGAAATTGCCGCTCTTTGCAGGCCTTGCGGGTCTTGAAAACACGGGCAATCTCCGCGCGACATTCAAAGTATTCTTTCAGGGCGTACGTCCAAAAACGACTTAGCGAAGTTTCACCAAATCTTCGGCGAAAAGCCACGAAGCTACCACGAGTAGCACAAAAGTTGCCATTGCGATAACAAAGAGGTTCAAAAGCAGGCTCCTCGCCGGAGACCTGCACATAGTACATTACATCAAGACCCCAAATTTGATACAAGCCGCAACATTCCCGGCCAAATATAAAACATCTCTAGACCTCGCCGCTACGCCTGGCCTCTTCGCCGTTGTTCCCCTCGGAAGGCGTGCTAGCTTTCGCCTTCTTCGGAGCAGCGGCATCTTCGCTAGCAGAAGCCGCGCGCTTGTTCGGAACATGGCTTGGCGGAGCTTGTTCTTTGACCGCTTGAGGACCTCCAGCAGCCTTCATTTCAAAACAAAATGGTCATTGCAAGGAAAGAAGTAAAAATAGAAAAGAACTAGAAAACGCAAAATCGTTACCGCAGCCAGGTCCTCGCTAGCCTTCTGGCGCGAAGCCTCGGCGCCAACTGGACCCCAGTAGTACTTGAGGAAGCGTTTGACAACGACCCGCACTTTGTCGTTGCTGGTCGAAGCGTTGGCGGCCGCGAAATCAGCAGGTTTGAACCCGGATTTTCCCAGCTCGATAAAATGAGCACACTTCCTCTTGTCCAGGAGATCCAGCAGCGCGAAGAGACCGGTTCGGAGGGCTTGATCCCCAGAGTTGCGAAAAGCTCCTGGGAGCAGCTTCATCTCCTGGTCCAGCCACGCGAAGAAGAGCGATGGCGATATGCGATTGGTGGTCGGCAGCGGAAAGGTTTTACCACCAACTTGGGACAGCGCCTCAGACAGCTGGCGGAAGGCGTTGACAGCGCCCTCATCAAACATCTTCGCGAAGTCCTCAAGCTGCTGAGTTACATCAGCGTTTTTCTCCTCCGCGGCTTTAAGCTCTTCTGCATGCTTGAGCTCGACCTTTTCCAGAGATGCTTTCATCTCACTTAACTCTTTCTCCTTAGCGGCCAAGTTATTCTTGGCCTGCTCAAGCTCTGCACGGGTCTTCTCCCAGAGAGCCTTCTCTCGGCGAAGACCCTCAAGTTCAGCGGACGTGTCTCCGCTGACGCCGCCGGTAGTAACTTTGGTGCGAAGCGCCTTGGAGGTGGCGTACACCTGCATAGCATACGCATCGAAAAACATCATGGCAAGGAAACATAAAAAAGTAAAAACTTAAGGATACAGTAACAAGAAGCCTACCACTGAAACTTGGCGTTCCAGTGTGTCAACAAGCTCAGCCGCAGGCGCTTCGCTGAGGACACGCCCTAAACCTGCGAAGACAAACAGAAACAAAGTCTAAATATCTCCGCACGAGCCAGAATAAGCAGTTATATGAAATGAAAATAATAGACCCATAAGAGACCTTCGGAGTTAAACTCAACGTCTCCGCACATCATCCCAAATATCAAACGACTGATCTCGTCACCAGGAGCGTTAGATGATATAGCGTCGCTAGAGCTGCAACTGCTAGAGTCATCAGAACTGCTACTCGTGTCTTCGCTAGACCCGCTGCTAGAGGATGTGGCATCATCTCTCATTTCTTGCAGAACGTGGTTAAGCCCAGCATCGTCGACAGTAAAGGCGTCGACGTCACGGTTACTCTCCGCAGAGGCTCCCCTTGTATTCCCCACAGATTCATCGCTTATGAGCTCGTCGGAGTCATCCAAGTCAATAACCGGGGCCATCGAGGGAGCGACAAAAATCTTAACCCCGGTGTCCAAGCCTTGATCGGCGCTATCCGACAAAACCTCGTTGGAGCCGGTAAGGTCGCAAACCGAAGGGATCATCGGAGGCGCCGTACAAAACCCTTCGCCAGGCTCAGTGACACCAATTGGAACTGCAGTCTCTTCGCACTGGACTGTAGGAAAGCTGGTCGAGCCCTCCAAAGCATCCGAAATCCGAAGGGAACTCCCTTTTCTACCAGCGGCCCTTTTCCTTTTCCGCCTCTCCGCTTGTATAGTCACCATTTTCTCGACAGCAGACGAAGAGACCTTACGAACGGTCCTTCGCGCAGGAGCCTTTTTGGTTCTCTCTTCTTCTTCGTATTCTGGAGGCTCAATTGCATTCCTCCATCCCTCAAGTTCAACAAAGCAAGTTGTCCTAAAAACCTTCTCACCCGGCTTCTTACGAACCCGCCTAATCGGACCAACCTTACGCCCATAGTACCTGACTTTTAAAAAGTCGAAGATCCGATTGATGCGGTCCTTAACCAAAAGTTTCCTATCGCACAAATCAGCCTCCTCTTCGGTGTAAGGACCGCAAAGTATCTCCGCGGTCTCTTCCACAACCTTAACGAATTGTGCATCAGACAAGTCATCAGGCTTCTTCACTACGTCTTCAGCGAAGAGCGGATTTTCAATTTCAATTTTACCCACTTTCTTCGTTTTGTGCCTCCTGGGGTGCCATCCACTGCGAAGAGGCCATATGCGGGCAGCGATAAATTCCTCAACGACACTCCGCGAACTCAACACCCGGCACACACTTTTGAAAGCAATGCAGGCTTTCTGAAACCCTTCGCTGTCCTCGTAACCGGGAGAAAATACCGGGTCGGCATTACGTATGGTGCTCCCTAGCCGGTAAAAAGTTTCTCCTTCATCATCTTTCGCTGAAGGAACTGGCACGTAGAACCAGTATCTCTTCCAGTCCTCAGGCCATTTGTTCCGATTAGCAGTCGCAAGACTAACCGTCTTGATCTTCGACTTCTTTGAGAATTCACGGGGTTTGAACGAGCATATCCCATACTGAGAGTGGAACACATCGTCATCGAAGTAAACCTTCTTGTTTTGCAAATGCAAGCGGAAAAACCGGCAAAACGCGTCAGGGTGAAGCCGACCTTTGTGAGTACGCACTGCCCATATGAACTTCGCCAGTTGCACGAAGGCGTTAGGCGTCAGCTGGTGCATCTCCACGTTGTACCGGAATAGTATAGCTCCGAGAAAGTTCCACGTCGGCTGACGGAACCCTGCCTCATAAAAATCTCGAAACACAACTGCCTCGTTCGGCTCCGGAGTTGGAATCTCTTCGCCTTTAGGCGCGCGCGCAGTCCCTGCTTCAAAGTAACCAAGCTTCGCGTACTGCTCAAGCACGCGTTCCGTAACAAGTGATCGTCCAAGGCGCAGAGTCTTCGGCAACTGCAGAGGTTTCCTAAGCACAGCTCCTCCTCTCAACCGAGTCTTTTCCCTATCAGATAACTCCGCGGAGTCAAGGGCAGTGGAACAACCCTCTTGGGCTGTGTGGCTCTTCGCTCCGAGCTCAGCCGCAGAATCTAAATAAGCAGTAAAATCAGCATTTTCCCCAAAATAGTTACCTCCGACGGTAGGCGGAGTGGCACTGGGAGCAATGTCGGCGGTAGCCATACCAGCCGCGGCGCCTTTCTCTGCATCACCCTCCACGGTGGGGTCGAGCGGAGCCACTTCACGCTCATCATGGGGAGGAGAATCTGGTATCCTCTCCGAGCTATCACTTAAGTGAGACCGTGACTCCGCCGCTGGCGAACCTGATGGAGTTTTCATCGAGGCATCTTCGCTCGCCATATCGTCAATGAGGCGCGCAGTTTGCCTGATCCTAGACATGACAAGCTAATAAACCATCAAGCAGCGAAGAGCAATCCCCCTTGCGAGAGGCAACGAAAACAAAATTACAGCGAAGAACTAAAAACTGACATAAAAAACTTACCAAAGGTCGAATCCCGAAGAGAACGAGCGTCGATTAAGCAGCCCAAAAGCTACCAAAAGGCGAAGAGATTTCAAATCTTCAGCCGGAAGACGTGAAATGAGCTTGACCCACCCCCGGTCCTTTTATAGGGGGGTGAAAACCGGTGCATTTACTGCGCGTGGAAAACCGTGCCCAGCGCTAAAAACAAAAATAACAGACATAACGGCCGGCGAAGACTCTTCGCTTATCTCACCTGTGCAACCCTAACGGCTCAACTTCGAGAGGGGAGTTTTTCCGGACTTGCCTCTCCGCATCCTTCGACTGTTGTCGGGGTCGAGGGTTCGGCTCATCGAAGTTGAACCTCGCCCACGAGGGGCTTGTGTTGGGGAAAGGCGAAGAGGTCCATGGAAAAACTCGTTGTCTCTTCGTCTTCGTTTGCTCCGTTGCAGGTTACGAAGTACGCGGTGCGAAACGCGAAGAGGAATCTCTACCCGCGGGCGTTGAGGCGAAGACACAAAGCCGCGAACGCGAAGAGGTTATTCGGCGAAGAGCTTTCGACGAGGAATCCAACAGGTCTCTTCGAGCGGGGGCCAGGAGGGTCCCACCTCCGAATCAGTTAGGGTTAGCGTTCCAAAGAATGTTGTAACGTGACTGTTATGCCCTTTAGACAATTTTGTACATAGGGTTTGTTGTATGGACTAGTGTGATCAAGGGTATTTGTGTCAACAGTAACACATGTTGGGTAGGCTATAAATAGCCCCCTCAGGACTCCTGTGGAGGGGTCGATTCCTGTTGAGTGGTACCAAGGTACTGTAATGTGAATCTTCCTGTGAATGTATTTCCCTTCGCATTAGTAGTCTTTCTTCTCCGCATTTACTTTCTTGTATCGGGTTTAGGTAGTGGTTAGTCTGGCGAAGCAGTTTTGTGTGTTTGGTATTGTTCTGCGAGGATAATCCAACAAGGAGGGCGCGCTGCCGCGGGGGAGGAGGAGGAGGACGGGGAGGACGACGAGCTCGGGCGGCGTGGCGGCTGGGTAGCGTGGCGACGCGACCCAGTGCTGGGTGGCCGGGGGTGCGGAGTGGAAACTGGGTACACCTTCTGGGTCTTCCGTTGGAGGGTGTTTTTCTATGTTTTAAGACCTATTTTGAGTCTAACTGAGGATTTGAGTGATCCGTTGGAGATAGCCTTAGAGCAACTCCAACTGAGTAGGTACCCAAAACTGGTTTTGAATAGTCTGGGCCCTGATGACAAGGAAAAAAGTTGAGGTGAAGACCCGCTGCAAAGACCGATTGGCGCATTCCCCTTGTGGATATCCAACCACAGAATTTATATTTTCGGATATCCACACGGGGAATGCTTGCGGCTCGGCTCGGGTGCCCTCAGCAGAACCGAATTGGCTCAGCTTGTATGCGTTCTACTTTCGACGGCGTCGGTGACCCGGCAACTCTGACAACACAGCCGCCGTGCACGTACTCACTGCCGCTGGGGATCGTGAGGCCAAATGCGAGTAATAGAGTTTGCCTAATTCTTGGATCATCATGTGTTTTTCGTTAGTGTTGTTTGATACTGCATGACATGTGCATATGGTTTTTCTCAAACCATGGTGGATGATAAAGTTGGGCAAATTTGATCGTTCCGTTTCAACTATTTTGATGGCTTACAATAATATTTTGAACCTCTGATTTTGGCACGTCTCTCATTTCATCATAGTAGAAATAATTTTGATTAATAGCAAAAACCAGGCTAAGAAGGCATACAAGTACAAGAAAGGGAGCACTGCAGCCAAAGTGATTTCATCATAGTGGAGATAATTTTCATTTACAAATGTGGAACCTAGACACCAATGTCAGGCTTAGAAGGCCTCTAACACAAGAACGAAAGTACTGCAGCCATACTGACAACTAAAATTGCAATATCTTCCTTGGTTTTCAGCATCATCCTCTGTATGATTTCTCGCTAATTTGGCCTTGTGTTGCCAACGAGTTCCGTGAACCAGGATGTGGTGAAAAAGCCTCTCCAATGATCACATTTAGTGCATATTGTCTTGCACCAATTCGAGCCCCATCTCCACAACCATTGCCTTCATTCCCTACTTTATTTAATAATTAGAAGATTGCATTAATCCCAACCTTGGCCTTCTAAGAAGCTACAACCACACTGGTCTTGACTTCCCAGAAAGTTACAACCAAATACAATCACCGGCATAAGTCTGCCCAAATCAGTAGTACACATCCGCACACTGCTACACAAACATGACTAAAAACAAAAGAAAGAGGAACTCCGCCCGACAAGCTTTATTACCCTCCAACGCGACTCTTGAGTAAGGTCTTCTTCGCAAGAGACATCCACTAATGATAGGATAATTGGCTCTTAAGCAATTGCCAATCCGAAGACATCTGTTGATTAAGGCAAGGACCACCCAAACCATAACCACCGAAGAGTTAGATCACTAGCTGTGGAAAGCGGTCAATTGGACACCAATGATGATCTTCAAGGCAAGCAACAATCATCGGTTCAAGCCGGCATATGGATGAAACTCCAAAACAACGCCTCCATAGTGGGCACGACATTGATTATGCCGCCGTCGTTCGTCCCATAGGTGGACTAGGTTTTCAACTGGAGTTCAATGATCCAATGAGAAATGAGCTCCAGAATAACGCATTCAAGAAGGATAATGGTGCCAGAGGCATCACCGTCGTCGGCAATGGCAGATGCAAGCGTAACTTTCGCCTGGTTCCCATTCTCATATTAGACAACTAATTAACCACCACCGGTACCGCGACCGCGCCCAGCAACCAACGCATCCGCATCGCCGCAGCCCGCAGCCACCGACACCAGCTGCCACCGTCGCGCTGCCGCACAAGGCAATCGCCACCGCGGCTTGAGACGACCAAATCCGTGCAACAGCCACCGTCATTGCGCCCTCACGAGCACAGCCAGATCCACGCCCAACCCCCACCGAGGCAAGGCGACGGATCGACGAGAGCGGCAACCGACGCAGGACAACATCACGGACGAGAATCGCCGCCATCAAGCCATCACCGGATGTCCACCAGGACGAGGAAAAGGAAGGTGAAACGAGGATCCATAGCCCCGCCGTTGCCATCAGTCTGTCAGGTCGATTTCCCACCTTCCTACGATCTCTTTGGATTCCCGCCGTTGCAGAAATTTCACCTACAAAATCTAGCCAGCCGCAATTCCCACCTCCCTGATTTCCTCTCATCTTTATTGCCTTCCGTTTTTCGGCTTTTTTCTTGCGCCGGAACTTGCTACGATCGATTTTCTTACGCTGATTGATTTCCTTTCCTTCCATCGTGCGATCGATTTCCTTCCTTGCGTCACGCTGATTGATTTTCTTTCCATATGCGGCGGCAGCTGCTGCAACGGACGACGACGACCAGGAGGAGGCGGGGATAAAAATCAAACGCGCCGCCGCAGGCCCAATTCAAAGGCGCGCGACCAGGCTGTCCGTTCGGACGTCTCCTCCTTCCGTTCCTCTTCTCGGATCAGGATCCTCTGCCTTCGCCGCTTTGAAGTCACGGTGTGCAGTCAGGCTTATCCACCGTCTATTATACCCAACGGCCAGTGTCCCGCCACTATCTTCGTTCTCCTCGCAGCAGGCTATCTTCATCCTCGTCGTAGTTGCAGCAAATCGAACATCTTTGGCAGTCGCATGCCCTCACGGCTCCTTGTCTCAGCCAAAGCTGCTTGCTTATGCCTACATCAGAGCATCTCCAAGATAACACTGGAAAATTGCCCTCAGAAACTTGTTTTTAGGAACAACCAAAAAATTATAAGGTGCAATTTTTCTTCCCTCCTCCAACAGTTCCCCTTTAAAAGTGGCTCACAACACTTTTGATTAACAGTTCCCCTTTAAAAGTGGCTCACAACACTTTTGATTAGACCACATCAGCATTTAGGGCCACAAAAACATTAATTCTATTGTAAAAAGAAGGATAGGCCCTAATTCCTTCTCTATTTGTAGCTACAAATGAGGGAAGTTTAGAGGCTATGAAAAGATTAGGGTGGGTTCTGGGGCGATATGAATTTTTAGGTGAAACCCAATATTTTGATTTAAAGAATATTTATGGAACTCTGTTGGAGACGCTCTTAGCTCGCCCAAATCAAGAACACCAGGAAAGGAAACTCTTAAATCAAGAAATTTAAGTTAGGAATCTGGAGAACTAATCAAGAACCAGTCAAAATAGGAGCAAAACTCGACTCTAAAAGTGTGTCGAATCAAGATTTATGTGCTGCATCGTGGTGGGACAAGAGAAGGCATAGGATGATAGGAAGGGGAATCCAAGTCTGCTGACGAGATTAGGAGGCAACAAATTTGCAAGATGCGACGGGCATCAGGCGAACAACACGCACGCACGCTTGAGTTGTTATTTCTCAGAGAGAATGTGTTGCGATTGTTCCCTGGCTCCGGCGTCCGAGATGCGGCCATATTTTTCATCGACGAAAGACAATCTTGCTAGGAGGAAATGGCATGGTAGTTTGAAATGTTGTTTCTGCAACCTAAGTGAAAGTATTCAACATTTATTCTTTGATTGTCCTCTAGCAAAATTTATTTGGCGCATTATTTATGTTTCTTTCAATATTGCTCCTCCAAATAGCTTTCAGCATATGTTTTCTGATTGGTTGGGGGGGACAGACGATAAAATAAAGAAACTAATATGGAGTGGAACATGTGCCATTTGTTGGGCGATATGGCTGTGTCGAAATGATGTTGTTTTTGACAAAAAACCTATACCTTCATACATGCAGGTCATATTCAGAGGGACATATTGGACTCGGTTCTGGTCCCTGTTACAGAAGGAGGAGAACCGTCCAACGTTGAAGATGGCGTGTAGTGTTATTGAAACTGCGGCCATGGAGATCTTCGCGAATAATGGGTGGCGGTTCACCAATAGACTTTCGTTATAAACTTTTATTCCCTTTGTGGTGTGTGATCGATGGATCAAAATTTTGTTTTCCTAATACCTTGGTTACTTGGTTTGTGTGGAACTTTGTAATAAGAAACAGCTACATGTATCATTCGATACCGAGGCTGGGATATTAATCAATATATTCCCTTTTCTAAAAAAATATTTTTCATCGACGAAGTGGGGATGAAGTGCGAGGAAGAGATACTATAGAAAGAGGCCGTTGGATTAAACGGACGGCAGATATCCTGACTGCACGCCCATGACTTCAAAGGGGCGAAGGCAGGGGGAGGCAGGGAGAGAGAGGGGAGAGGGGAGCAGCGCTGCCGTGTGTTGCTGAGCCGGTCGGCGGCGGATCGGGATCCAGGATCCTCGGCAGTCACCACTACGTGCAGTCACCACTCCGTGCAGTCACGCGGTCTACCGTCAGATCCCCCCGAACCAATCCTACGGCCAGCGGAACGGCTCCATTCGAACAACGCCTGCTCCTTTCTTCTTCACCAACGAAGCTGCAGCCGCTCGAAAGAGATGATCGTCAGCAGAGAGTCCCGGCTGGATGTGGTGCTAGGGACCATCAAAATGGATTCGTTGGGAGACATAGAAGACATACAACGTGATCAATTTTGCTCCAACTCACGGATAATGTCGCAAATTTCGCGATTTTGGGGCTAACGTTTGGGAAAAGAAAAAACGAACTTGAGAAAGAATCAGTTGGTCAGTAAAAAAATCCTCCAGAACCAAATCCGCCGGACCTTGTCTGACGGCTTGACGGTGCCGCAGGGTGAGCTCCTTGTCGAAACTGGCCTTGGACGTCTCCAGCGAGGCAGAACAGGGTCGCGGAGACCGCGGGAGCGCAGAACAATGGCAGTGGTGGCCGCGGGAGCGCAGAACAGTCACGGGAGCGCGGAGGCCGTGGTGGCGCAGGCAGGCCAGCACAGCGGATGTCACCGGAGCCATGGTCCTTGTGGTCGGGATCCGCAAGATGTGTAATGGTCCTTGTGCTTCCGGCGGTGAGCCATGCCCGAGTGCTTGCTGCAGAGATTGGATGCGTTCGCTTTAGTCATTGCGAGCCGTAGGATGTTTTGGACTGGATCCAACGGCGGAGGACCTGACTGCACGGAGTGACTGCACACGTTGTGACTGCCGAGGATCCGAAATCCGTCGGCGGCGGGGCCCGGTCGCTGGAGCGAGGGGGATGGCGCGGTTCATCCTGAGCCTGATGGAGCTCGGGGTCAGCGCGGCGGTGCACATGCTCTTTCTTCGGCTTTTACGTCTTCAGCTCCGCCGTGGCCGCCGACATCTCGCAGGCGGCCGCGACATCGAGGTCGCTGCTCCTGCGGCACTCGCCCCCGGCCCCAACGCCTGAGGGGATCGTCGACGTCACCGCCGCCGGGGAGTGCGACGAGCGGAGGGGCTCCACACCCGTCGTGCTCGATGGCTCGCCGCCGCCCATCGTTCTTCTCGTCCCCATCATCTTCAGCTTCGGCAACGGGTGAGTGTCTCTCGTCTTTTTCCCTCGGTTGGGTGGGCGGGTGTTCGGTGAAATGCCACGGCGGCAGCGCGCTGACGTGTTTCTCCTCTTCCCGTGGCTTGCTTTCTGCGCGCAGAGGCTCGGCGGGATGTCCTACTTCGCCGGCGCCGAGAAGAAGGACGACCGCGTGCTCGTGCCGGACTTGGGGTCGCTCACCGGCCCGCATCCATGACAGGTGGGTGGATTAGAAAAAAAGTACTAGCATACCTTGCTTTCTCTAATCATTATAGATATTTCCATTTGGTAGCTGTTTTAGCTTCTTTAATCACTTTAAAATTATGTTTATTATGATTTGGTATCTCTCGGAACCCATGACGAAGAATGGTTCTACTGTACTACTTGTATTCGCTGGAAATTTGATTGTTCTTGGCTGCGCTGCAGGGCGCGCGAGCTGTTCTACTACCTAAAGGGCAGGCAGGTGGATTACGGTAAGGAGCACAGCAAGGCTTGCGGCCACGCGCGGTTCAGGAGAATCTATGACACAGGTACATCCTCTGGGAGAATTGCCGTGACCATTCAGAATTTCTTATTCTTAATTTCAAATTTCTTAAAATTAAGGTTCTATTCGGCTGCAGGCCACTACCCTGTGTGAGATGAGCAAAACCCGGTTCACTTTGTTGGGCACTCGGCGGGCGCGCAGGTTGTGAGGGTTCTGCATCAGATGCTTGCCGACAAGGTACACACACGGGGGATTTTCCATTTTTATTCAAAAGGGATTGCTGTTCGTTACTGGGTGGTAGAATGTGCTCATGCTTATCATATGCTTCCAGAGGGATGGTTCTTGTGATCAGGAGTACCGGCACAAGTTACCCATTTTGGGACCACTTTTATTTCAGTTTTGGATAGGGCCTCTGTCAAAGCACTCTTGTAGGGATGGCTGAAGAATCTGTTTTTAGTAGAACCAAAATCCGTTTAGTTGGCCCTTTTTCCTAACCTCTACATATGTGATTTTGAAGTATAATTTAGCCACTTTGCTTCGGTGTTTGATTACGTGCCTGTTTCACACACCTGAATATAGTTCACTGGAAGTATACTGTGCCATCAAATGGAATTGCTTGAAATTTTTCATGTCTCACTAATATCACGATTTTTCTACATATATATTTTTATTATTATTAATTAGTTCGTTTGTACAGAATTTCAGTGATCCATGTGCTCCCTGATCGATCCATGTGCTCCCAATTGTTTAATCATGATATTGTAATTTCCCAAATGTTTACTTAATTAATGTGATATGATAGATAGATCATGTTCGTGTTCTTATTATGTGCACAATTCTGTATGCTTATCACTAGCATACACTTTGCTGCACATAGATAGGATAGGACTCATTCAAGGGAATGCCTCTGCAGCATTTACTTAAACTGGATCGTGTTGAGGCCCAGATTCTTTTTATTCTGTTTGCAAATGGTTTGACCGCTTTGCCTCAACATTTAGCATGCCTGAATCATAGATGTGAGTCAAATGTCAGATATCTGAAGACTTAGCAGCCCGAACATTTAGCATCTTTTTTACTTCTTTTTCATTTATATGTGAGTCAAATGTCAGATGATTCAGCTTGCCTTTCTTTTCTGCAATGCTACTTCTTTTCAAACTTGTGATGTTCTTACTCTTTTATGAATTTCATGGAAAAAGCTGCTGTTGTAATGGTGAGCCACACAGGATTCTGTGGATCAAGCAAGTCAGTAAAACAATAGGCATGCTACTGATAAAAATACAATTTCTTGAGTTTGGTTTCTCTTTAACTGTCGTATGAGAAGATGCTAGAAGCTGAATAGTTATTCACGCCACTCTTTGATCTGCAGCTTCCCTCCATGAGCTATCTCCTAATAGTACTGGGATATAACCAATTAACACAGTTTTCGTGTATAATATGATTACCAATTTTTTTTTTCTTCTCAGTCTGCTAGCTAATGCACTTTCTGTTTTACAATTTTACCTTGCTCACTGTAGAGTTGCTGAAGTACTGATAAATGTAGTTGTATGCCCCTGCAATTGTTATGTCTAGACTCGTAGTTGATGCCACTGCATAGTCTATATGCATGTTTTTATGTGTTAGTGTGGTGCTTTTTCTCTATATTTTTTATTAGTAGCTACATGTGCATCCAGGCGCTCAATCTGCACAGGCAGCTACAATTCTCTACCTGGAAAGCAACACAAGTATATTCGGTCATCTATCTATAAAACAATAGTTTGTTTTTTTCCCAGATCCTTTCGTGCTGAACGTATGTTTATGCTTTTGTGGCAAAATATCTTTTTCTAATAAAGCAAATTCCTGTATTTCCACCAAAACACTCCAGCCTATTTATGGATATATGGAAAGAATATAAAGACGGCCTTGGATTATAGTGATTTTTTAATTGATTTTCTTTCTGTATATATATTACTGCCACTGATCATAGTGATTTTTTTTAATCAAGTGTTGAACACACCAGTCGTACGTGAATCTTTTCCCTTTTAGTTATATTTTTATTATTGTTTCTACTTTTAGATTTCTCCAGTTCTTTTTGAAAGGTTAGCACCATGAATTCATGTTTATTTGTTGCTGATATTCAACATTCCCTGTTTTTTTGTTGCCTAATGTCCAGTCCAACTCCACTGACATCTTTCTGTTTACACTGATATTCAACATTCCCTGTTTTTTTGCCTAATGTCACTGGAGTCAGGGCTGTTTACTTTTATATTTGTGCCACAGGATTGATTAGCAGTGTCCTTTAACTCATGCAATGCTTCTGTTGCTTTCCTTTTAGTATTTCCTTTTAGATAATGTGGTTATATATTGCCCAGTATAATCTTAATGATTGGCTTTTATTCATGTAGCGAAGTTTAGTTCATGTTATCGAGTAATTAACAAGAAAATATTGTTGTTCTCTCATACCACACAAGGAATTTTTTTGTCATTCTCATTAAGGACGCTATAAAAAAAGTCTATTTCAATAGTCTGGCCCGTCTTTTATTTTTCGTTTTTTCAATGTTGATTGTGATGATATACATGGTAAATATAAATATTACTTGAAGGTTGTTCTAAAAATCATATAATTATCGAGAATGTATACTGTACATGCATGCCAAATAATTGTTTTGATTGAGGATCAATTTGCATAATGTCAATGCACTTTCTACAATGAGGATCGGCATGCCTTTTTGACATGTATGTAAAGAACGGAATCTGGGTTTATTCTTTCCCTTTTTTTGCAGGTAGCGTACGTCCTCTTATTGATTGCCTCATTCTTTGTTGCGTTAAACAGGTGTTGGAGCACTTTCAAGGAAGGATGATAAACATGTTGGGTCATAAAAGGAGAATTAATAGACTTTCTAGAAAAGATGTGTGGCCTTTAATAGTTTCATGGGGTGCATGCTTGTGTTGTGTCCTTAATCATGCTTATTAAAACTCTAGCCATTAAGTTGTCTTTTCACATCCAAATTATTCATTCACATATATTCTGTTGGAGTCATTAAAAATTCTTGTACATCCTGCTTTCTTTTGTCTTTGTATGATCTCTTTCAAAAATGATCCAGAATGGATTACGGAATTTTATTACAGTACCATACTTTTGCACGACGCCGCCGCCCCCCCCCCCCCCCCCCCCCCCCCCCCCCCCGTCTCTGATCCGAGAGAGGCGTCTAAGTCCGCAGCTCTCGATGGTGTCTAAGATCTTGTAGGAGGGTTAGTATATCTATAATATTGGAACCTTAGTCTTTAAAGAAAAAACTATCATATACAATAAAAGGCGAAAGTACATTTGTTTATTGTCATTTCTCACATGGGGGCCTAACTATATATATTTCTACGTGATATATTTCTTTCCCTTTTGTTTTCCAAATCTTCATTCGCTTAAATCTGATGAATTATTTTGGTAGGGAAACTATATCTTTATTGGTAAGAGAGATCTCATGTCTCCAACATCTTTGCCAAAATGCCTTTAAGGTGGATTTAAGTGACAATTAAATTCAATGCTCTTTCGGAATGCATCACTTTTATCGATATATTTTTATCAAATCTAGGGATCAAATGAATTTGAAAACTTTCGGCTATTCCTATATGATTCTTTCCGAATTATTTAATTCTTAATGAATTATAAAAGAATGTGTAGTCAAGTTTCTCATAATTCTTCCGATCCTGCCAAACTGATGCAATTTTTAAACACGTGCGTGGCGCACGTGCATTGGTACTAGTAATAAAACAGCTGAGAGCAACTCCAACAACTAGCTAAAACATAATTTTTTTTAAAATATGACTAGTGTATTAAAAATGGCTTTCCAACCGTCTCTCTAAAGCTATCTCCAAAATAGCTAACTCTTCATTCCACATTTCTAGCTAGTTTTATTTAGCTAGGGACCTCCACTCTCTATTTATTCTTCCCGCGGGCCTTTGGTGGTTTAGAGAGTCTGTTGGTTTACTCTAATTTTTTTTAGGTGTGTTTTATTTTAGAGACTAAGAGCAACTCTAAGAGATTAGGCAAAATATATTTCAAATTCTTTGATTTTAGGTAGTCTCTAAACTAAATACATTCAAAAAAGTTGAAGTAAACTAACAAACTCTCTAGACCACTAAGTGTCCGTGGGAAAAAGGAATAGAAAGTGAAGATTAACTAAATATAGCTAGCTAGAAAAGTGGAATGAAGAGTTGGTTGTTTTGGAAATGGATTTAGAGACTATGGAGAGACCTTTTCAGTAGGACTAGCTATATTTAAAGAAAAAACACGTTCCAGTTAGAGTTGCTCTAACTAAAATCAAAAGAATTTAGAATTATTTTGTCTAATCTTTTGGAGTTACTCTAAGAACCTGTTGACTTTTACGTATCATCTTCAACCATTCGTTTTATTAAAAAATCAAAAAATATTTTTGTTTTGTTACGATTTGTTTCATCATTAGATATGTTTAAGTATGGTTTAATTATTTTTATATTTTTACAAATATTTTGAATAAAATGAAGATGTAAGTCGTCTCGACGGAGGGAGGAGTATCATCGGATCCTTCAGACTCCCAAATTCTCCAAGCTTTTTCTTTCCTTCCACCGGTGCTGCTGCTGCTGCTCCCCAAATCCGGATCGATCTGGTGATGGATCCGCTGCTGCTCCTGGCTCCTGTTGGAATGGAGGTGGTGTCCAAGCTGCTGCGCTCGGTCTACCTCTCCGCGGAGGGGCTGGTCGCGGAGATCCAACCGCGCGACGGCGGCCGCCACAGATGGGTGGCCGTCTACAAGGTCGCCGCCGAGCTGCAGGGGCTCAAGGAGTCCTTGCTGCACATCCGGGGCGTCCTGCTGCACGCCGATCTGCAGCGTGCTCCCGGCTCCAGGGCGTCGTTGGCCCTGCAGGCGCGGGACGCGGCTTCCGGCATGGAGGACCTCGTGGACATGGTGGAATACCGCCGGCTTCAGTCCGAGGTTCACCCACCCACCAAGCTCGGTACGAACCTACTGGTCTATGCCTATATGCTCTGCAAGCGCCTGGTTTCTTGCCATGGTGGGCCGTCTCGGAAACCGGACGAGTTCCTCGACGCCCTCCGGGCTGCTGCTGAACAAGCCGGCACGCTTGTCCACATGCTGGACACCGGCGCGGCCACTGTGCCGTTCCACCGGCCTCTGATTCATTCTCCGGATTATGGCAGCGAGGATGTTGGTGCTCAGACTGCAACTGTGCTGCAAGAGGACAGGGTGTTTGGGCGCGACAAGGAAATCGATGACATCCTGCGGATACTGATGGAGCCCTGTGCCCAGCCTCAACTCAGGTTCATCGCCATTACCGGCCTCGGTGGAGTGGGCAAGACCACACTCGCCCATCTAGTCTACAACAATGCAAGCATCGAGCAGCATTTTGATGTCAGAAGTTGGGTCTTCGCTTCCACAGGCTTTGATAGGCTGCAGCTGGCCGCGGAGATCTTGCGGTCAGCTCAGCCACCATGGGTGGGTTCTGTTGAGAAGATGCTAGATGCTGAAGTGCTTCAGTCCGAGCTCCGGCAGTTTGTTGCACGCAAGACATGCCTGATTGTGCTAGATGGCTTATGGGACAATGCAGCCTGGCAGGACATCCTCGCTCCTCTACAGTCTGCAGGTACAAGGAGCAGGATTTTGGTGACCACTCGTAAAAATACAGTGCCTCACATGCTGGGTGATTCTCAAGTCTACCCCATAAATCCACTAGGCATCGATGATTGTTGGGCCCTGATAAAGCAACATGCTTTTCGCAGCGACAGAGCTGATCAGTACCCATACCTGCAGCTATATGGGAGGGAAATTGCCGCAAAAGTCCACGGATTACCTCTGGCTGCCAAGATGGTAGGTAAACTGCTGGAAGCAACAAGGAGCAAAGAGCAATGGAAGAATGTAATGGGCGAACTGATCGAAGATAGTTTTTTGCCTGTTCTGCGCTTGAGCTATAACCATCTGCCAGGGTACTTAAAACGATGCTTTGCTTATTGCAGTTTGTTCCCCAAGAACTGGAAGTTCGATCCAGCCCACTTGACCCGTCTTTGGGTTGCCGAGGGACTTGTTCAAACCCGGTGTAGGGCTGAGGAAAGGATGGAAGACAAGGCCAGAGAATATTTTGATCAGTTCCTTTCACGCTCATTATTCCAGGAACTGAAGCTCGGATCCAAGATACACTACTTGATGCACGACTTGCTCCATGACCTTGCAGAGTCTGTTGCAGCAGACGACTGCTTTCGTGTTGAGAAAGTGGCAAATTGGGATATCCCATTAACGGTGCGCCACCTGTCAGTCACCATGAACAACCTACATGGCCTTGTAAGTTTCTGCAATCTCAAAATGCTGCGCACCTTGTTAGTATTGAGGTCACTTCCATTCCCTACAAATTGGATTGAAATGGACTTTCTGGAGAAGTCGAGAGACTTGCGTGTTCTTGATCTCTGTGGATGTAGCTTGACAGAGTTGCCCCAGTCTGTTGGAAACTTGATCCACCTCCGTTACCTGTCTGTCCATGGCACCATCCAGAGGCTCCCTGATTCTATTGGCAAGCTACTGCATCTTCAGTATTTGTGTTTTCTTGACAGCTGCTCCTTAGAGAAGCTTCCTGCAGCCATCAGTAATCTTGTCAACTTGAGGCACCTTGGTGTTGCAACAAAGTACACTGCAGGGTTGGTGGGCATTAGGCGTCTCATTAATCTTCAGGGATCACTTGAATTCCACATTGAGAAGTTTGAAGGGCATACACTAGAAGAGTTGAGGAACATCAATGGCCTCCATGGGTCACTGAAAGTAAAAGGTCTAGAGAATGTTTCTAGCTATGCAGAAGCCTGCAGAGCTGAGTTGAACAAGAAACGATATCTCAATTCTCTTAGCCTTGAATGGGGCTCCGCTTATAGAAAACTCCACCCTCCTTCAGATGCAGAGGTACTTGAAGGCCTACTGCCTCATCCAGACTTAAGGGAACTTCGTATTAGAAGGTACTGTGGCACCAAAGCTCCCAGCTGGTTACAGTCATCACCACTGCAGCAGCTGCAATCTTTGCACCTTATCAATTGCAGGGGTTTGTCTGCCCTTCCTGCATTGGGTCATTTGCCATCACTCAGAACATTACATATGAGAGAGCTGTCTTCAGTTGTTCAAATTGGTCATGAGTTCTATGGCTCTGACAATGTGGCATTTCCTTCCCTAAGTATCCTTGAATTTGACGATTTCCCCAGGCTACGAGAGTGGGTTGGAATAGAAGAGAATATATCATTTCCTTGCCTGAAACAGTTAATGCTGATAGACTGTCCAAAACTGACTCAAATTCCTTTGTTGCCCATAACTACTAGTGAAATTACCATTGAACGGACACAATTGATGCCATATATGAGGCTTACCCCGTCATATTCAAGCAGAGAGAAGATCCAGCTAGACATTTGCACAAGTTCTGTCCTTTTCAAGGGATTACTCCATGAGTGGCAAATCAAATCTGCTGTCACCTTAAACATAAGCGGTGCTGAAGAGCTTGTTGATGCTCAGGAACTGGGTTCTTTTGTTTCTCTGCAAAGGCTGCAGCTCAGTCGATGTGCTTTCACTGACAAGACTCTCAGAAGGTTTCTCCAGGCTTTAACTTGCCTTTCCTCACTGGAGATCATAGACCTGCCCAACATAACATCTCTTCCCATCTCTGTTTTCCTAAACGGCCTGAACGGCCGTTTAAACAGCGTCTAAACGCTAGACGGGTGGCCACCGTCTATGCCGTTTAGGCCGTTTAAACCCGTTTAAACCCGTTTAATCCGTTTAACGCCCGTTTAAACAGCCGTTTAAACCCCATTAAACCCTAAACGATGGTCGACCGACTGTCTACCGTTTACCGTCTAGGAAATCATTGCTTCCCATTATGGAAAACCATAAGTTATGCCCAATGGTTGAGGAGCTACGCATACACAACTGTCAGTTGCTTCAATCTCTATCCTCGTTGCAATATTTTGAGTCACTAAGATATCTATTGATTGAGAGATGCTCTAATATAACTGCAACGTCGTTCCCAGAAAACTTTAGAAACCTCTCATCTCTTGAGGTGCTTAGAATATTGTGTTGCTCTGGGCTCCAATCTTTTCCGGCTTGTGGTCTACCATCCTCACTCAAAACACTTGATCTCATTGGTTGCCACCCAGACTTGTCCAAGACAATTAAGAAACAGGAAAAGCGTTCAGAAGAAGCTTGTTATTCTACCTAAAATATTGGTTCAGTGATTGCATATCTTGTAAGTATGTATACATAAGTTTTTACATTTCTGCATATATTTTTTGTTATTTTTCACAAGTGTATGAAACTTTAACAAACATTTATGTGCAATTTTAACTTATTTAGTGCCTCGAGCAGACTAGCATAACAAATGCTGCCTCCATTTTTTTTTTATCTAGTCCTCCTAGAATCTGTTTTGTCAGCCTTTCAGAACTTCAGACATAATCACATAAAAGGCAGGTGAAACTGGTATTTTTCAACCAAAAAGGGAAAAACTCAAACATGGGGAGAAGATGTCCCCTTGGCCTTGTCACAAGAGAGGGGAGTACTGAAACTCTTCTAGGGAGTTACTCACGATCTGTGAGTACTAGGGTTGAGTCCAGGTAGGAGGTCTGAAGCTCCATATGATTTATCTACTTAGATTTTTATGGTATAGGTATAAATTAGAAAAAAAATGTTGAAAACTGTGTTTTGGAGACGTTGCGTCATCGACGTCGGGCCCATTACCAACATTCCAGCAGCAGCAGCTGCGCAGGCTTCCAGTTGTGCAGTGTAGATGATCTGTAGTAGGGATGCAAAACATGGATTTTGCTAAGATCCTAGGAGCGCCTTGTTTCAGGATCTCTACTATGTTGTCCGCAAGTTACAACAAAAGTTTACTCTTTTGAGGGGAAACAGTGGAGTTGAAACCTACTACTCCCTCCGTTCTTAAATTGATGTCGCCGTTGACTTTTTGAGTTACGTTTGACCATTCGTCTTATTCAAAATATTTTAAAAATGATCATATATTTTGTTATAATTTGCTTTATCTTTAAAGAAACTTGAAATATAACTTATGATTTCACAAATTTGAGCTAATATTTTGAATAAGATGAGCGGTCAAACGTAACTTAAAAAGTCAAGCGATATCAATCTAAGAACGAAAGGAGTATATCTATTAACAATATATAGGCTGTAGAAAAGGTATTTTTTTTTCTCAAATACGCAGGAGAGCTGCTATTGCATTAGGCTGTAAAAGATGTTTACAGGATAGAACTAAAGCAAAGTTCTGGAGAAGTGGAGATCCAACAAATTATGACACTATATGACAATTCTACAGACTAACATCTAATTAGACCATGACATTTCCTAGTGTTGAGATGCAGTGGTACACATGTTCTAACTTGGGCTCATGTTATCCGATGTTGTTTCTTGTGATATATCATGCAATTTGCAGTAGATTTATTTTCTGGGTGAGTTTAAGAGTGTATTTGATACTTTATGATTTGTTCGAAGCTTTTTTGTGCACTATGCATGACATTCTAAAGTTTGAATCTTGTCCATGAAACAGATTTTTTGATGTACAACTTGGCAACCCAAGGTTTCTGAAGAGACGCAAGGTTCCATGAATCAGCAGATATTTGGGAAGTTGGAAGTTACTACAGAACTTTGCTTGATAGGGTACCAATTTGGCGGGCAGGATTCCGATGTTGCATGTTTCTTTGCATACGTTGCAGCATTGACAGTGCAGTTTTACTAACAGACTTTTAGCAGCTTTCTCCAGGCTTTACCTGTTCTGATCCGAACAGACCTGCCCAAGATAATCACTTCGAGTACTGGAAAGTCTTAAAGTTCTGCATGATCTCAAGGAGTTATGCGTACACAACTGCCAATTGCTTTGTTCTATCCCTGTTGCAGGTTTTTATTCGTTCACTAAGCTATCTGATGATTGAGAGATGCATTAAACCAACTGCAACATGAACTTTTGGGACCTCTCATATCTGAACTGAAGGTGTTGAGAATTCTGCACTACAAAGAGCTCCATTCTTTATCGGTCTTTGGTCTGCCACCCTCACTCGAAATATTCTTCCCGTTGGTTGCCACCCAGATTTGTCCAGAGCTTCCCATTATGTCTACATCACTGACTGAATATTTGCAGGTACGTATATCTCAACACATTAAACTTGAACTGACTATATTTCTGCTTCGAATTTTTTATACTTGCCTGTTATGTGGGGCTGGAAATAAAATATAAGCGCTGGCTTAAGAGGGGCAATTAGCCATCTATTTAGTTTGTTATCTTAGATAAATGGGTAAGGATTAGTTGTTTGTTTGTTAGATAAGATTTGTTATCAGGTGGATTTGGCCAGGCTGATCTATAAAGCCTTGGCGTGAGGCATGAATAAACTAAGCAAGTGTTAAGCTCTAAACCTAGTTCCTACCGGTGCAAAGCACCACATCACCATAGATCTGGTGAGCATCGCCTCACCATAGATCTGGGGAGGCGAGGCTACAGGGAGGCGACGCTTGTAGCCTCGCCCTCCTGTCAACCACCAGTACTAATTGCTCCATCTCCCTCATCCCCCATCCCATAACATTGACTCATGAAAATGAGAAATTTAGAAATATTTGTATGTAATTTTTTATGTCGTTAGTTTTGAGTGGAGATTAACATGGCAGTCATGTACCCTCCTTTATTGCATTACTTGCTATTGTGTTTAGCTTTTTTTTTAAAAAAAAGAACAGGAGGGGGGATCAACCCCTACTGATTATATATACAGTATTAAAGAACATCCAAAAGTATAATATACATAAAGGACATAATTTGTCACATCTAAGTAGCAGAACGAAGATTCCACTTTCTGTTATGAGTTGTGAGTCAAAGGAGCAGCACAATACTCCTATGGTCCTCCCTATTACCAGCATGGTATTGTTCATATGAATAGTACCCACGTGGTTACTGTCCATGCCAGTGGCTTGCTAGCTTAGAGATACGGTTAAGAAAATCTTATCTCTAAGCATGAATCTAACATTAGAGATTAGATTAGATTGCTTTGTTAGCTTAGAAATAAGATTATAACTTTTACTTATTTTTAGAGGCTAGTTACTTGAGGGTAAGCGGTCCCATTTTTATGAGGTAGTGCTCAAATCTCCTTTCAGTAAGCAAGAAATATATCAAGGTTAATTGTATCTAAAAATTAAAAAGACTTAACCAGGGGGAAGGACTTCCCTCCTGATTAGTCTTAAGAAGGGGCCTGCGGAAATCTTGTTGGACGACAGCATCATCAGCGCTTGCTTCTTTGGCTGCTTGGGTCCCTTTGTAGCCATTGCACTGGGAGGTGAGCACAAATGTAGCACCCAGATTGGAGCACCTCAACTGGGTGCTCTCTACTACTGTGCTGTAAGTGTGTTTCTAGTATCTCATCTCTGTACCCTAACCATCTAATCTGTGCTCGTGAGTCGTGACTCATCAGTGTGGAGATAGAGGTATAATATATCGTAACGTGGTTTATGCATCCATCTCTCAACTAAGGTGGTTAAATAGACCTAGAAAATCTCTAAATGAAAATCAAGTCAGAGGAATAATACTTTTTAATTACAATCTTCCTCACGAGTTTAGTAGTTGGCCTATGCTTCATGGTAGTGGATAAGCACTCAACAACATTTTCAGGGAAGTGGAAGGAATAGTCAAAGAATATATTGCTACTATAATAAGAGTGAAGCCAAGAAGCTTCATAAGTAACAGTATCACATGATGGACTGAGGAAAAGAAAAGGTTCAGAAGACTGTAGAGATCGGAATCAGAAAGCGCACCCAAAAAGAAGGAAGAAACAATCAGGTACAGATACATCAATAGTATAATTATGTATGTTAGTACTAAGCAATGTACTATTTAGATGACTTTTGTTTTTCTTTCTCACTTGATTATACAGTACCGAGTTTTCATGAAACAACTGTCTCAGAGGAAGACAGACAAGTACATGATGGACAATTCACATAGGACCTGAGAGCAACAATCAAGTGTTTAAAAAAAATTTGAGTCCACTCGGTTACTAGTTCAAGCAGAACCTGAGATCAACAGCCAAGTGTTTCATAACCTTGAGGTAAAGCCTTCATGATATGCTTCGTCTCAGTTTTCATATCCTTGCATCTTCCGTTTTCCTCATTCGTTAGTGATATTCTGATCAATGCTTATTCAGGGTTAGGACAATGGTTATGAACTGTGCCGAGAAGGGATATGTGGAGGTAGAGTCGTAAGACACATGATGGGGAGCTGCAGTTCTGCAGTTGGCAAAGCTCCTGAGGGTGGTGCTTGCCGGCCACTATGCCTGGCATCTCCATGCCCACATGGGTCTTCAATAAAGACCGGAACATAGGGCCCTTTTTATATAGCATGAGGGGGGAAAGGAAGGGTAGATTGTAAGGGAGCTTCAGGCTTCTGGCGTAGCCTTCTTTAAACGTTGAAGTATATATACAGCATATTAATATAGGTTGTTTTGGTTTGTTATATTAATATGCCACACACGAGTACTGTGCTCTGAACCTTGAAACTGTATATTTGAATTAGGATTACTCACGTGCAGTTGGAGAAGATGACCAGTGTTGTTCGGAAGTTTCGAAGATTTATGGTATTGAGAATAAGGGATGAAAACAATAGGAAATGGTACCAGTTTTACTGACACAATACTGGATCATTCGGGAATTTTTATATTTGCTAACTTATTAGTAATTAAGTAGTTACAATGTGGGGTGATATATATTAAAAAAATATACTGACTTTTATATATGGCTATTATCAAAAAAGTTGGTAACGAAATCACTTTTTCGGAAACATACATAGCCGGTCGGGGATTGTCATCACTATTTTGACCCTATTGAATATGAAATGCTGCACAAATGGTTCAGATTTTGTACTTCACCTGCTAGACTCTGCATTATACGGTCCTGCTATTTCGTGTGACTGTCAGCTTTCACCTGCTAGACTCTGCATTATAATGCTTCTGTAAGGGAGCTTCAGGCTTCTGGCGTCGCCTTCTTAAACGTTGAAGTATATATACAGTATTTAGTTTGTTCGCATAGACTAATGTTGAATGTCATGTATGTGTAAGGACTCATATGTATGTGTATGGACCTATGTGTCGTGTATGTGTTTCGAACTGTAGTTTCGCGACTATGCTTGGTTTATGTGGACCTATGTGTATGTGTATGGACTTTATGTGGACTTCGAGATTTATGGACGAATGTAGACTTGCGTTTATATTCTGATGTTCGTATGTGTTAATGTTGTGGAATTTGAATCTGGGTTGTTGATCATTATGTACACGTATATGTTGTTGTCATTATTTGTATGCGTTCAAGATTTCAATGTAAAGAGGATGATTTATAAAAAAATAAATGGAACCTGGCTTGAATGACTTGTACAAATAACATAAGTAATGTTGAAAATGCAATGGCATGTTTGGTGCACGTCATGAGTAACGTGACGGTGCACCGCACTAACCCTGACACGCTTTAGGGAAATTTAAAGACAACACGACAGAATAAAAGTGCAACATTAGCCAGGCTGTATTGCGATATCTACTGCCAGGGACCACCGTAGTACTGTCTTCCACCGTAGTACTGTCCTCCACCGTAGTACTGTCCCGGCGGTGAAGGCTGTGGTGGTGCCTGTGGTGGTTGCTGTACTGGTCCATTCTTGTGGTGTGGGCACTCACACTGTGAATTAAAGCACCATTCTTGTTCAATGCCAATCACCAGCTCTTGGCTTGGAGTCGGTTGTAAGGACTCTACTTCCTTCTTCAGCATCTTGTTTTGGTGGTATAGGTAGTTAATGTACTGCACGGTTGGGCCAATAGGCTTAGGATCAACCCATTCTGTGTAGCCACAATTGTCCTTGTCTCCATGATACTGCAAAAGTAGACATGAAAAAGAGGCATATAAATGACTTAATTTGTAGGTACCAGGTGAGGAAAATGTCCAAATGAGTGAAGTAGTACTTCTCCATTTGGACATCTGAAGAACCGACGTCCACCATTAACTTCTCCGTGGAACATTTGGACGACGTAATTTAAACCATGGTTGCACTTTGGCCACTATTGTCATACGATCTAAGAAGATGTTGGACGATGTCGAAGTCTTCTTTCTCGTCAACAGGAAATGCATCAAGTGGGGCATCGTATGTGTGTGGACCCATTGCCCCATCGTAAGTCCAATGTGGTTCATTGGAACTGCCCGCCCCCCCTCTATTTCCACCTCTATTGGCCATGAACACATACGAGGACAGGAGGGGAGACGAGGTTGGGTTCAAAAGAGTGAAGTGGTTCGTTTAAGTAGACGGGAGGAGAGGAGTGAAAGATTGAGAAAGACGGGTAGCAATAATGCTGAGCCATGCATTCATGTTGTGTATCTGGTAGACATGCATGCATTAGATGCTTTGCTTTGGCCAGTGAGGAAGGGTCACTTATTGCCGACACTGTTGAACTTTGCATGCCGACACTTATTGCCGTGACTGTTGAAACGACGGGTCAAGTGGCCTGTAAAGGCATGGAGGTGACACTGTTTGGCTATCATTCATCTTTGAAGTGTGACCTGCAAAAGCATGTGGTGTTGGATGAATGTAGCACTGTGCTTGTTTGCACTGATTAGTTTGAAGGAGTTAGCTGACCGGAGGAATCAAGAGCGCGAGTGTTGACACAGGAACTTGGCACGTCGGTCATGTTTTCTGCCATCAAAAGTGTAATTAAGGAGATGTGATGATTATGGAGTCTTATGTGTCAAGACGGGTGACTATGGGAGAAAATCCCGTAAGCATGAAGATGGCGTTGGTGAAAAGGAAGGCTAATCCAAATTTCCAATCTTGATTGGCATTGTTGCCGGAATATTTTATTCAAGAGTTCAGTGCATATGAAGGAGATTTCCGTGCGTGGGATTAGTACAAAGAGATGAAGTAATCTTGCCAGATTATTATATTATTTCCATAAGAGATCAACAAGGATCAACACACTTTTTCAATCGTGATTGGAAAATTTGGCATGATTGGAAAATTCTGTTGTCAACAGCGAGAAACGAGAGAAGCGGAAGTACTCTGTTTGGTCACATGGGACGGTTCCTTTTCGTGCTTGCTCATGAATTCATTGATTGCTTCCGTGACTGTTGAGAGCAGGGGATAGTGGGAAAAACAGTTTGACACTGTTCGACAAAAGGGAAAACATGTCACACCCGGTTTTAAGAACAAAACAGAATGCTCATCTATATGTGTGCCCAGGATCAAGTTTCACACATATAGGACAAAGTATAGTAAAACAGAGTAACCAATGTCATAATTACATCGTACCTTGTTATAATAAATGTCTCAAAGGACTAAAAGAATACAAACGCTAGCGGAAGACTCCATAACGCCATAGGCAATCGACCGGGGGCTCCACAAGCTTAGACTTCATCGCCGTCATCAAAGTAGTCCATCTTCATTCTCTGAGCAGCATTTCAATGTAGAATGGGGAATAGCAAGTGTGAGTTCATATCGTACTCCGCAAGTGTAGGAAAAGATGACATGCAAGCTTATATGAAAGGAAGGCTAACATATGGTTCATAGCAGAAAGCAACTATCATTATATCAATTAATTAGAGCACATATTTACTAAGAGTGTAAACCCCTCCCAAAAGGTTATTAACAACAGGGGACACTACAAGTTACCCACTTGTAGCTAAACGGGTTACTCACCCAAAACCATACTACAAGATACCCTCTTGCAGCATCAAACTGGTTACCCACCAGAACCAACCATCCATCCATATCTCCTACCCGGAGACCATCCAAAACCAAACCAACCAAAGCCACTAATCATGTGAGGATCCAGGCCGCTCCTGACCGTGAGCACGGCTGTCATGACAGTTTTACTTCTCTGCAGAGGTGCACAACTTTACCCACTGGGTGGTGATTCCGTCACTATTCAGCGACTAAAGTCTCCATGTTGCCATAATCACACTACCATGGTGTGAGGCCAAGAGATCACCACATGGTCTTTCAAAGCGCTTCTCAGCCTGCCAACATCCTCGCTAAGGTTGCACTACTGCCAGTACCCCTGCAACAGTAGCCCCCTCTGGCGTCGTGGCTAGGAGTACCCCTCCATCACCTGAGTTCAGAAGTAACCCTTCCTCCCTCTTTCCTTGAACACCAGCAAAACTAGGAAGACAGCATAATACTTGACCAAGTCTACCATAATCAACCCTGTGCTTTGCGCTGTTGTCCTGGGTTGCCGCTCCACGAACCGGTCCTTAGCTAACTTGAGCAAGACCAACACAAACCAAAGTCTCGTGCTAACCGCACCATCATCAAACATACCACTTGCTCAAGTTACAGCATACCTAAAGTCCAGGTTGCTAAAAAGAATTAACCGGTCCATGATCATTAGGTGCAAGTGAACCATTAGTCAAGATTATTAGTCATGTTAAACCAACCCAATTCAGCAAGCTAAGCAAGACCTACCCATCCTCATACTATCATCTACCATAACCCGGCGACAAGGAAATAGTATGGAATAGGATAAATGACATATAGGATTCATATTAAACGCTATGCATGCAAATTAAACTAGAGGGAGAAAGACATAGGTTCAAAATGGTCAAGGACACTTGCCTTAATAGAAGTGCTGCTGCTCAGAGTCTTCGAAGTCTTGTTCTTGCTCTTGATAATTCTCGAACTGCTCGTTCTCTATTTAACAGCAACATGCAAAGCACACATAACATAAACAATAAGAAAACAGTACACCAAACAGTACCAAACTGCTACAAAAACTGTACCAAAAGCTAGAGCTCGTTCCTACGATCGCGTGAGCGCAAGAATCCTTTCAAACGGAGCTATAAGTAAAAAGTTATGATGTTTCAAAGATTAAGGACTAAATCAGGAAAAAAAGAAACGCCTAGGGACAGAAACTTGCGCGTTTCCGTTGATTGGCTGCATGTTTGGGAGCATGGTTTCCACAGTAATCTGCGCAATGTTGTGGTACATAACGAACACATGATTATTAGGGCACAGCTTCACCTGAAAATGAGATCGAACGATTGGATCTCGATGGGGTTGTTCTGCAACAGTTAACGGTGGCATTGCGTTCCTGGTCGTTTCCCAAAAGATCTTGGCGAATCCTTTGGGGAACGCGTAGAACACTTTCTGGAACACAACAGGGTATTGAATTTAGGTCAGAAACAAAGAGGGATTGGGTGGAACACGGAAAACAATTACCATCAGGCGCGCTGGACAGACCCAGAACAGGGAGCAGTGGTCATTGCGAAGTAGATCCCTGTCGATTCAGGTCAGATCCTGGCGTCATCTTTGGATATGTTGTAGAGGAATTCATGGTGCACATGCTGGTCAAATTTGACCACATTTGGATGGCTGGATCACCGGGAACGCGGATGCCAATCCAGGGCGGGGCTGCTGGACGCGAGGGTGGCGACGCGTGGCGGCTGCCTGACGGCGTGGGAGGGGTTTGGAGGGCAGGGAGGACGTGGGGAAGGCTCCCATATATGTAGAGAGGGTGGCCTAGGGCTTGGGAAAGGTTTTTGGGCTTGGCCCATAGGGTAGAGGGGCGAGGAAAGATGGGCCTCGGCCCAACCGGCAAGGAAATCGATGGGAAAATTGAGATATGGTGGTGGGCTGCCTTAGTTTTCGGCCCAAGAGGGCTTGGGGCCATGGGGAGGACATGGGGAGGAGTCCAAGCATTCATAGGCGATGTCGAGATAGTGTGCTAATGAAAGGAAACGGGAACTAGGAAGGAAAGTGCATTATCGAGCGTTAAATGTTGTTTTTTCTTTCCTTTTGTGCAAAAACGGTAAGTGGAATGAATGTGGATGGAATCATATCTTGGGTGTAGAATGTGGAGGAGATCATGTCGACATGAATGAATCTATAGATGACGAGAGGTGGTGTTATGAAAGAATAGAATGAACATGCACAGAGGTGTGGTGGGCGATTGAGTTGGCGATTGGAACCACTATCGTAGTTGAAAGATCTTGACAAGCCGAGTGAAGAGAAAGGAGAAGAAAAGGAGACATGTCAAGGGAGATTCAGCCCACAATGACTGGGAGCTTGAGGCTGAATTGCAGCGGCTGTAGCTAGGCTTCAACCAAGGTGAGGCAAAAGGAGAGAACGCCTAGATAACAGCAATGGCTTGCCGTGGCCTTCTTGGTAACTAGTTTGCAGGCAAAGACAGACAAAGAGAAAAGAAACACAAAGTGTGCTATCTGTTTTAGTTAGAAGATGAGATGCAAATAAAGAGTAAGAAAGAAAGAAGGCTCGATAACGATACTGAGCTGCAGGCGTGGGTGCAGATAGAAGGCAAAGAGAGGGCCAAAAGAGAAGAGATTTGCAAGCTGCAACATTGGGTTCCAACATAGCTACGTATGTAGATTACAAAGTAAGTCACGATAGGAAGAAAATAAGCAAAGGAATAAAATGTTTGGGTGACACAAAGAAATGAGGAATGAATGAGATTGTGTTGCCGGGTGGTAGCTCATTTGGTTGCAACTCGATCAAATGAGAGAACATGAGTGGAGACCAGAACGATAGGTAACAATACGAGAGGCAAGGCTTGCGAAACGAGATACCAAAGCCACGATAGGAGGAACAAAATAAAGAATGGCAGACAAGAGAAAAGAAAAAGAAAAGGGAACAAAGGAGGTCAAATAAAAGGCATGCAGAGATATTTCGATTGCATAGTTTTGTTGCACACAAATGGCTTGGTAGTTTGCATGCTGAAGGAGAAAAGAAACCTAATAAGATGACAGTTTGGCCGAGATTAGGCCTGGGCTAGGAATAGGATTATTATCGATATTCAAAACTAATCTAAACTACAAGATCACTATCGAATTTTGAAATTCATTATTCACATAAAGAAATACCAAATGCAAACTAACCAGCATGAATGCAACAAACAAATTTATATAACCTATATTAATTTAATTTATTTAGAAAATAATTACTTTGCCTAAATAAAAGTGATAACACTAAAATATTAAAGCAAAATTTTTAACTATTCTAAAAATTTCAAAATTTAGTGAAATTCTAGTCACATTCCAAAATTTGAAATTTTGGGGTGTGACAAAACAATAGGCCAAATAGTTCATTTAATTGGCCCCGACAATCGTTCGTGTATGATTCATTATTTGATTGTGAGAGCAGGGGATAGTGGCGAAACAGTTTTACACTGTTCGACAAAAGGGAAAACAGTAGGCCAAATAGTTCATTTAATTGGCCCCGACAGTCGTTCGTGTATGATTCATTATTTGATTATGAGAGCAGAGGATAGTGGCGAAAACAGTTTTACACTGTTCGATAAAAGGGAAAACAGTAGGCCAAATAGTTTATTTCAATGGCCTCGACAATCGTTCGTGTCTGATGCATTATTTGATTGTGAGAGCAGGGGATAGTGGGGAAAATAGTTTTACACTGTTCGACAAAAGGGAAAATAGTTGAAGTGGGGAAAATAGTTTCATTTCATTTCATTTGCCACTCCGAAACTGGTTCAAGTGGGGAAAATAGTTTTCGAGAAAACGAAAAACAGTAGCCCAAATACTTCATTTCATTGGCAACTCCGAAACTGTTTACAAAAACAGACACATAGTGCCATGTAAACCGGTGAACGGGGAAACAGTGGATTTTATTCTACAAGGACATGATAACATGAGGTTCGAAACAATGAACGGGGACACTTGTTGAGGTACGGACACGATGAAGTTGCATGACTAGTTGCTCCCAGATGCACCCTTGCCCTTGTCACGGTCAATATTCCTCAGCATGGCTGCACGTTCCTCGTCTTCTGGTGTCATGTAATCATCGATCCACTTGACGAAACTGCAACCATACGAAGGTTCTGTTGTGCTAAATAGTTGCCTCTGCACACCCTGAGTTAATATTACACATTAGTAGCAGTTAATAAAACTACCTACAACATGATTTATGAAACATGGATGTACCTCGCGCTTAGGTTCTTCCCACAGAAGCATCCTATCTTTTTCATTGCATCTCCAGAACCTCATACCGTAGGTGTCGTAGTCGAAGGACAAGGATGATATGCATTCTTTACCGTAGTGGCAAAGAGGAGGCTCTTCTTCGGCAGGAGGATTCCTCCCTCTCTTAGGTGCATTTGGTGGAGGCCCGCTACGATATTGCTCCAATGCTTTGTGTACCCAGTGCGGGTCGACTCTCTCTTTGCGAGACATTGTTAGTCAGATGTGAGGAGCACTGAGGAAGCATGCCCTCTATTTATAGACTCCAACGGCGTGGGCGCCGCATGCCTTGGCGCTCTGGTTGAGCACCGTAACATTTGGCGCCAACCTGAGCGCCACATATCCGCGGAATACAGTAAGGATCGGCCTTTGAGGGCATCGACCTGAGCGCTGTATGGCCCGGCGCTCAGATGGGATGAGCGCCGTAAGATTTGGTGCCCACCTGGGCGCCACATCTCCGTGGAATACAGTAAGGACCGGCCTCCGAGAGCACCAGAGCTGAGCGCCATATGGTTCGGCGCCCACCTGAGCGCCGTATCCACTGGCGCTCACATAACACACCTGAGCGCCGGTAGTCTGTAGCTTCGCCGGGGGCGTGGGCTGTCGAAGGTAATGTGGGCGCCAAATGCTTTGGAGCCCACATAGGAAGCAGAGGCAAAACAGGAATAATTTTATCCTCATTTTCAGCACAACATAACAAACAGGAATCATCTCAAACAAACAAATACATATACGACTCAAACTCGACATAACTCCATATAAACCAAATAAGTTCACCTACGACTCAAAGTCCACATAACTCCGTATAAATCATTGTCCACATAACTCCATACAAAGCATTGTCCACAAGACTCGATATACGACTATAAGTCCACAAAATACATGACTTGAAGACACTACATGCGTACTTGCCACATCAACGGCCCCTCTTTCCCTTGCCCTTGCCCCTACCTTTGTTGCCCAAAGCGTTAGTTCCGGGGGTATACCGATCCACTGGGCGCCGTGCACGCTGTGTTCCCTGGCTTGAGCACGGCGCATCATGCAGCTATGATGCACCAATCTCATCATGTATTGGCACCTCATAGTCCTCGTCCTTGGCATCAAACGAATCCGATGAAGACGAGGCACGTGTACGGGAACGGGTGTGAGAGGAGCTACCACCACGAGAGAGAGAAACACGCCACGTGAGCGAGAATCGGATGATGCACGTGAGCGCTCTGGGCTGACAGCAGGAGGCACATCGTTCGTTGTCGCTGTGCGGCAGCCACATCTTGCAGCAACTCTACGAAGCCTCCGCTGCAACCGCTGCACCGAATAGAAGGAAATGAGACAACTTGGACATGGAATAAGAAAATAAGACACCGTGGACATGAGAATAGAAAATGACGAAGGGGCACCTTACCTCCATGGCTGCTCGAAGACGGTTCTCTCCATCGGGTTGTCCCACGGGGAATGCCATGGCGTTGCTCATCTCGTTGACTGACCGCCTAATGTCTCGCCCCTGCCACATGAGAAACATTAGGAAAGCCACAGAACTATCAATACAAACGGGGTCGAACAATACAAAAGGTACAACACTTACAACACGATCTAGGACAGGAGCTATCTCAACCACCGTCCCCTGACGGGTCGCCACATCGTAAGGGGTGTTGTCGTCGTTAGATGATTCAATGTCAGCGTAATCAACCTCAGTCCAAGCCTGTCTAAGGCGGTAACGTGTGGACGTTTGGTACCATTCAAGGTAGTGACGAAATGAAGACTCGCGATGCATTGGATGGATGCGCTCGCAATTTTCCTCAAACCTGCGCCATTCCTCAAGGTACTGACGGTGGTGGTGACCAAAGTCAGTTACCTTCTTCTGCTTCGACCGATCAAACCTGCAATGAGATTGGTTACCTATCATGCGCATTTACAAAAGCGCCGAACTATGAAATAAGAAGGGCAGGAATGCTTACTTATGCATCTCGATCGATGTGGACACGGTGTCGGGTGGGAACGGCTGCTGGCGACCAAATTGCCTCGTCACTCTAACTGGTAGGTGGTACTCAACGGCGTAGAAGCAAATGAGAGGGCACCGCATGTTCCATAGTTCCAAGTCTCGGCGGCACAACGGGTTCAGGCCTAACCCGGCCTCCAAAGCAGCGACGGCCTCGTCTCCATAAGGCCACCAGTTCACCTGGACATTAGTAACAAAACATTAGTGAACATAACATTACAGGACAAGGAATTATGACATAAACAATCTGGAAATGCATGGAGATGAACAATGACGTACACAACTAGGGCTAAGGGCATCAAGCTCGTTGCTGAACTCCACGTATGCACGCTGTGTTTCTGCGTAAGGCTTCCCAACATGCTCCCACACGTAAGCAGCAGTTGGCAGCTGCTCGGGAACCCCCTCCGGCGTCCAAGGCTGATGCGCACGTATCCTAGGCCTCCCAACAGGCATCCGAGACCACATCCATAGCTGCAGCAAGAAGACACAACCACCAAGCGACAACCTCGGCTTCCGACGCCTGCAAGCCTCACAAAGCTGCCGGTACAAGAAGGCAACCACCGCCGATCCCCAACTGAACTGACCAGCAGCATCCCAATCCAGCAGGCACGGGAGGTACATCCACGAGGCACAATCTCCCGTGCCGTCGGGAAAGAGCACGGTCCCAAACATGTGCATCACCCACGCCCGAGCATGGTAAGAAACGGTCACCTCATCGGCATCCACGGGGCAGGTACCAAACCGCGCCCGAAGCCACAACAGAGGCACTCCAGCTGAACGGCCCCTCTTACCAGCCTCAGGTAAAGGTGGCTCCTCCCCGAGAAACTCACCCAGACGTGCCTGCCATCCGGCACTGTCGCACGTCCCTGTACTGGCTCTCCTCTGATAGGCAAGGCTAGCATCGTAGCCGCATCCTGCAAGGTCACAGTCATCTCACCGAAGGTAGGTGGAAGCTGTGAGTCTCCGGCCTCCATCTATCAACAAGGGCCGTCAGTGCTGGTCCGTTGAACGGTGGCATGCCTCGAGCAACAATATTGGCCACACCCGCAAGCTGAGCCCGAACAAGAAGCGGGGTGTACCGCGGGTCGTAGTGCATCACCGTGTGCCCATCATGGCCTCGAGGCCGTAGAAGCGGGAGGGTCTGCATACATATAAATGACATGTGTTATTATGAAAATGTGAACATAGAAATATTGACATGCCCGAAACAGTTACAAAGAAACGAAATATGTGTACCTGACCCTCCTCTATGAAACATGCACGATGATCCTTCTCGTAGAACTCGTCAAGCAACGGAGGTCGCGCCATCCTGTCCAGAAAACAACCATTTCAATCAGCATTTCATAATCATAAGTTTGGTCATAATGAAGAAAATTGCCTATGTATTACATAATGAAATAACACTACTACACAAAATTAAACAAGTTTAATCGTAACAAATTACACTAGTATGCAAAATAACTACCTGACTACTTGTGCAAGTTTTCCGAGTGTGTCCACTCCCATGGCATTTAGAACATCTCTTCTGTTGTGGATCTTCAAATAATGGGGCACCTTTTCTCCTCTAGTTAGACGGCTTAATCCGGTCCATGTCCATCGTGAATCGAACCCTCCTCTTTGGACCCCTTGTTCTCACTAGGTGCCCCTTATCAGCCACATACCGTGGCCCCGAATATGGTGCCCATTCATCTTCATCAAGGAATGGCTCAAATCGTGGTGCCTATGTACGAACCATAGCTTCCATGGACAAAAAATCGGGAATCCTTGCTGCCCCGTCATAAGCAATACCTCGATGCCTACATGCAGCGATGAAATGACCACATGGGTAATGAAACAATTGCGGTCGTCCACATCTGTAAGGATCGTGTGACCGAGGGGGGGGGGGGTGAATCGGTGCACTCTAGAATCTATTTCCAAACACTAACACCCAAGCAACTCCTAGCGAGTAGTTCTACTAACAAGGTAAAGCACACTAAGGAGTATCCTTAACCTATATAGCTAGTGGATATAGATAACACAAGCACACCACACTAGCAACCTAGCACAAGATATAAAAAAAGCGGAAGACTTAAGCTAGGCAAGGCAAGGCAACAAGATAACTAGAGACAAGGCAACCAAAGAACTAGGCACACTAAGTAGAGTCCTTAGAGCTACTAGATAGGCTACAACAAGTAAGCACACGAGCAAGGCAAACAAGCAAACTAGTGAAGCTAGTAGGTACCAAGGTAAACACTCAAGCAAGATAAGAGCACAACTCAAGTACTACAAGCAATCATATATAGTGCAATAAGTAAATGCGAGTAGTAAAAGAGAAGGGAT